>CM040246.1:97732759-98164980 GCA_022545495.1 Chrysanthemum lavandulifolium
AAGGGATTTTAGGTTCCGTGGATTTCTCCTAATCTTTGGGCATATCCTAATGATGGGTGATCGTGGATTATTGATTATGTATTGATGGTACGCAACTTCTTCCTTAGTGGGGTAAAGATTGAAGTAAGCACTATTTTCCACATCCACGTTGTTGTTTATCATGCCATTTTCCAACCATCGCTAATCATTGAGCCAACTATAGCAACGACTACTTTCTCAACACTTCCCTAATTGTACTATCAAATATTTTACGCAAATCCGAAGGTCGGTGTTTCTACTCACATATCGGCCCGACGGTTGTGTTGGTTATTGGGTTGGGTTTTGAGTGACATTGAAATTTTTGTGTGGGTTATTAAGTGGTGGTTGGTTATCATTCTCCATGATGAAGAGTGATGGGGTTACGAACAAAGGTTTAAGAAGGGGGATAGACTAAGAGAAATCTAAAAATGAGAAAAAAAAAAAGTTTACTTGATAGGAATCACAAAGAAACCTAAACGAGGTGGACTACTAACTAGCTATTCTATTCCACCGCGCCCAAAACTTGATAACGCTACACGCGCTGCTCGGGGTCAAAGGAACTTCCTTTTCTTCGAGCAAGTTTTATAACACCCAGGCAAGTGAACCTAATCGCTGTAGTGTAGTAATTAGGGTAAGCCACGGGTATTGATATCGTTCTCTGGGGAATAGGAATGCTAGTAGGGAGTTACTACGCTAAGGTTAAGGTTGAAGAAGATTATTTTTATCTTTTATATTTTATGAAAATGGAAAGGCACGAATCTCGGGTATTGGATTTGGGGGGTTGGTATTTCTACCGATTACTCTACTATTATCAATTATCTAAACTAAGGTTGTGGGAGTCTATGTCTAATTAATGTGTGCTCGTATGATAGTTTAAAGATATGTTTACTTAGTTTGTATTACTCCTTAAGTATCTCCTATCGATGGTTGAGTGTCACGTCTTATTCCTAGTTGCGTTGTGTTTCTAAAGTTGTAGGTATGCGTTTCTCCTAACTCTTTGAACTTACCAAAGGGTCTTGTCTACAAATCCACTTAGAGATTATAGACTCTACTCTAAGGCGCTCTTCGGATGGTTTAGCCTACAATCACTCGGGTAATCATACTCTAAGGTTCACAAAGATGAATCAAGCATTATACACACAACGAATGACCTATCGCATTACTAGATCATTAATCAACAAGATAAGAAACAACCAATCAATATTCAATAATTAAGTTTCATACTTCCTAAGCAAACACACAAATAAATTAGCTGGGACATGGAGAACATGCAAGCATACACACAAATAATCAAAGACATAATTGAATTAATGAAGCAAAGACTTATCTTGGTGTAAGATAGGGTTAAAACCCTAAAATATCGTACAAGACACCTTAGGTTCGGTTTTAGGTTTTACCCACACAAAGACCGAAAAATTCGGATTCTATATATAAGATTACAATTGCGACGGCGTCACCTTATGTTTAGTGACGCCGCCGTGTCGCCGCCATTGTGGTTTCGCCTTGGCTACGTTAACCTTGCGGCGTCACCTTATGTCCGTGACGCCGTCCTCTTCACTTCGACGTCGTTCGATCACATCTAGGCCGTGCGAGTAGCGACGGCCTACTCTTTCACAACTAGACGCCGTCTCTTGAAAAACACGAAGTTTTGAGTTCGACCGTCACAATACTTCTCCGACCGCCGCAAATAGCTCCTGATGCCGTCGCCTTCTACATTCAACATCGTGAGTGTCTCGATTTCGACTTTGGCCATTTTCATATATTCGCGCTTTTCGTCCAAATAAGTGCCATTCCAAAGATTTTGCCTTCACGAGACCTAAAAGTGAAAAGGAACGATATTAAGCAATAACGGATACAAAAGTGATCAAATAAGGACTTAAATGACCCTCAAATGGTACCTTTAAAACCTTATCGATTCCACCACATCTTCTCAACCAATCATTACGACTCTTCCCCTCTCACTCGCTTGAGGGAGGCGACTTTTCCGAAGAGATCGATGAGTTTTTGCTAGTGATGAATCAATTCCACCGGAATTGATGGTGTTTATGATTTGGAGGAGATATCCTTTATCTTGAGCAATTGTTAAATGAAGATCCATTACCTTGACTCCTCCGAATGAGATCGCGATTGAGGAAATCAAATCAAGACAAACATCTCATCAAGAATTTCACGAGGTTGAACTTAAGGAACTACCTCCTCATCTCGAGTATGCATTCTTGGAAGTCATGATAAATTACCCGTCATAATTGCTAAAGACTTAACCGAGGAGGAGAAGATCGCTCATAAAGGTCTTGAAGTCACACAAGCAAGCAATTGCTTGAAACTCTCCGACATTAAGGTATCAACCCCGAGTTTTGTACTCACAAAATCTTGATGGAGGATGACTTCAAACCATGAGCCCAACATCGAGAGAAGGTGAATCCTAAGATTCATGAGGTTATCAAACAAGAGGTTCTCAAACTTTGATGCCGCTTAATTTACCCGATCTCCGATAGTCCTCGGGTCACCCCATTCACCGTGTTCCTAAAAGGTGGCATAACTGTTGTCACAATGAAGAAAACGAGTTAATTCCAACTCGATTGGTTACGGATGGCGTGTGTGCATTGACTATCGCAGTTAAACGAAGCCACCAGTAAAGACCATTTTCTCTACCCTTCATGGACCAAATGCTTGAGAGATTAGGTGAAACGAATACTATTGTTTCCTTGATGGTTTCTCGGGATATTTTCAGATCCCCATTGATCCGCCGGATCAAGAAAAGACCACATTCACCGCCCATACGGAACTTTTGCCTACGCACGTATTCCTTTTGGCCTATGTAATGCTCCCCGCACGCTCCAACGATGTATGATGGCAATTTTCCACGACATGATCGGGAAACAATGGAGGTGTTTATGGATGACTTCTGGTCATTGGGGACTCATTTCAAACATGTCTCCCATCTAGATAAATGCTAAAAGGTGTGAAGACACCAATCTTTGTCTAAATTGGGAGAAGAGCCACTTTATGGTCAAAGAAGGCATAGTCCTTGGCCATAAGATTTCCAAAATGGGATTGAGGTAGATAGAGCAAAAGTTGATGTTATTGCCAATTGCCTCATCCTACTACCGTCAAAGGTATTAGGAGTTTTCTAGGTCATGCCGGGTTTTATTGTAGATTCATACAAGATTTTTCTAAAATCGCTCTACCTATGACCCATCTTCTTGAAAAGATGCTCCTTTATCTTCTCACCGAGTGCATCAAGCTTTTGAAACATTAAAGAAAAAGCTTACTAAGCACCCATTCTAGTTGCCCGATCGGGATTTACCTTTGAACTCATGTGCGATGCAAGTGATTTTGCTATCGGTGCGGCCTTGGGGCAACGAAAACCAAGCACTTTCAAATTTCATCCACCACGCGAGTAAGACTATGATCAAGCTCAAACCCATTACACCACCACGTAAAAAGAATTATTAGCGTGGTGTACGTGCTTGAGAAGTTTCGCCATACCTTATCTTGACCAAATGCGTGGTGTATACGGATCACTCGGCCTCAAATATCTCTTTGCAAAACAAGATGCAAAGCCGAGATTGCTCCATTGGGTTCTCCTCCTACAAGAGTTTGATATCATTATACGTGATAAAAAAGGAGCCGAGAACCCGGTCACGATCATCTATCCCGTCTAGAAAACCTCACCAAGATGTGTTCGAGAAAAGGAAATTAACGAAACATTTCCTCTCGAAACACTCAATATTTCTTTTTTTCGAGACTCTTCACCCCATGGTTTCTCGACTTTGCAAATTACCATGCGGGTAACTTTGTAGTGAAAGGATGTCGTCCCAACAAAAACAAATTCTTTAAAGATGTAAAACATTACTCGGGACGACCCTACTTATTCAAAATTTCACATGGATCAAGTCATCAGCGATGCGTGTATGGTCGAAGCCATTGATATTCTCAAGGCTTGCCATTCTCGACCCACTTGGGGACATCATAGCCCCAACTACACCGCCAAGAAGGTGTTTGATTCTCGATTCTATTGGCCCACGATTTACAAGGATGCCCATGAATTTGTCAAAACACGGACGCTTGTCACACGGAAATATCTCACAAAGAAATGAAATGCCGCGAAACGCCATTCAAGTGTGTGAGATTTTGACATCCGGGCATTGACTTTATGGGGCCATTCCTTCGCTCGCGGTAATAAATACATACTCGTGGCCGCTGACTATTTGTCAAAATGGGTTGAAGTTAAAGCTTTGCCTACCAACGATGCCCGAGTTGTTGTGAAATTCTTAAAATCTCTTTTGCTAGGGTTGGAACTCCACGAGCTATAATCGGTGATCGTGGTACGATTTGCAATGACCGGTTTGATAGAGTCATACAAAAGCATGGTGTAACTCACTGCCTCTCATCGCACCACCCCAAACAAGTGGGCAAGTGGAAGTTTCCAACCGAGGATTAAAAGAATTCGAAAGGACGGTAGAGAAAACCGTGCCTCTTGGCTCTGATAAGTTAGATGACGACTCTGGGCCTTCCGTGACTTTTAAAACACCCATCGGGTGCACTCCATACAAGCTTGTATACGGGAAGGTATGTCATGCCGGTTGAGCTTGAGCACAAGGCATACTGGGCCTTGAAACATGCCAACTTCGATATTCAGATACCGTGATCACCGGAAAGTTCAAATGAATGAATTAAATGAACTCCGTGATCAAGCATACGAGAACTCTTTGATCTACAAAGAAAGACAAAGAAGATTCATGAAAGCGTTTTCAACATCGGTGATCGAGTCCTTCTTTCAACTCAAGATTGAAGATTTTCCGGGAAAACTAAAACTCACCGGTCTCGACCATTCACCATCACTAAAGTATTTCCATATGGAACCATTGAGTTATCTCAACCCGATGGTCCAAAATTTAAAGTGAATGGTCATCGGTTGAAGCACTATTTTGGAGAGGACATTCCTCATATGGTTGTCCCTGATCTACAAACTTTCCCATGAACCAATGAATGCGGGATCGAGTCAAGCTAGCGACTCGGGAATCAAAAACAAGAGTATGCCATATGGGTTTTCACCTATATTTCGACTTCTTTCTATTTTCTACCACCCTAGTATGGGGAGTTGCCCTCATTGTTGTATATAAGTTTTCTCAAAAATATATATATCTTTTAAAATAATGGCCGTAGTATTTCCTTTTACGTTTTTGTTTCTAAGATAATCACGTATTGAACATCGAGGCAATATTCATTACTAGTGTGGGGGGGAATTCTCACGAATTTTATCATGTAATTATACCACCCAATTCCCCATTTTTGGCCAAATTGTTTTTGGAGTAAGTGTTCGCACTTACTCATCTTATGGTTATCATCCGCCATGTCTAATAAACAAAAGGATTTCACCACCATATCTTTAATTAGTGAAGAGTTGGCTAGCCAGCACGCTTATGGCTTGTGGTAAAGGCGGTGGAAACCATAATTGGTAATCGACTCACCAAAGATATTTTATCTAAGAGTTGGCTAGTCCGAGCAAACGGCTTCGTAAAGACAAATCAAACCGTTGAAGTCGGTGGTTTGCTCAAAATCACATGGTTATCGATGTACCATAGTTCTTACTTGAACTGAAATATTTGGCTACTCCGAGTAATGGCTTTGGTAAAGAGATTCAAATCCATTAAGTTTTTCTCAAAAGATTGCTAGGACTAGCAATAGTTTAGTGTGGGGATTGATGAGTGTGTAAATACTCATCATTTTGGTCAAATCGAAGCGCAAAACATTTAAAAATGCTCAAATGCATCAAAATATCGAAAATATCTCAAAATTGCATTTTATATGTTTGGATGCAAAATGTTTAGAATCGATGAAAATGAGCTAAGTTTGCATAATTGGCGCTTTAGTCCCCAAGTTTCAAAAGTTGTTAGAAATAGTCCCCGAGCACTTATTTTAAAGAAAAGTCACCAAAGGTCCTTTTAAAATCATAAGTTGTCAAAATTAGTCCTTTGGTGAAAATGTCAAAAGTTTTGAGAAATTACAAGTTTGGTCCTTCAAGTTTCAAATTTGGCAAAATAGTCCTTGGAAGTTTGAAAATGTCCATTATGGTCCTTGTACTATTGGAACTTGTCATTTTGGTCCCTTGAAACAACTTTGGAATATGGCGTAATTGGTCCTCAAGAATCGAAATTGCAAATGGTCCTCGATATTAAACCTTAACCTTGAACCCTTTGGACCATTGGACCCCGCCAAGCCAATTGACCCCTGTTTTTGACCCTTCCACAATAATAGACCCCGTCAACTCTTATGGTCAAACAAACACACCCCTTTTCCCGCCTATCTCCTTCCTCCCACCGCCGCTCGCAAACACTCAACCTCACCATCCTCTCCACCAACCTTTCACTCTCCTTATCCCCCACTCAACAACCAAACAACAAACATTTAATGCCTCCCTCCCTTGCACTCAACCCCCTACTGGCAAAAATAACTTTGGCGCCAAAATTCAATCAAACGGCCATTATTGCCTCAAGTGATCCAATGGTCCAGGATTAAAGTGGGAATTGCTCATAGGTCAAGTGGGAAGAATTTCACATATAAATAAAGGAAAGAGAAGCAAGAGAAGAGTAGTACTTAGTTTTTAAATTTCATCTATGTCGTTTTGAATATTATTATTTTAGTTTAAGTATCAATCTGTAATCTTTTGTTTCTATGTACTAAACTCGTCGTTTTATCAATACAACTGCTTTCAAGTATCAATTAAAAGGTTTTATTGTAGTTTCATGTTTTGTATCTCCGTTATAAGCTCAAGATAAATGTACTAAAACCAAGCTTCAAAAGCTTCATTAACTTTAAATAAGCTCACTTGTCATCATTAGCTTTGAGTAAGCTTATACTTCATTTTAAGCATAATTGGTGTTTGATCAACAAAAGTCAAACCGAGAAGAGATTTTGGTTAAGCGGTATGGAAATGTTTTGGGTTGATGCAGAAATGATTGGGGTTGGATCGATTAGATTAGTATAGTTATGGTTTCGGTTTGTCGCACAAATAAGCTAGACACTTGTGAAGTTTTATCTCAATTCCATTTCTAATTCATTGCACATAGTGCTTGTATTGGAATCTGTGGTCATTAAATAGTTTAGACTGCTTGTTTAGTGGTAATTAGGATAATTAGACCCGCTTTAAGTGATAATACAAGCTAATTCATTGGTTAGCCTCGGTTTAAATTGCAAATCGGTTATATAAGTGGTGTTTGGATTGTATAGCAAACCCGAGTTAGAGGGTTGTTCAAAGGGTTAAAACTGCTGCTTTAGTCCCATTTACTTGTAATATAGCCAATTTGGTCATTCTTTTGCACCCTAGAGTAGACAAGTCAAAAGTGCATATAACTGCATTCGTGATCACATTTGCTTGAATCAGTTGGTCAAAATCGTTGTTTAGGTTTGTAATACATAGAGATAGCTTGCATTAGTTTTATTTCATCATAATACATTAATCTCAGTCCACAAATTGGTTTCAAAACTCATTTTAGTCAAACTTTACAAAAGTATCAAAAGTCAAAAAGAGTGAAAAACTCAGTTTGTACCCACCTTGGGTGATTTTTCATAGCTTCATTCTTGGATCAATTTAAGTGAAATTTTGGGTTTTACAAGATCAGTTGGTCAAGGTTGGATAAATGATTTTAGTTGAATTTTAGTAATTTTCTACAAGCCTCAAAATAGCTTGTCAATTGGGTATAAAATCCCTATAATCGACTCAACAGTATACCGAGTGCACAGTGTGCAAGCAGAGAGCTCACAAGCTCATTAGAGCTTTTCTTGGTCCGGTTTTGGTTTTAAGTTCCTATCCGTGTCTAATTTAGGTTCCAATATCTGCTTCGAGTCTCACTTATTTGAGTGGTTTATTTTCTAGCCACAAAGCAAGCTAATAACTGCTTAGCACTTAAGTTTTAAAACATCAAACTGTGTAGCTTGAACTTTAGCGGTTTAGGCTAGTTGTAGTAAGTTGCTTTTGAGTAGTTGTAGCATATTATAGCTTCTCGTGATCACTGGTGCTCGGCTGGTACCTCTAGCTTAATTCAAGTGCTTATTTATAAGCACTCTTGACCGATTCCATATTCTCACACATAAGCTAATGTTTTTATATTTTTCTTAGATTCAGAATACTATTTTAGACTTTTCTTGAATTTTTCATATTTTTCTAGCACTGTTTGCTATTTTTCCTTATTTAAAACAGTTTTTAGTACTTTTTAATTAGCTTTTAATACAATTAAATCAGGAAAACTTCAAAAAAATAAGTTTTCATTTTTCATAGATTAAGATAAATATAAAAAGCAAAAAAATAATTTTTCCAGATTTTTCTTAGTTAAATTTGTAATTTTTAGCAATTTAATTAGTTTAAAATAGTTTTTAATTCATAAAAATAGAAATATAATCGTAAAATATAAAATTAGTTTTGAAAATTCTCTTTAGTTATTTTAGATTTTCTAAGTCATAATTTCATTTTTCTAGCTTTATTTCATATTTTCTTGTATTTTAGGGTATTATTAAATAAGTAAAAATAGTTTTTAATTAATAATAATTAAATAAATAGTAATAAAATAATTTTCTTTTTCTCAAAATTTTCTCTTGTCATTAGGTTTGTAAAATGTCATCTTTATATTTTTAGGATTAATATTGCTTCAGCTTCAAAATTTCTTTTGTAGGTTACGTAGTTTTTAATTCAAATTTATAAAAGAAAATCAAAAACATAATTTTAAAAATAGTGATAGCGTTTATTTAATATAATTTATATTTGTAATTTTCTTTAATTTGCATTTAAGCCCACGTAATTTATACACTTTTCTTTAGGTATAATCAACCTTAACCCTTATTACCGCTCAAATTCTTCCGATCACTATTCGCTTGATCATTCATCGCACATACTGTTGGGACATAACGACCGGGAAACACTATACTCCTCTTGATCTTCATTGCATTGGTGTCTCGACTGTTTGAAGTTTATTACGTTGACCATTCACAAGTGGTCACTGTGTAGAAAACTTGACTTGCTCACCATCGATCATGCACCTTTATATTTTATATTCTATTAGTAAATTTTTATTTAATTCAAAGTTATATAAATTGTTATTAGGGTTTTATGTTTTATAGGTATGGTCATTATACCCTTTAAGTCTAGTAGTTCATTCTAATTGTTATTAGGGTTTATGTTTTATATGACATGCCTGAAACCAACAAAGATGATGTTTTTGTGTCGTTTACTTGATACACTTTGTTTGTTTGAAACGTTACATTCCCATATGCATATTTTAATAATGAGATTTACTTGCATTAACCGCCTAAACAGTCCACAATGACAAATTACCAAACAGATTTATTCTTGAAACAATGGAGGCGGTATTCTTCGTATAGATCATGAGATGCGTGCACAATTAAAGTGACTATACTATAATTATTTAATGAAACCATGGCTTTTATTTATTCAAATATTTTACATCCATTTGCCAAAGCCTAGACCCACATTTCACAAGAGCACTTAAACTAAAATTCAACACAAGATACATGACTAGAAATAGAAATACCAACATAAACAAGACATCACACCGCTAAGACAACAATTAACCGAATCAAGACACCATGCCTTTCAACTTTTCTATGAATGATGAAGCTCCTGGCTCGCTCGCTTCTTCATTACATTGACCAATATCGCTGCTTCACGCCGGATCTTTGGTTTGTAGACTTCATTAATTCAAATACTTTCCACACAAGAATCAAATGGGTATAAAGCTCCAACTCCAATAACATAATCCCTTTCACCCACACGTTCTCGATTTCTTGAGCCTTCTTCATCAACTCGCTTCATCCACCATGACAACACTCACATCCCTTCAAAACGAACAATCATCATATCTTTAACAAAACTAGATCCCGCAACACCAAAGAAGTTCTTCACGAGAATGACATAGGTGTAGTCATCCTTTTTTCAGTTTTTTTTTGTATGTTTTATTGTTTTCCCCCTTTGATTGCTATGTGTGTGTTTTAAATAGAAGGTTTAGTTTAAGTTATAATATAATTAGTGTTGTGTTAGTGTACAAAACTGATGCGTCCGTTGAGTTGACAGTCACCCTAACATTTTGTCTTCCACAAGAAGTAGCATTAAATGACCAACCTTTCACATACACGCATTTTCATTTTTCCCCTTTTTATTATTACATATACTCGCAGCTTACTACTATTAAGATTAAAAACGAAACCATGTCAAACAAATTATGTATATATATGAAACCAGGAGGGAAAACAAAATATAATAAATTACAAAAAATAAATTACAAATAATAATAAAATAAAATAAGATAAAACTAGAAATGTAAGAATTGCCGGATTTACCTTAATTTTTTTATGGACACTTATTCATATTCTATGCTTACTTACTTGCAATATGTAACTTTTTATTGTTTTTTTTAATTTTATTTTTATTTCTTTTCTTTTTCTTGCACTTTGCGAGTTTGATTTTTTTTGGGCATAACAATACAAGAAGAGGAACATGGAATAAATTTATTCCAAACGCTCACACATTAAAAATAGTTCGCTAGGTATATTGTATGTTTGATTTACCCAAATGTGTATTGTAAATATGATCGAATGCAAATTATATCCACTCAATCCCCACCCTTTTGCATACATCACAACCGGACTAAAGTACTATTGTAGTTGCCATGAGTACACTATTTAGTTGCCCAGTACCATTTGCTAGCTATGCACTAGCAAAGTCGCCATAAAATAGTTTAAAAAATAGAAAGATGTAAATTAAATCCTTGAAACCCGGGTCCCTTGTTGCATACATCACCACTTGACTAAAAGTACTACTACGATACTAGCCGCCATGAGTACACTATTTAGTTGCCCAGTACCATTTGCTAGCTATGCACTAGCCAACTAGTCGTAAAAATAGTTTAAAAAATAGAAAGATGTAAATTAAATCCACCAAACCCCAAACCCTTGTTGCATACATCACCACTTGAATGAAAGTAGTACTACGTATACTAGTTGCCATGAGTACACTATTTAGTTGCCCAAAGTTCCATTTGCTAGCTATGCACTAGCAAACTAGTCATAAAAATAGTTTAAAATAGAAAGATGTAAATTAAATCCAGTCAAACCCCAAGCCCCTTGTTGCATACATCACCACTTGACTCAAAGTACTGCTATGTAAACTAGTTGCCATGAGTACACAATTTAGTTGCCCAAAGTACCATTTGCTAGCTATGCACTAGCAAACTCGTCATAAAAAATATTTGAAAAAAATAGGAAGATACTATAAAAAAAACAAAGTGTGGGTGGGTACTTATTTGGGGTTGTGATCCACTTGTCCATTGGAAACATGCAATTGTCATAACTAGTTTGTCAGAAATTTCGTGTCTATATATGACGCTATGTAACAAAAACCGTTTTGGTATCTATAGTATTAGAAAAGCAAACATAACGATGTCACCGGCATGGTTTTATGTGATGAATTACCAATGTTTGGTGGCTCAAAGTTGTTAAAAGATGTTACGATCGCGTACTACAAAGGTGAATTGGAAGTTGCTTTACGTGATGAAGCGGATCATAGGAGGAATGTTGTTGAAATTAGGGCCGTGTCAACCGTAGACAACAAATGATAGCCAAGTGGAGCTTTTATGCGGGTCGGATTGTTGGTTGCCAACTATTAATCACTGTTAAGGATGCAAAATGAGGATCCGTCGAGAGTTCCAAACTCGCTTTCTTGGTTTAGAAAACATGACCGTGTTAAAGAGTCGAATGGTTTAATTGAAAAGTTGGAGTCAATGGAGATTTGATGTGCTTTGTATTAATTACATAGGAGCTGATGCCTTTTGTTTATTAGAGGATCGTTGTTACATTTTGGAGTCACTTATCTCATCTTTGTATAGTCCGTGTATGTCATGTTAACCTATTGATGTGATCCTTTTATGTTACTAGTATATATTTGTTTCATGTAGTTATTCAATCGTATGCGAGATAGTAAGTCAATTTACAAAAATAAAAACTTACTAATAAAGTAGTAATATGAAGATGAAATTTTATTTAGTTAAAAAAGTCATAGTGTGGGTAGGTAACTTGTTTGGGGAATGCATGCCAATGAAACGATTCTAATAATGGTAGTAAGAATTTTGTGTCTCGATAATAGAAGATGATGACGTGTTGAGTTACATGCTTATTTATGTGTTAGAATAATAACCCTTATTATATCATTAAAAAATTAAATAAATACAAAATTAAAAAAAAGACATAATTTGAACAAGACAGGTTGGGGATATATGCTAAAAAAATAGTAACAATCGCTACAAGTGTTAAAAAGTTAGTTTTAGTACAAATTAATTTGGATTGAATTAGGATACAAACTCGATTAAGAGTTACAATCACGCCATGAAAGGAGGCTATAGGGTTTGAACAAATTCTTAAGTTTGTTCATACGTAAATCCCAAACCATCGCTAACGCCGATCTAACCACCGCTAACGCCATTGTACCCGCATAGTGTCGCAAAACCACCGCTAGTTTCCACGTAAAAGAAATTTGTTTGTGTTTACGTAATCATTTATATTCAAATACCAAAAGAAGAGAAAATATGCATGTAAAGATTCACGCTCCTTCCCAAGTAATTTTATGTCAAATATAGAAGGAACAGTCTAGAGAGGTAGGCACGTGCTCACCCACAAAACAGCTTAATGAAAATTAATGATAACGCTGCACGAACAAGAAAACCTCGCTATAAATACGCAAGATAAATCAAGGGAAAGTCCAAAAAGCAAAAAGGAACCGTTCCTTCACCTACAAAAAGATTTCCACGTGCAAATCAGGCAACCAAAATATTTTAGAAACACCCAAGAGAAGTTGAAGATGTTATTCAGAAAAACAACACGATGGTACACAGTAGAAAAAGGATACATACGAACGTCAACAACAACTCGTTGCCCACGCACCGCCGTTTCCAAAAAGCCCATACATAGCCTAAACCTTTACCCCCCCAAAAAAAATAAGTGCAAAGCTGATGCTGCGACAACTGAAACATGTTCTAAAATGACTACTAATAACAATTAGTCGTCTAAAATGACGACTAATAACCCATCTCCATGAACATTCACAAGACACCTTCACCCAAAACCCGAATCCATTCAAGTTGTGGTAGTCCGCCAGACCATATGCATACCAAAGGTGGGAGTTTAAACCGTTAGACTCTCATTAGCAATATGGGATCTTGAAAGTGTGCATTTCCTTCATAACCCCGACGCTCGAGAGCGGAAGAAGGCAATAAATCATGGGAATTGGGTCATGGGAGTGATAATATATTTTCGACTGATGGGTCCCGAGAGAAGGCGACAAAAGGAAGTTGGGCAACGAACACGAAACCAAAGCCCTTTAACGAACAAGAAACTTCCCTACGAAAGTCAAACAACAGAGGATGAAAACTATGCCTTCTTCCTCTGTTAGTGCACCGCCCCCATTCAAGTGCGCGTCTACTAATTCGTGCATATCCGTTGATAGATCGGTTCTAAGGAAAAATGACCACTTGCAAGAGCCGGATAAAATAAAAGTCACTGGTGGAAAGGTACATTACCAAAAGCCCTTCCTGCACAGCAGTAGGGGGCGGTTAGACGGGAAATTCCTTGAAAGGCCCTTTGAACTTGAAAGGCCTATCTAACTCCTCAGGGAATCCCATGGGGTGAGTACGGCGGGGCCACGAGGAAGCAAGCCACCGGAACTCCTTGCAAAAATGGATAAAGGCAAAAGACCCGCACCGGGAAAGCCAGCAGAAAAAAAGAGTGTCAGCAATACACAAACCAGTGGTAGTATAAGTCGCGTACCACTGCTAATGTACTTGTCACTGCTAGTATGATTGTGTGGGATGAATATGCAATATTCTAGAATGTCTTCGGTAGGATGTTTGTATTAGATAAGTATTGTAAGTATATTTATCTTGTACAGTAGTTAGTGTATTTTGTAAAGGACTCCTTAGCCTATTAAAGGAGGTCCTAGGTTTGAGTTATATATAAGTTTTGGTGTTATCCAGAGTCGATACACTTCAAAGTTGTAAACGCTAATACTATTTAGAGTATTCATGTATTAACAACATATCGAGGTGTTTAGTGAGAATAACTGTTCGTTAATTATTATTCTTCTTAAGGAGTACTAGGTTGTGTTCGTTTAGTCAGCTTCTATAGTAGATCCTTCACTAAACTGGGATTAAAAACAGATTTTTATGTCAATGGACGAAACAATTTTAAAGAACATCACTCATTCTAAAAACATCAACATCTTCACTTGGACAAAAGCACATAACGACATCATGTTATCAGATGTGTAGAGTGACATTCGTTTGAGTGGATTATTTTGAGCTTTATGCGACGTTTGTAAACATAAAAAATGCTACACTGCTTTTAAGCTCGATTACTTAAATTAAATATCTCGAATTAATAAATGAATTGGTTGTATAGTTACAAATGCTAGTTGTTTTTACTACCGCTGGGTCGAATAGGACGATGTTTACCATCGCTTGTAGTAAACTTACAACCGCTAGTTAATTTGTACTAGTGTTGAATGTTAAACATGTATTTTGGAAGTGTGCATTGTCCCAAGTTGGTAGTTATTAGTAGGTTGTAGAATACGAAATGTACGCCTGTAAGGAGTCGTGGGTTTATAAAAGTAGTCCGTATGGAAAACAAGTTGCCCTAAGAACAAAATTAGGTTTCCAAAATTATTTTGGGTAACAATTGCTTGTTGCCCGATTAAAAAAATGGATAATGGGATAATGTAAGAGATGAATTAGTAAATACGTTGACATACAATGTTTGATACAGATAACCAACTACATATTACGATTACTACATGGTTATAACTTTAATTGTTACATATTCTATAACCACTTGATTGATAACATTCATCGACTACTTAAAAATCTAAACAATTCAATACTTCCTTCCCACACGTACATCGTACTAAAACCACTAACCTTCATTCCCATTTAGCCCGATCCGTAACTTCACCAACAAACCGTTGAAAATGGCATTGATATATCATTAACCAAATCAAGTGATAATGTAAAAGGAACATGAATATAATGGTAAGTTATAAATAAAACATACTATAGACAACACGCTCAGATGATTTAACAAAAGAAGAGATTCTTTGTATGGGCGATGTAGAAAGATCCCGTATCTCCTAACATTCCCATGCCGACAAATAATTCAAGTTCTTTGTTTTACACGAATACCGAGTGACCCAAATGGTTGCCAGTACGCTCCACTATTGGAGCCTAACTTTGTAAACCCAAGCTAACGAATGATAATAGGTCGGGATGGCAAAGAGGTTTAAATGATCTTATGGCAAAACCATTCACGCCCACCAACCATCCACAAAACAATGGCATATCGTCATCAATGATCATACCGTAAATCACTAGAGAGGTTCCAAGATCGAAAACATAGAATGGAACCGGGAGTTCACTTTTTAAAATTTATGTAGGTCTATAACTTTAAATTGGTTGGTTACCAAATCAAACGAAATCAAGATATAAATCTTGTACGTAACACCGTCCTCATTAGTTAACTTTTCACTACCGTCTAATAGATAAAATGACCTACAACCGCTCGACTTTGACGTTTCAATTTGATAGTTTCACGAGGGGTGGAAATTTTCAAGGCATGTCCACCTTAACGAGTTGAAAGAAAAGATGATACATACCAAAACCACTTTGGAAAACAGATAGAAACCTTCACGATCGTCGGTCAAGAGTGTCCGGACGGACAAGAAACCAAAACAAATCTTTTACATTCAATTTGATGCGTAAACGGGACATGTATCGCTAGTGATTTTTGGATTGTCGGGTTCCAAATAATGTATATTAGATTAGAGCCATAAACAAAACATGAAAGACCATTAGAATTGCCAACCTGCAATCATAGATGAAAGCATTAAACTGCATCGGCACCGTAGTGGTCACTGCTCATTAAAAGCTAACATAAAACCTTTGTGCACTCGATCAAATGTTAGCGTAAAAAACACTCATCGCTACAACGAACACCGTAATTAAAGATGAAAAACCACAATCTATACTAGCCTTCCATAACTTGCAAACACTACGAGTCGGAGTATAGACTTAGGAGGTAGCTCGCGAATGATATCTAGTTGAACATCCAAGAGGATATAGTCGGACATTTTGTTAAACAAAAGCGTAAAGATTGGGATAAAGATATGCTTTAATAGACCAAAAGAAGAAAGAAAGATGTTGTTAAACAAATTAAGAAAGATTTGTATTGAAGAAAGAGATTGGCAAAAGAAGACATTTAAGGACATGTACCGTGATGTACTATAGGGCAACCAAATATTAAATTCGGTATATACCAAAAAATTAATAAAGTATACATAACCCATAATATATAGAAGTGGTTTGCAAAGCATAGGCCTTTTGTATATGTGCACGGTATTAACTAAAGAAATGTCGTTGAGTTAAAAAATATTATAATAATCGACTAATATATAATAGAAGAAAAATACCTACAAGATCGCTGAAAGAAAAATACTTCACATGTCAACATTAGACAATAATTATGGGTCAAACGGACATTAAGGATTGTACCTTGAAAGACCGCTATCAAATTATGTATTCAACATTGTGCTTCCGTATATTCAAGCATCCGCTCACGGTAAGCTAAAGTCGTTTGAAGAGAGTCGTCTACTTCTGAGGTCAAGTTACTGAGCAACTGCATAAAATAATGCACACCCATACTCCATGTCACCATACAACTTTGATTGTTTTGGTACTTTTGGACACTTGTATGTGATTTTATAATCCTCCTGATATGCCCTTACTATGCAAAGACCCCAAGATTTGTTAGGTACGATTTAAGTCAGTGTTTGTAACTTTCTCTTGAACCTCGCAATCACCGCTCACCTCCCGAGGTCGACCCAAGAGAGTCATAAATGTAAATAACTCCAAAGGCGGATATGGATCTCACAGAGTACCCAAGTGTTTTGTATTTTCATTCATGAAAAATACACTTGATATATAAAACAAATGCAGGATATTATGTCGTTTATAACAAGAGTGGTATATGTACTGAAGAGACGCCAAAATGACCTTTGCAACATCTCGCCAAGCCATGTGGTATGTTGTGCCATCTGAATAAGTGGTAGGCATGTTGCCACCTAGGATTTGATTACGTAAAGTACACCCCGCCAAAGCCCAATCTGCATCACCGGTCTAAACAACCACATCAATTCAACCCATGCATCCAAGTGTTCATGATGATAAAGCAAATCAAAATCTGAAACATTCGGTTCATAAGTAACAAAATGAAATAATAAACAAGTGTAGTAGACCAGCTAGGCATCGTGTTTACTCACTAACTCATTAAGCCACCACGGCAGCTTTCAACACATGCCAAGGCTACCTAAAATCCCTATAAGCAATAACCGCACCAGAGCCCCAAGGAAACCTATAAAGTAATGGTTCTTTAAGCTTCAAATACTCATGAAGGTAATCGTGAACAAGAACCTTCTTCTTGTTTCATTTCGGTGTCGTAAAAGTTCCTAAAAATAAATATATTCAATAACATACACACAATGATAATGATGTTATTGGATTAACAAACGAACCTACCTCTACAAACGGTTCAATTGCGGGCTAATAGAAGCGACTAATCGACACGTTATGGGGTTTCCGGATGTTTCGAAAACAAAGTTGAAAGATAAGCGAAAAAAAAGATTCATTTCGCCATAATTTAATAAGGTGATGTACATCTAAACGGCACCGGGATAATAGCCTCCTTAATGACACCCGCGATCTTGTAAGACGGCGCAAGGAGTAGGCGATGTTTTTGACACCCCATTTTCCGAATTGATGACCCAAACAACCTCGCATAATTTTGTACTATGCGCCTTTCACCGAGGTTGTCGCTCAATTTTACTCTCTTTCTTTTGTTCGTATTCATATCGGAGAAAAGATCTTCCAACAGAGGTTTGTCATTAGGACCTACCACATTTGCAAATGACACTTTGTTGGGTTTAACCTGAGATTCAGAGGCTTCAACATCTTTCTTTGTTGGTGTATCTTCTAGGCTAACCACAACAACATCATTGTTACTGGATTCAAGGCCAACAAATGAATTTTTGTCAACCACATCCCCTTGTTGATCATCACAATCCATTAAATCTAAAGACGGAAGACACAAATTTGTATCGACGCTTTTGTTGACATTATCTTGGGAGGAAACAGGTGTGTCATTTTGGCGAACCACATTTACATATGGCAGGTTGTTGTCTTTAAACTAACATTTGAGAATATAGTATGTTACAAAACAACACATTAAAATATTTTATTTATCGGCGATGTTTTATCGAGAATGTAGATACCTCATGAGCTTTGTTGGTGGGTGTTCCTACTTACTCGCACACAATCAATATTGCTAACGGGTTCAGTTGGCAAGCCAATTGTTTCGAACTACATCTTGTCGCTCGTTATCACAATCCATTGCATCTACGTAATTATCACCCAAACTTTTTCATCGCTTATGTAAGACGACCAATCATTACCACAATCCGTTCCTCGAATTTTAAATATATATATACATAAGTAGGGACGATGCTATAGTGATATTTAAACCAGAATCAAATATAACGTATAATAATGGGGTCACCGGGCATTTTATTTTCCTCTTTAGTGCAACTGGTGAAAGTTGAGCACTACTTTCACCTTCATATTCCATAACAGACATTTTTGGGTCATGGCACAAGCTTCAACAAGCATACCAAGGTTACATGGTTGCATTTCTTTAAGCCCATCATCATGTCAATGTCCGCTGCATGGTCCGCATGGACAACCTTATCCCCGCTAGACCTACAATATGAGACGACGTGGCTCAGACGACCAATGTTTGATATAAGTGTGGACACGAACGATTATTTGAGTATGGTATAAACATTGGAGGTAAACCGAAAAGTAAATACAAACCTTCGGATCATCGGAGTAACATCGTGGTCGCTTGTGGTGGCACAACTTTAGATTATTCAGATCAACATCAAGATCATTATTAAGACCCAATAGTTGTTGTACTTTTGAAAGTTCGCTTTTCACGGTCATAAACACATCAAGTACAAACGTTGTGTTTTCAATCGAATGAATGCCGCTTTCTATCATCAAAACTTTTTTTCCAAACCAAGAACTCATGAAATAGACCCTTGTCGAATGAGTAGTTCCTGTCAGGCAAAATTTAAATTGAAATCGTACATGCACAAGTTTAAATTGAAATCGTCGCGAATTCATTCAATGCTCTGCAGCCTTGTAACCATCGTCTGCCTCTCGAGCAGACAAACCATCTATAAATTGGGCGCTAGCAATACACCACTGTTGTTTCATTTCACTTGTGTTGCGTAAAGTTCAAGAATAGGAGTTGAATCCTAACAATAACAAAAAAATTAAAATACAAATAAAAAATTTAAAATTACCGATATACTGTGAACAAATTTAGGTACAAGTTAGTGGGTTCAAGAATGTAAGATCGCAGTGATGCATACCGTCCAAAGAGGTTACAACAATCCGGCTCAAACTTTGAAAGTCCCGACCAAGCAAGACCATGTGGAATGACCTTATTGTCTTTCACCCACCAAAGTGAACTTTAGAATAAGTCTCCAAAATCCAAATCAGAATAGCCACAACTGTCATCTTTAGAACGTGTACTTAATAACCTGTTTTTGTACCATTGAAATGAATAAGTAATAGCACAACAAAATATAATCAACAACTTTTAATAACCTGCTTTTGTAAAGAAATATGTTATCAAACCTAGACATTCATACATTAGTACAACCATCGAGAATTGTAACCTTGAAAGCCCAAGCGAACCCGTATAGATTGTATGTGGCATCAACTTTGGGTTTTTTTTCAATTTTAACAAATGATCTTTTCTCGTGAATATGAACAATATTGACAATATTTGATAAAATTTATGCCACATATATTCACCCCAAGGAAATACATTCCAGCTTCAAAATCATCAACCAAAGACAATAAGTGATTATGGATGTAATTCTGCCTTCTTTTCCCATAAACACCACCTGCAGCCTACCAACAGACACACCCTAACAACATCCTCATCGAAAGAGATAACCACATTTTCCCATCCTTTTTTCGTCATTAACAAGTTCCAAAAGATCAATTGCATGTACATTTGTTATACCACTACTATTTTTCGTGAAATACACGATCGAAAAATGCGCTAGATCGCTTAATCGGTTTTAAAACTTTGCCAAATCGAAACCTCGTTATTAGAAAAAATTTTCCGCCAAACCTTAACGAATGATCCCAATTTGGAATTTTAGTGGAGGGAATCGAGGAGATGTTAGAAACATATACCGTGTTGCAAAACATAATGCATCAAGGCGCTCATTCTCGCATCGACTTTATATCTAACCATGGACCAAATATCGCTTTGCTCGAACAACCTTTCATGGTTTTCATTCTTTGACAAGCGAGTTTAATATCTGGCAAAGAACTTCAATGTAGAACGAACTGCGATTTTACAATTGTACAACTTTAATTTTGTCATATGGAATAATACAAGAAATTAATTAGGGTTTAGAGGGTTTTGTGAATAAGATGTGGTTTGTGAGTGTGTGCGCGTGATGTAAAAGAAGACGCTTAATTGTAAAAGCGTGATGTGTAAGAAGACGCTTAATTGTAGAAGTCGTTAGAAATTGTACAAGAAGATGTTTGATTGTGTGTGTGCGTGCGTGATGTTGTGTGCGTTATTATTATTAGTTTTATAATACAACCAAAGGTAAATGACCATATTATCCTCTCGTATAAATACAAGTTGCCCAATATTATTTAGTTGCCGAAAATACAATTTGGTTGCCCAAAAACAATAACTTACAATACATGACATATACTCAAAATACGTATTTGGTCATACCTTTGTTCGGACACGTGGCACCCCATGGTTGGATACCAGAAAATCGCTGGGCAACTGGTCCATTTTCATACGGCAAAAGAGCGTGGTCCTGAAAGTGATAAGCCTCAGGGTGCGCGGTCTATTTGCCTAATTTTCCCTAATTAATAAGAGGCTCACACCAGAATAGATGTGGTGAGCGTGGTTTGATTTGGTTGATTTCTGATTAAGATCAGATCTTATGATTTTAAGAGTTTTTTCTTGAATTGAGATTCAAGAACTGCTATTCTTTTTATATAAAGTTTTTTACATGGTATCAAACTCAGGTTTAACGATCTTGCTCTATATTGTTTTTTTAATTTTTTTAGAGTTTCATAAAGTTTTGGGGTTTTTAATTTTTCAAAGGTTTCACTAATTAACTATTGTTAGTTGATAGATCTTGTGCTAATTTTTTCATATTCAAAGTTTTTTACAGAACGACTAATTTTTGAAAAATTAGGATTTGGGTAAATTTGGGGATTTTACTTCTTAAGGCTTCTATTGATCGATTAACCTGTTCTAATCGATAGATCTATTGTTGTTCTTGGTTCTTGGGAAGTTTGAGTGAAAACGCCTAATTTTTTGAAAATTAAGGTTTTCACTTTGGGGCTTTTGATTAATTGTGGTTCGTGGCTTATTGGACACCGTTGGTTGATTCTTGGTGATTTTCTTAGATTCATCGTATCTCTTGACTAAGTGAATCAAGAGTACAATGAGGGCTTCTTATGTTGGATTTGCATGCTCTATAATGCCTCTCACATCCTTAATCTCTTTTGTCATTTTTAATTGTTCATAATTCGTGGATAGTTTGGGATTATTTGTGCGAGGTTTTGGAATATTTATTGGTGGATTGTTTGTGTTTATGGTGTTTGGTGATTGTTGGGAATTATAAGTAGGATTTTCATCAATACTACCAAGGATTCTCGCTGAAGTAGAAGCGGAATAATCAAGAAGAGTTTCGTCAAGTATAGAAGCCGTGCCGTGTTTCCGCCAAGAGGGTGCCGTGGTTTCATTGAAGGGTGGAAGCCGACTAGGATCAAGATGTGCTTTATTATTTAAATGCTAACCCATCATTATTTTTGAACGACCGAGGTTAGCATGTGTATTATTGTACCGCTCAATATTGTTTAGTGTTTAGTCATTAAATGCATGCTTGCATGTTTAGTCGATCGAGTAGTAATAGTTTAGGTTCCTTGTCTATAAAAGGAACTTAATAGTTTGTAATAGATAACTAATCCGAAACATAGTGTTTCAGTTAATAAAAGATCCATAGAGGATCTAAGTGTTCTTAGTTATAACAACTTGTGTTTACTTTCCGCTATAGAATACGAGTTGTAGAGATTTTCTATTAGTTTGCTTATGATTACATAGGCAACACTAACGATCCATGAGTGCTCAAGATCCGCCAAGGTCATGTCTGTTCAACAAGTGGTATCGAGCCTCTGAAAGTCTCTATGATATCGAGAACCATATTTACCTCACCCCATACAACCAAAACATATTTACTATGCCCGAACCGATGATGAATCGAAGTCACCAACAACAACATAAAAACACCACCTCTATGCAAAGAACTTAGTCTCTCCAACAAGAATGGCAAGTTTCCTTATCCGAAAAGGAAGAGTATGATCTGTGGACCATGAAGATGCGTAATCGATCTCCAATATTGATTGGAATCTTTGGGAGATTGTGAAGAAAGGAAACAATCAAGAAGACTATCCTAGATCTTGATGGTAAGTTTACCATTGCTCCTCCCAAAACCGCCAAGAGATCCTAGTTGTGCAGAGAGAGCACAAAGTAAGAACCATCCTTCAAGCTATTCCTCAAGATCACTTGGGTGATTTTCACCACATGGATGATGCAAAGGACATATGGATGGCACTTAAAGAAAGGTTCGTGGCAATGAAGAGTCCGGAGAATGAGGAAGTCCATGCCGAGACAACACTTCCAAGAGTTCAATATCTCGAAGAAGAAGGTATCCATGCGGATACGACTGTGTTTCATAAGATTCTAAGTCACCTAAACCGGTGAATGCTAAACCCGACAATGATGATTGCAATTCAAAGTTCCTACGATCTTTGCCTCCATCATGGTTACATGTTAGTATAGCCCTTAAAGCTAAAGGTGGGTTGGACATGCTCACTTTTGATGAGTCAGTACAACAAACTCGCATCTCTTGAACTCGATGTCGATCTCCCTACCGCATCCTCTTTTCGGTCATCTGACCTTTGTTTGGACATCCCACTCCAATATGATGATGCATGCTCCAAGTCCAACTTACTTACCATCATCATCTTATCGCCCCACTCCATCATATCCTCAAGCTAAAACCGGTAGTATATTGGAGGATGTTCTTCATTCATTTGTTGTCGATTATGATACTCAAGAGCATCTTATATATGAAGATTTTGACCTGTGGACCCACTTGAGATGGAGGAGATGAAGTCGAAATGGCGGTGGCCATGCTTTCAAGAGATATCAAGAGGTTTGAGGAGAAGTCGTGAACAAAGTTTGGCTTCAAGGAAATGATCCACCGCTTTGATAGGAGAAAGGTCAAGTGTTTCTCATGTCACCGATGGGTCATTTCTCAAGGGAATGCAAAGATAGGAAGAGTGGAGAGGAGCTAACTACAATTCCTATTAGCGTAATCGAAGGAAGTCGGAACTTCAAAGAACTCTTGTCACCTTGGATGAACAGTCACCTAGCCGCATATGAACCGTGAATGAAGAAGCTATTGATACGAGAAGCTTGGATTGTCGGCCGATGTACTTGAGTAAGATAGGCATGATCCGCTTGCCTTGATGGGACTCTCTCGTACACAATCAGATATTTGGTTGTAGTGAAAGATACAATGAACTTAAAGAAGCTTATGATACTATGAAACCTAAATACAATGAATGCTATGTTGATAATGAAGCTTATAAACTTTCGTAAAAACATTAGAAAGACAAAAGGTATGGTTTCAAAAGAATCGATAGCTTATGAAGAAAAGATTAAGGTGCTTCAATTTGATCTAGATATTGCAAACATTAACTTTAAACGCACCGAAAAGGAAAAAAGCGATACTATTATCGAGAATCTAGATCTTAAAGAGAAACTTACGAGGAAATAGCTAGACATAAACAATGGTTGATATCGGTGACAATCTAGCTAGAGAACTTGTTAGGTCACTAGTTTTACAAACACAAGTTATAAGAGAAGAGATAAAGGCGGATGAACAAGTATCACACACACACACACGATATACTAAAGACGGTTTAGGCGAGAGAGTATGTGAAAAGAAAACTTGAACAACCAACCCTCAAATGAGGGTTTACAAGAGTATTTATAGGAGGAAGCTAGGCAACACCCTAGTTCCCATCCTTTCTTATGTGGGCTTGGGCCTAAGCTTATGGGCCTTCTACATAAGCTTGACCTTAAACAAACATAAAGGCTATAATGAAGCTACCTATTACATATGAAATATAAATACTTGAAATATCGCTTAGAGTGATTCCAACAATCTCCCTCAAGTATATATGAATGTAAACGTGAAGGCGATGATGTAATAGTAGTCGTGACGCCTTCGACATTCTTCTTTCTTGTGAGAGGAATTACCTTGATTCGAACAATCTCCCAAATGTAGAAAGATAGTTATCTTTGAACAGTTATGCTTTGACGTCATCTCGACTTTGTTCTTTGATCATTGTTCTTGTGGTGAAAGTGATAGTATGTTGTTGTTTGCATCGCCCCGCTTTCAGTTCCGCTTCGCTTGCCCCGGTGTCTCAACGCCGTTCTTCAACATGCTCACACGCCTATGACGTTGGAATTCAACATCGATGAAGTTCTCTAAGTCTTTCACTTTGTAGATTCTTTGGTTAGACGAAGAATCATTCGACGATTGTGTTGCTTTTGAATAGAACTTTCATTAGTGATGATGTTGGCGTGAGCATGAGAAGAATCAAGACGATCATCCCGCCCCGAGCTTCCATAAGAAGAAAACATTTCAAACGGTTAGTAATAAGCGTTTTCCGCACTTACAAGTTTGAACTTTGAGAGTGTTAACAAGATAGTGTGAAAACACAACTCTAATTTACAAAGGCCGCTCTCGAACGGAGTCCCACAAGTGAGATAACGCGATGTACCGGGCACATCTACGCTCGATGAGTCGCCGAGGTACATCAAGCATCACCTCACGATCAGACCGTTTGAGACACACCCGCGAATCCACGGGAGTTACCGAAGTGACCTTCGTGGTCGTTTGATATTGACCCGGCAGAGTTTCCATTCAATCACCGAGGATCATGATGTGAACCTCTCATAAATGTTCTCGATGCATTGCTAAGATCTGTGAAGGACTTGATATGAACCATCGATAATCTTATTTGTTGATCATCAGTGATTAAATGTCAAGTGTTCCAAGAGATCTTTTGATGAATCTCGTGGCTCTAGACTCAATAGTGCGCTTTGGTTTTCCGAGCGGAGACTAGGAGAGGTCTCCTCTTCAATACCAGCCGATCTCTAAGAGAAAGCCAATAGTTTACGAGGGTTCCCGCGAGAATGAAACAAGCTTCGCTGAGAGAAACTTGAGTGGCTAAAAGGTTTAGTGCAAGCGTCACCGGGTCCATGACGACTTTTAATCTTCAATACCGGTGTCACTAAGTGTACCAAGAGTATATGAATTGAACCCTTGTCCGCCTAAGTTGAATAATCTAGAGGGCTATTTCTTTTCACCCTTTACTTTACATTTCTTTTGATTCTTCAACTCCTTCTTTCTCCGATTCTCATTTTCTCCTTTTACAATCATTCCTAAGGACTTCTAACACTAACTAATGGTAGTGTCCTTGGGTAGATCCTCCGACTCTGGCGGATCATAGACTGTTATTCCTAACCTTAGTCACCTTATAACTCCATGACTAACCTATGTTTGCCATAAAAACCATCGATGTGAAAATATCTCTCAAAGGGTTTGTTAATGAAAACATGTTTGAACCACAATGAGAGATGAAGTTTTGCATAAATACTCCCTCCACATGTGCTTAATAGTTTTAATGGTTAAATGCACGGTGAGGAAAGAGCGCACTTTTGAATTGATCCATCAAGATAGACAATCCCCATGAGACACGGTTACGTTGTATAGTTAAAGAGTTACATTGTCGCTTTTAGGTGACAACTAGCTCTAATAACTACCTTGAAGGTGTAGACAAGCCTCGAAAGGTTGTCATACCGTCGAGTTCATGTCTATCAATAGTTTCTCGAATGGTACATTCTACTTGGACAAGTCCTTTCATGAGACACGCTACATTACTAGCTAACTAGCTTAAAATTATTACCCGTCTGTGACAAGTCTTTTCGAGTTACTAACAGCTTAGTACCGTCAATTCGCTGGTTAAGTCCGAGGTACATGATTCATTTGCATTTAGTACAACATATTTCTTATCACACAAATTTTCTCCCTCAAAATGGCATATAGAATGTTATTTTTGAACGTTTGAGAATAAATATGACCATTTTGAGTGTCATGGGAAGAGTGACCACTATGAACAATTTGTGAACAAAGTTTTAATTCAAATACTCCCCTCAACAAGTGATATAAACGGTTGAGGTTTTGAAAATCATATGGGAAGTACTTGTTCTTTTGAGCAAAACCTTGAATAATGAAAGCTTTGATAGGTTTTACTAAAAGTAAGAAGCTTTTCCTTTTATAAGGATTGTGGCAATCAAGCGCATAATGTGGTCCTTTCTTGACAATTACGGTTGTACATTGTTATGTGTGCACAAGCCATCACATATATAATCATACATCCAAAATTATATGAAGGAAACAATTCCACGGGTACCGTGAAGTGCAAAGGATGTTCCTGTGAGTTCGCATGTATGCTGAAAGCCGGTGATGTTTCTCCGGTTCGACCACCAACATAGCTCTCAATCGTCTCGAATCGATCCTTCGAACAACCGCTCAACAATCATGGTGATGATACATCTCACATCCTCCTTTCCCGAGAATTCCAATAGCTTAGATTCCTAACTTTCAGCGATATCCTTCAACTGTATGCCAATCCATCCCAACCGCCTTCAAGGTATGATCCCCGATTTGTGGAGCTCACTACACGCCATTAAGCGTTTCTTCAAGTTCACCGCGTAAACAACGCCGAAAGGTTTGTCGATGAGCGTAAGTTGTGTGAATGGTTGATGTCCGGAAGATCAAGTCGTGGTGGAGTGAAGTTTACACGTTTCGATATGATTCAACAACCATCCGGATATCTTCAACACGCTCTTTGATCACGATGCGTCTAATGAAGATGAGAATTGACTTGATAAATTCACGTTGAACTTCACCGAGAATTGTCTCATACGACCGCACTTTGGCAAGATACATGTCTTCGATGTCGCTGAGGACAAGTTCTCAAAGTCACCCGAGAATCCATAGTCCTGCTCATCTTGTCGCTTGACTATGATATTCTTCAAGAATGTGTAGTCCCACTTAGACTTGAGATCAATGTCTTGATGGCCACGATGTCCTTAGAACTATACAATTGCATGTTGAGACTTCAACCGGTGACTCGTAGTAGATTCTTCGGCGCTCGTGCCAATGATGAATCCCATACAATGCATCTTGGTCGCATGCTTGCACATTGTCGAAAACAAGTGATTTGACGCTCCTCGATAGCTATGCGCTTGAGTAAATAGTCACCGGAATGGAAGAGTCAATGATGTAGCGATTTTCGTGAACCATCGCTACTGTAAGAGAAAATCCAGATCTCTGTTAAAGAAGTATCTAAGGAATCCGTGGTTCGCCCGCTTGGCCAATGGTGCTGAGAGGTTTGGTCCGGTCGGTGTAGTATGGAGGGTTGTCCTTGTGTGAAGTCAATGTTTGCTTCCGGATTGAGCCAATCCATGTTGTTAGAAATAGCTCGAGCGATGTTCTCAAGATGATATTCGACCCGAGGCGCTTTCATAGCCGTCTCAGAAGAAGTTGGAATGCTTCATTCTTGATTCGCCCAATTCGATTTCGCCAATTTCTTCACATGGAACTTTTCTTGCAAAAGTTTTGCGTGCTCAATGTTGAACCGTCTACCAATTCTTGGCCTTCATCGTGGTAGGAGTTTGATTGACAAGTGTGGAGAACCATTCAAACTCTTTGGTTTTATCGTCATCTAGCCATGATACGAATCCAGCCGAGTCTTCTTCTTCTTTTGGAAGGCCTGATGATGATAATCGGTTTCGCACTTGTTTGGGTGAGGTGGGTTGTTGTCGGGGCTCAAGGACCTCTTCATCGTCACCACCCGATACTCAAAGTAATCTCCGCTTTATGAGTCGGGGTGGTAACTCTGAATCGTCCCGAGGTGTATCACCGAAACCGAAAGGAGGAGACTTTGTTGAGAAGAAGTCCGTGGTGGAGGAGGTGGCATCAAGTAGATTTACCGCATCGCTTCGACGCTTAGGTGCGTAGTCCTTATCCTTATCATCGCCATCTCTTGGTCGTTGGGTTGATCACCGACCTTGCATGATGATCCGAGTTGAAAATCAAGCAGATTTTGAAAATTTAGCTTCATCCGAGTAAACGTTCGCATCGCTTTGACATTTGCATCACAAGTTTAGCGATTAACCTTTCGATTCGTGAGAGACGCCTTTGGCCATTGTATGTTTAACCAATGCAACGATGTTAAAGTGAGTTGTCCGAAAATACTTAGTCACACCGGGACAAAGGTCGATAAGAAACTTGTGGGTATGATCTCTTGTCGCCTTCTCCGCCTTTTGGACTTTAGGAACGATATCCTCAAGGTACTTGTTAGTGTAACCTTCGATCATTTCGCTCAGCCTCTTTCGATGACTCTTCATGAACTTCGAACAAATTCCCTTTCTTTCTCCATCTTGTCTTTCTCATCATTTAAGTATCGAATTTGGTCAAGAAACCAATTCATTTTTTCGTAGAAGTATGTCCTTCTTTTCCGACTTGTTGGATGACTTTCACAATCTTGTGATGAGTCCGAGAAATCCAAGATTTAGGTGGTTTCTTCACGGATTCGATGATGATCCGTTGTCTTTGTTGATGGTGGTTGTGATGAATGAGACTAAGAACCGATGATGAGAAGACATGAGGAGACTTCATGTCCTTAGGAGTTTCTCGAGGTTTTCTCCTTTGAGTGTGTTGGACTGCCTAGAAGAAACTTTGTATAATCATCCCTTCATCCTTAGACTTTTCTTTCTCGCTATCTGCTTTCAAAATCATACACACAGTGTCCTCCACAGTCGTTGTTGTTGCGGAAGAGTGGTGGCACCGGATCCCTTATCGGGTCGATTAACCGCATCAGATCTCGGAGAGGAGTGGGTGTCCACTTGATCCTCCGGCCACCCATTTGATCTTTAGCAAATTCTTGACTTTATGAATGTGTCGACTTTGTGAAACTTCTTTCTCAGATGATTGATCCAGCTGCTCTTCATCATCTTCGTAGCTTTCATCCCGAGGCACAAGTGTAGGAGTCTTCCTTTCCTTTAATAGTTTGAGGACTTGGAGGTTTTGGCACCGAGGATTTTCATCCTTGCGCTTCGCAGTATGTGATCTCTTCATCTGTCGGTAGCCTCGCAGTCCTCGCCCCGAAATGCCTTTGCGTTCAAGTGAAAGGATCGGAGTGGCTTCGAGAAGGAACTTTCTTCTTAGGGTGGGTTTCCTCTTGGAATAGGTTTCTTCTTTGGAACATTCCTTTGACTATCTCAGATTTGTGACGCTTCAAGACTTCCTTTTTCGGTTCTCCTTGTGTGTTCCAAGATTTTTCGCCGAGATGACCAACTTTGCCTTGTCCGACCGCTTCGAGATACCTTTTGTACGATTCGAGCTCGACATCTTCGCTAGAAGGAAATCGCAAAGACAAAGACCTTATTTCTTTATAGACGCTTCCTTGATTCTCGACATGATAGAATAGGTTCCGTCAACATGTCGTGATTGTCGGGTCATTGAGCCTCTGGGAATGTCGATGAAGTCCAAGTGCTCTCGATCAACAATTTAGTATATCCGATGTAGGGAATCTTTGAGCCAAGTTTGTTGAGAAATGACATCATGTCATCCCAAATCGAGCTTCGATAGCGATGTGTTTCTTGTTGACCAATGCCCGTAATATTTGCGCCCATGAGTTTAGGGTGCTCATAGTCATCTGTTACGACCGTAAATGACTTGGTGATGATCATGTAGAGAGTTCTCCGTGGTTGAGGAATACTCTTAAGCTCTATGTGAGAATGCTTGTGATTATTCCCGTAGCCTCGCCATAACCGATATTGATTAAGAATTGGAGAGTGAGCTCTTCAAAGAAGTGTGGCATATAGTTTGGTCGGATCGACATCGAATTAGGAGAATGACCCTTAAGTCTCGCAGTGTAATGGTGACTTGTTTGTGATTCGTAGTCACCGTCACGAGTTTGTCCTTTGACCCTTCCATAGTGTTCCGTAACTGCTCGATGTAGATCTCGTGAACAGCTTGCAGAGCGAGTAAGCATGTTCTCGATAACGATGAGTCCTCGTAATGTCAATAGCAATTAAACACGAAGATTCGTGAGCAAGTGAGGTGTCAAAGTCAACACGGAGATTGTTCTTTCCTATCTTCATTGGATAGCCACGAGGATAGATATCAAGAATGGAGAGAACTTCAGTGCATCCACATACATTTGTTCAAACCATGTCATGATCTCAAATAACATTAGCCAAAAGAACCAACATATCGAAAGACATAATGTTAGTCAATGTAAGGTCTTATTGTCTAGTTATTGAATGTACAAAGGATAATGATTGTTACGAGTCCTAAGTCACTTGTATGTTCAATAGTTCAATGATGTCGGAAATGTCTCATGAGTTAGTTAACTTTAAGTTTTAAAGTTTATTTTATCATTTATTGTTCACCACATATCGATTTATTTAAGTTTATTAGTGACATTTTGGATTCGTGATGATATGATTAGTTTATTTACATGTTTGTACAAGTAACAATTCATCATGAAGGTCAATCCAGGTTAAGCGAGTTTCGCAAAGTTATGCGAGACAGAATGATATATGCTTAGCGAGACTTACGCGAGAATCCTAACTTACGCGTAAGAAGTGTTACGTAGGAAAAGGAGACCTTATGCGAGAGCTTATGCGTAGGCATATATTAACCTTACGCGTAAGGCTACTAGTAAGAGTTGACCTTATGCGTAGAGGTCATCGCTTACGCATATCCTTCACAGATACGCGTAGTCCATTGTAGAACCTTACGCCGTAGTCGTTATGCGAGGATTATTCTTACGTGTAACATGACTACGCTGTAGGGTAATCCTTATGCGAGAATTGCAAATGACCTTGATTCTCGAATATTGCGTAGCAAAGCCCGAAATAAGTTTATCAAATCATCAAAGTTAACACGTAACATCATTTTATCACGCATCAAAACCATACTAGCTCATTTTAACAAGCACGCCGTAGAACACATACGCCGTAGTCTAAAACCCTAAATCTACGCTGTATGAGTTTTAGCCATAGATTATGCACTAAACTTTTTCTCGTATGTTAAAGACATGTTGTGAGTATGTAAGCCAAGTTGTAACACTTAATTTGTCGAGAATCAAAATACCGAAAGTTTATGAGCTTTAAACCCTAGTTTCAATTGATGACCAATTCGTGTTTCGGGTGGCTATAAACTTTGGAAATTATCAATTTAACAATGCAAGAGCATAACCCAACTATCTTTTAACCAAAACACTTCACATTCAAAAATACCCAATTTGACCTAAGAACCCTAATGTTTGAAAGTTATCAATTGTGAATCGTGGCATGTTTGGGTAATGAACATGTGTTTATAGATGTAAAAGGAACATTTTGACACAATCTTATTAACCACAAACGCCCATTCTGATTTAGTGTTCATACACTTACGCCAGTAGGACACTAAATCAAGCATAGATGAAGATTTGACCGCTGGATTTGTATCAAAATCAAAACCTATGTTTAAAAACATGTTGAGATCATAAAACCACTTACAAATCGCTGATCCAATGCACGGATTTGTTAAACAATTTCTACGCCAGAGATCTTTTTAGGTGTTGGTAATAAATGAGGTGAAAGTGTTAGGTGGGTGTTTTATCAAAATAACTTTGTGGTTTTTGCGCTTTAGTCCCTCCACCTTTTCCATTTTCATCCAAAGCCTTTAACTTCCATTTTTGGTTACCAAATGAAGATTTTAGGAAAGAACTTGATTTACACCCCCTCGACTTGAGAAAATAATGAAAGGTTATTAATTAAAGTCCGAGGAGTGTCTTTGAACCGTGAAATGTGCCACCATTTGTAAAAGAATCAACCGAGATGTGATAACATGCAAGTACACGTATGTTTTGAAACAAGCATCGGATTATTTTCTCCCTCAACACTTGATTGGAAAAATATCGAATTTTGAAAGATAAAAGTGTTGACGGAAGAAATGTAGTTGCCATGTTGAAAGAAAGATAGATTAGAGAATATTTTTGTAGTTTTATCGGATTTTATATTTTTGTATTTTGTTTTTGAAAATTTATTTACAAAAGATGTTATGGTGTTTGATGTGTTTTAAGACTGCTTTTAAGAGGTCATCCAATTCCTCTTGAGTCAACACCTCATACCAATTTGTGGACCAACTCATTAAACCTAGCGGGAGGCAAGGCTTTGGTGAGAAGATCTTCCAATTGGTATTCAAGACCACAAAGTATAATTCAACTGCACTGCTCACGTGGTCCTTGATGAAATGATAGCGAGATCGATGTGCTTTGATTTCGAGTCTCGAACCGAGTTGCACGAGATTTCAATGGCACCGATTGTCGCAAAGACATCGGATTCTCACAACACGTAACCATAGTCTTTGAGTTGTGTTCTCATCCAAATGACTTGAGTGCAACACGGACATGGCTACATATTCGCTCGTTGATGACAACGATGTACAATCCTCGCTTCTTTGATTGCCAAGACACCGCTTTATCACCGAAATTGTAGTGCTCCCAAGTACTTGTCCTCGACTCTAGGCATCCCGCGTGATCGCCTCAAAAGCGATTAGTTCAAAACCGTAATCCTTCGGATACCGGATCCCCAAGTTAATGGTTCCCTGATGTATCGGAGGATTCTTTTAGCCTCGTAGAGGTGGGTTTCAGCTTGGTCGCGATCGATAACGGAGCATAGATAAACGGCAAAGACAATATCAGTCTGCTAGTCGTTAGATACATGAGGGACCCAATAATACTTGGTATTTGGTAGGGTCAACCACTTTCCCATGTAAATCAAAGATCTAACTTGGTATGAGCCATTGGTATGGCATAAGTATCACAAAGTTGTCATTCCAAATTTGTTTAACAGCTCAAGGGCATATTTGGATCGACTCAAGAAAATACCACGGGTGATTGATGAACTTGCAGTCCTAGAAAGAACGTAAGTTCACCCATCATGGACATTTCAAAATTTTTCTTCATTAGTTTTGCAAAAGCGATTGAAAACTTTTTATGTGTTGACCCAAAATGATGTCATCCACGAATTTGAACAATTAAGATGTGTGCCCCGTGATATTGTATAAAAAGAGTTGGGTCAACCGAGCCTTTGGTGAAATTATTGGCAATGAGGAAAGATGATAGCTTATCGCACCATGCCCGAGGGGCTTGTTTGAGACCATAAAGAGCTTTGTTCGCTTTGTAGACATGGTTCGGGAACTCGTGATCAACGAATCCATCCGTTGGTCGACATAGACCGCTTTAAGTTGTCCATTGAGAAACGCTGCTTTGACATCCATCCGATAGACCGTCATATTCATATGAGCCGCGAACGCGAGGAATATCCGAACAGCCTCAAGATGAGCAACCGAGCAAAAGATTCTTCAAAGTCTATTCCTCTTCCCGACGATAACCCTTAGCAACTAGACGTGACTTGTTTCGGATGACGCCCTTCAAAGATCCAATTTGTTTTTCCAAATCCATTTTAGACCAATGACGAGATTCTCGCTGGTCTTTCAACCAGCTCCCATACTTCAAGACGCTTGAATTGGTTGAGTTCTTCTTGCATGGATTCAATCCATTGTCTTTTGTCATTGCGGCTTTAATGTTTTAGGTTCGATTGGCGACGGTGAGTGCATAAATGCAATGTTCACCATCCGAGCGAAGACGTTGTCTCGTAACGATCGGGTTGATTCGGGTTGCCAATAATGTTAGCCGAGGATGATCTTTTGTCCATCTATGTGTAGAGGGTTGATGTTGGTATACATTGTGCATTCTCGAGGATTCAAATGGTTTGTTGAAGATTCCGCGACATCCGTGCGCAGCCTCATTTGCAAACGGGTCAAGAACGATTTGGATCAAAATCTGCAGTGGGGTACTTCATTCGTAATATCATCACCGTTCATCATTGTTGGAGGCGTGTGTTCAGCTGTTGTGTTGAGTCAATCGGTGTAGGTGCATCTTCATGAAGAGTTGTTGTAGCAGTGTATCGTATAGGAATATTATCGGGTTGTGCAATGGAACAATGGATACACCAGAGCATCGCTCATCAATATCGCCACGCAACGTAGGAGCAAATAACCTTTCCATTTGTTGGACGAGTTAATGAGGGCTTTCTTCACCGATGATGGGGTTGAGGAAAGTTTAGACGGTTGTGTCCGGTTCTAAGTCACACTCGAGAAGCCATTTCCGTGAGTTCATCGAAATGAGCATGAATCGCTTCCATTACCTCCTTAGTTCGACGATTCCGCATTCTGAAACCTTTAGAATTGTCACAAGATCCAATAAAGACCCAATATCGCCTTTGGCTTTGAGCTTTCCAAAATCATCACGATCATTATTCGGATAGCAAAGGGATCCAAATACATGAAAGTGTTTCGAGGTTCGGTTTATAGTTGTGACAAGCTCGAAAGGTGTTTTGTTGTATGCTTGTGATCATAGAACGGTTTTGAGTATAGCATGCGAGAGATACAACCGCCCATAAGTAACTGAAGTTTAGCATTGATTAACATTGTTCTGCAGCCCACTAACGCTCGGTTTCGCTCTTCAACAACTCCGCTTTGTTCGTGTGTACGTGCAATAGATGTTTGATGTCAATTCCCATTTTCTCATAGAATTCACGGCGGTTTTGTTAACAAATTCGCCTTTGTCTGCTCGATGATTTCGACGGTGTTCATGGAGTCGAACTCGTATCTTTGTGAGAAAGGTGATGATCATTTGTGAGCTTGGTCTTTGCTACGTAAGAAAGTAGATCCAAGTCCATCGTGAGTAGTCATCAACAATTACTAAGATGTAGCGTTTGCCATTGATCGCTTGCACGCCAAGATCGGGCCACACAACCATGTGAAGAAGATGAAGCACATGTCGAGAGTCAGTGTTCCACCTTTGAAGGAAAATGAGCACGAGTGCTTTTCCTTGTTCACAGCCGAGCAAAGGTGATCTTTGAATACCGTAATCGTGGGAGTCCTTCAACTAGTTTGTGTCGAGCAAGGTTGGTGATGGTTTGAAAGTTTAGATGTGAGAGACGACGGTGCCATAGCCGGATTTTGTAGATGTTTCCTTTGAAAGTAAGCAAATGGGAGAGGAAGCAACCATGTCTTGCATAGAGATAGTGTAGACTAGAATTACGCGATCCGCATATAAGGTCATTTCCATGTAGATCACGAATGAAACAAGTTTTCTCCCGAAAGCAACCTCCAAATCTCCATCACAAAATTGACCCATCGAAACAGACAGACCGAGGCCTTCCACATAGTAAACCTTGTCGATTTCGATGTTCCCATTGATGTAATCTCCAGAGCCCATGATAGTCGCCAAGTGATCGCTCCCGAATCGACAAGTGCAATGAACTTTGCAATAAAGTTTGATAACAGCTTAAGGTTGCCCGTCATGTGTCGGGAACATCCGCTATCAACAATCCAGAATGATCTCATCACCAGACATTACATACGCATTTGACACGATGGAATAGAAGTAGATGTGGAACCCGAAATGTTAGAGGGTTCAAGCATGTACGTTAGACATACACACATTGACAATTTTAGGCATCCATTTAAACCTAGTGTGTTATATATCCATTTCGCCATCTATAACTACTCTTTGCTTTAGTCTTAGTGAAAACACTAGGTGGTACTATATTCTTGGGAGGTGAAGCGGAGCCACCGTGATAGCGGTGGTTGCCTTAGAATCTAAAGAAGGTGGTTTACCAAGCACGACTTAGAATGATTAGTGGGCCTAGAGGTATTCCGATTCTTAGGATTCCGTAATCGAGATTATAGCTTTAGCAACACATTTGTCATGACAATCGAATTCATACTCTTTCGACAAATAACACAAGGTGCATCGATCAATATCAAAAGTACTTAACGGTTTAGCATTCGTTACATCACTATTTGTATTACATTTGCCGACGCAACATCTATAGTGGAAGTAACAAGATTTTTATTCGTAGTCCTAGGGTGTTCTTCTACTTTAGCATTCCTTATTGATCTTTTCTTAGGTCGCAACTTCCTATTCTTCGCTTGAGTGCCCTAGGTCGCGAAGTGCGGACGCTTGGAAAAGATGCAACTATTCCTGCTTTCAAAGATAGGGAAACACATTAGCAACTTGTGGTTTGGCGTGGGAGTTCTAGGTTCACGATTACTAAGTGTGATTGGTGCTAATCTCTTAATCACAGAGGCGGAAGTTGTTCATACTTTCCTAACATTTCCGTAACTTAGAGATGGTGAATCGATCTTGATTTTCGTAATCTAATATTACCAAAGAAAATTCATGACTTCTCTGTGTGAGCAAGATAGTGATCAAGTTCGTTAGATGCTTCAAGTCGAGTCTTTTGAGTAAATCAAATATGACACCATATTCTGCTTAACTTTTAAAAGTTCTTGTTCATATTTTGAGATTTGACTTTTCAAAGACACGCTTTGATCATCCAGCTTGCTCAATTTTAGGATCAAGATTTTCACTCACCGAGCGATTTTCTTTGAAAACTAAGTTGATGGTTGTGAATATCTTTTCACACCAATGAAGACGACGCTTTGCATTGTAAATTTCGTGTAATCGCTTATTTTCGCCTTTTAAAGACTCGATCCAAGCACATTATCGTATTCAACAGCATAACAGCTTCAACAATATCGCAGAGACGTAATCGATGCAAATGGCAACGCATGAAGTAACACAACATTATGGATATCAAGACAGATGACATCTTCCAAGAGTCGATCAACATCTTTTCTCAATAGTTTCTTTTTGCTTTGTGTTAGAAATAGATGTTTCGCTTTCTCGAAAACGCTTTTCATTACCCCAAGTTCCTTATGAAAATCCTTTTCCCAGAAATTGCACAACTTTTCAAGTTTTTAACATTAGGTAAAAGATTTTTCCAAAAATGTCTCTTTGTTCTCGTGCCGAGGCGTATTGAAAATGTTCAACTTTGATTTCGATCGATATTCTATCTCATGTTGTAAAATTTTGAGGTCACCATGAAAATGTCAAAATATCAAGAATTTTTCGATTTTCAGTTGTGAGTTTACTTCACTAATGGAAGGTAAAGGACCATAAGTTTGTGCAAAGTCTGTTTTGGGATTAACAGAGAAGACTGTGTGTTTTGATGATAACCCTTGGTGTGTTAGTAGAGTCCGCTACAGTGACGAAGTGACCGCTTTTATAATTAAAAGGTTTGTTGTAAACAACATTTTTAATTTTGATCGACTCGCCTTTCAGATCTAATTCCTCTTGACGATGATATTCAACAACACTCATGACAAGATTATCAATTTTGTATTCTCAGACCGAAACTTCGTGAGTTGGTTTGAATGTTTTAGTGAAAGCTTTGGTTTGTAATCACCAGATTTTTTCCATATCCTTTTGATTGGGTTTTAAGGTAAACTTTTCAATAGTCGTTACGGATTCACCATGTTTGTAAACAACAGCTTTAAACTCTTTAAGTTTGTTTTGCAAGTCGATGATTTCTTCAAGAAGGTCATCTACCCGATTCGTTGAATGCTTTTGTACGCGGAGAATCGTTTTTGACAATTTAACAACTCAAATTTTAGCTTTTTGATTTTCCAAGGTGAGAGTGTTAATTTGTTTTTATGTTCATGTTTCATTGTTCTAATTCGTAAAACAAAGCATTCTTCGAGGCGGCTAGATCACGATCCGTCTCTAAATATTTTTGTTTTGATGAGATTTTGCAAAAGCGCTTCAAAACCTTTTTTCACGGTTGTCTTGAGTTTTGAAAATTTGAGTTGCATTTGTAAACATTCAAAATCCTTGGTTACAAAGGCATTTTTACTTTTAAGGATTGATTTAATGCATAACATTCCTCCATTTTGATTTTATGGTCTTGAATTAATCGAGCAAAATCCGGATGAGACAATGATCATCTTGTTCAACGTGAGTCTCAACATGATCATTCTTTAGATCCTCAAGCACGACCACTGAGTCAATTTGATTATCAAAGGAAACCATAAGGTCATCTTGATCGCCAAATGTAACGCATGTGGATAACTTGAAAATCATCGTAAAGAGATGTAGAAGACTATTTTGAATAACTGATCCGCGCTTGATTCGGATATTATGGAGAGATTAGTTCGGATATGATGATGGTTTGTTTGGTACCGAGACAAGCCATCGGTGTCATACACGGGCTCAGATTACTCATGTGCAACTCATGCATATTAGCCATCAACATAACAAATGATTGGCCTCGCAAGTCTTCCATATCATCATCCGAGTCAAGATCGCCATAAAGCTCGTTTTGTCCGTGAGAGATCCACCACTTCATCCTTAAGAGCCAAAAGTAGAGCCTCTTTGAAATAAGCACCGCCCTAGTCCTGGCTTTGGGCATGCATTAGCCGTGTGTCCTTCTCATTGCAGCTTGTAGCATCTAAGACCATTTAACCGATTTTGAGCATTTTCCTGCTCCACCACTGAGCTCGTTGTTATTCCTACCCACAAGATTAAACCCTTGACCACCGCCCATCCGACGCACCATAATCACACCAACTTCAACACGCCCATTGTTCACAACAAATTGAGTCCGTGTGTTAGATGAGGAACGAATACGATTGTTGATTTGTTGGTGTAACGCCAAAAGCATTAGCAATCATCACAAATCCTTGTTGCAATGCTTTGAATGGATCGATTTTAGTAGCTTCAACGACATATGCTTGAGCATTGTTGCCGATGGAACAAATTGATTTTGTTGAGGTTGAGGTTGAGGTTGTTGTCTGAAGGTATGTTTGAGCAGCTGGTCGAGTTGTCGTCGAGAGGATAATTCGCTGAGCATATAAGGCAAGTTGTTGATTGTCCCGTTGCGATCGCTTAGCAATTTGAGCACGGAGAATCCTTTCCCGATCAACTTCCTTTTCATGAGGCTTCAAGTAATCATACAACAATCCATAAGTAGAATGATGCATATTCTTCGCTTGCCGGAGAAAAATGACATACTTCTCCCATTCAGACCAAGACTACTCAGAACTTAGTATTCACCGCAATTCTAGGCATGATGATGTTATGTTTATCCAAATCATTGATGATGTCTCAAAATCGATGATGATAGGACTCTAGTGTCTCTCCGTGTTCAATCATGAAGTGTTCATAGGCCAAGTAAATTTTGGATTCCAAATCCTCCCGATTGAGTATGCATCCTTCCATAAGAAGACTAATATGATCCCACATTTTTGTGCGCTTTTGAGCATCAACACTACGAAGAATTGGGTTTGGTAATCCAAGAGGATGTATTCCATTGCAAGTTCATCGCCTTCATAGTGTAGAAGTTCAGAGGATTTAAATCGCAATGTGAGTAATGTTGGTTTGTTCATCTCGTGGAACAAAGAGTTGGATCACCTGCACAATGATGAGGCATCTCAAGTGGACCTTCCAAGATAACCTTCTTTAAGAACTTTCCATGTGGCTTCTTTAGATCACAAAACCTAAAGAACCTTATCACCCATTGATCGTAGTTTCCGGAGTGAGCATCGAGGTCTATCATGATCCACTTCATGAATTGATTGTTGGTCGCTTAAAGCTTCACACATCTTTGCAAACCAAGTGGGTTCCTTCATAGTGTTCCTTGATGGATGTTGATTGAAATCATTGTGTAGGGTTGAAGTTGAAGACTTGGTGGTGTTTGAACCATTTGTGGTGGTGGAATTGCACCATGTTGTGGAGTATGTTGGTCGTTAAATTGTTGTTGATAAATTGCTTGTTGTTGATTCCATTGTTGATGTTGTGGAGTTAATTGTTGTTGTTGTTGTTGATTATAAGTGTGAGGGAAGTAGTTAGAGTATGGTGGTTGAGACATGTTGATGAACTTGTGTAGTAAAAATGGATCTTTGTAGTCGAATGAACCGTTGTTGATGAAGTGTCCTTAGGCTTAGAAAAGACAAGAACCAAGTAGCACTTATGCGTAAAAACACCAAAAGTTACGCTTAAAAATGATGAGTTACGCGTAGGTTTTAGCTTACGCGTAAGTAGGATAAAAGCACTAAAGTTATGCGTAGACAAAAGTTAGGCGTAGAAAGTTAGGCGTAGGATTACCTTATGCGAGACCCAAGTTTACGCGAAGTGAATCTTATGTGTAGAATTTCACGCGTAAGCTTATGCTTATGCGTAATTTTAGGGTTTTTGCTCAAATGATCTTTTTACACTTCACAAAGGCAAAAGATATCCAAAGTCGACGATTTTCGCACTTATCCAAGTAAGAAAACACGGAATAAACCGTAAACTCAAGATCAAGCCAAGAACAAAGTTACGCTGTAGTCCTACTCAGATAACTAGGGTTTTGATACGCGTAATCCTACCGTAAGAATGATTTTTCCCAAAGATGTTTCTAAACCGCTTTTTGTGTGATGAAATAGCTTCAATAACACCAAAATAACACAAAAGTGTGAAATTTGATGATCCAAAGCACCCAAAACAGCTTACGCAGAGGATAACACTTTCGACAAAAACAAGCTTAAAAACAAGGAAATACACGAAGTTCCAAACTTTTGCCAAAACCAATAGTTTAACACCTAATAACGTTGAAAGTACAAGAATCTTGGATTCAAAAGTGTAAAATCGCTTTTAAGATAACCAAAGATTGCGCTATCTTTACGCCAGAAGACCCAAAAATCAAAACTTCAAAACAAACGAGTACACCCAACTATTTGGCGATTGATACCATGTTAGGTCACTAGTTTTACAAACACAAGTTATAAGAGAAGAGATAAAGGCGGATGAACAAGTATCACACACACACACACGATATACTAAAGACGGTTTAGGCGAGAGAGTATGTGAAAAGAAAACTTGAACAACCAACCTCAAATGAGGGTTTACAAGAGATTATAGGAGGAAGCTAGGGCAACACCCTAGTTCCCATACTTTCTTATGTGGGCTTGGGCTAAGCTTATGGGCCTTCTACATAAGCTAACCTTAAACAAACATAAAGGCCATAATGAAGCTACCTATTACATATGAAATATAAATACTTGAAACATCTTGCTAGGAGTGATTCCAATGTAACTCTATAGTAGTCGTCAATGAACTCGAATAGGTTTAGGTTTTCAAAATTATGTAGGATTGGAAGCTAGGCAAGATGGGCGAAATCTACACCGCAGTTTAGGACACTCTAAAAGGAAGGTGATTTACATGTCGTCCCCGACCTATTAGAGGTGAATTCATGCCCACCGACCGACCATTACCGCTGACTTTGATGGATCACACCATCTGTATGGCAAAAGTCAAAAGACTTTCCAGACAACGATGCTTCATCTTATGACTTTGTCTCTTTCTCCGACAAAGGACAATTCATCGGATCAAGGATCTACTTCCACCGTGATTCAAGTGATAAGTCGACCTTCCCAAGCCCTCACCGAGCCTACACCCAAGCCTCGCACCCAAGACTATCTACAAGCCTTCTAGGGTAGCTACCGAGGAATCTACTTCCAAGCCTGTTTCTCGATGACTTGCCCTTTAAATCTTTGCATAATATGTCCATTAAAACAATTCCTTTAATGTTTCTCGTTTAAGTACTTCTACATGTAATAGAACATCCGCTTTGTTGAATAAATCTTGCAAAAGGAAGACATGTTTTGTATGTGGAAGTAAACTTCATTTAATTAAGGATTGTGATTTCTATGAGCAAAGGTTGGGTGTATGTGCTACTCAGCAGAAACCTAGACCTAAGTGGACCAATGTTAATAATATTCCACCTTATGTCCCATTGTTAATTATACCGACTCTCCTGGAGGAGATCACCGATAGACCTTATGTGCAACCTACTAGCCCATTTTTTAAACATGGTTATTGGCCCGCATATGTTGACTCTATGAATAATGGGAAAGGATGTTGGTATCACAAGCCCTCAACAAAGTTGTTCTTGGAATGATAAGGTACCTAAATTTCAATGGAAACCCAAGAACAAAGGTGGATCTTTCTCCTCTGTTAGGATCCCTTAACTGCAAAGTTTAAGGGGAGGCATAGGCCTCAGGGGAGGCATATGCCTCAGGGGAGGATTTTGTAGTAAACTTTGTGTATATTTTGTTTGCTAACACTAACTTGATTATTATATCTTAGTCTGTTTAGTCTCTGGTTTGTTCTCGTGTTTCTCTGAGTTTGCTTTGCAGTATGCCCTGTTCTGTTCAAGTTCATCAAGTGTGGTTCTTGGTAAATGGTCAAGTAAGCTTAAAAGCTTGTTTCTCCGAAAGCTAAGTTCAAGTAAACAATTTGATTCTCCGAAAATAAAGTGCTGAAGAGAAGAAATTGAAGTCAAATTGTTCATTCATTCATATAAGTTACAGCTTACAGCTCACAACTTACAATCAACTTCAATGCAACTACAAGAAAAGAGCTATACATGATCTACTAATCCTAATCTAGTTCATATCATCTATTCCAACATCTAACGGGTCGTTGGATATGCATGATCGCCATATCTTTCACACTAGATGTCGGATATGCGCTTAGAATCTTGCATAACCACCCATTCCTTCTATCTCGATGGTCGGATATGCTTGACCGACACGATTTAATATGCTAAGGATCAAAATGGAAAGATGGATTGATGCAAACGATGATGATGACGATGACCACACATGGTGTTGAAGAAACATAAAGTTTCGCTTTGTGTTTCATCTATCTATTTCAACCAAAAGCAATCCATCCACCTTCCTTTAGCTCTTCCTCTATAATGGTGTGAAGATGCACCAAAGATTGGCGCAGTAGAGCGAGCACCACCTCCCCCGCCGAGGCCTTGTTGAGGTTGAGGTGCCGAGGTTGGGAGTAAGAAGTTATCTCGAGAGGGTTCCTCCGAGTCATCCTCAAGACTCACTTGGATCCACTACACTATCATCTTCGTAAGAAGGGAGAAATGGGATGTCAGGACGAGGGTCGTGAACATGACCAAAACCGCAGGAAATCACCGGATAATGATGATGATGGAGAAGAGGTTGGGTTCACAACCTCTGGTTTAGTACTCATGGTTGATTGTGGTTAATTTTGGAGCATTGTTGAAATTAGGGCTTGTGATGATATTTGGGGGTTTTTGATGAAGAGAAGTATGCATTGGGATGATTAAATAGACGGATGCAAGGGTTAATGCAATTTAATGTGAGTTAGTTGGCACAGTAATTCTAGAATCCTTTCGAACATATTCTAGTCTTGGGGTGGTTTCTACCGAAGCATATTATTTCAGCAGATTGGCTATGTGTTTCTGCTGAAGCGTTAATTTGTCGTTGGTCAAGTTGAAATACACGTAGGATATGGTCAACTAAAGTTCTCATACTTTTGACTATATTCTTGGTAACGGTTACCATTCCTCTAAACGCATTTCTTCCACTTCAAAAGAAACAATTCCCTCTTCAGTTCAAAAATCATAACCCTAAAATCACATATCTCTCATGGCTCTTCAATTCAAGAAAGATCACAATAAAGTTGCATTTCTGGGTAAAGCAAAGGGAGATGAATTGTATGAACCTATGGTGGAGTTCCTGAAATGGTCCAAGATTCACTTTGCCCTAAGACATTCCCCTGATGCAATTTATGAATCGTTGGTTAAACAATTTTGGGAATCTGCTGAAAAACGAAGTGAAACAGAGATTGTTGCTTTAATTGATGAAACAGAGCACGTGGTGACGGAGGAACTGATAAGGAGAAAGCTTAATTTGGATGATGCTGATGGGGTTTATCACTTAAGTACAGAGGTGATTCTCTCGGGCCGAGAGCCATTGGGTATCAAGGTACAAGAACGGACATATGGTTGAAAAGCATTTTCCCTATGTGGAGGTTTTAGTTCACACTCGCTTCAAAGGCATTAGCAACAAACCGAGTGTGGGATCAATTTCACGCAATTAGCTTGTGGTATGTGTCTATCTCAAGGGATAACTTATAATTTTTCTAAATTTATTTTTGATAATATGGTTGAAAATATAAATAGGAAACAACATAAGTTTTTAATGTACCCTAGATTCTTACAAATAATCATAGACACCTCTACCCAAGTCCAGGCCTTTAATCCCATAGGAGCTCTTTCAGCTAAACTATTTGCCTCTATGAGAACTAACTTTGAGGGGGCACATCATCCGTTGTCAGCAGCTATGTTGCCTCATGGCAATGAGGCTGCTGATGAGGAAAATGTTGCTGATATCCCACCCTCTTCAAATGTTGCTACTGATGGCAATCCATCGCTAATATAGATGAGGGTCCTCTTTACTCAAGCATCTCATATTGCTCCCGACCTTTCTCCACCTGCACCATCACCTGCATCGAGTCCACCACCTACACAGCTTCAATTGATGATTTTGAGTCCGACTGCAACAGATGACCACACCCAGGTCCTCAAAGGAACCTTTGATGAAGTACCTCCTCATTTTGAGCATGACCCTATTTCCACTAAAAGGTCCAATGAAACTCCTGCTACCACAAAGCAATCTGGTGGAGCCGAGGACCCTATTACTCTCACATCCGCTATGCTCTTGTTAATGTGTATGCAATTGAGGTGATCGATCTCAAAAGGAGCGATGAGACCAAGTCTACTTGGTGATAAGATTGAGGAACCGCAGAATAAATTTAAGGACCTAGAGGATCGACTTGAAAAGAGTAGTAAAAGGAATTTAGTCATTTCTTCCGATGAGGAGGAAGAGGACTCTCGGCTTGCTTCTCTAAATATCTTAGCCGATGTGGCTCAGAGATAGTTGTTCCTTCCTCGTTGGTTGTCGAATCCTCAAAGAATGAGGAACCCGTCCTTTATAGAAGAAGAAAGAGATCTCACTTGCATAAGGGTTCTCAATAAGTCTCCAAGAAACCAAGTGTTGACAATACTACATCCGTTGAGGTTCAAATGGAGGATATTGCATCCAAACTTATCATCATGTACTGCTCAAGAACCATCATGTCCCACCCTTCATCGATGATCAAGTTGTATTTCATGTTGGAAGAAATTTTTATTTGGATCCTGCAACTGATATCCTTACCACACCTGTTGAAGATCTCTCTCAAAATGTTTCTTCTGAAGTTCAAATTGGTGATTCTCCTCCAGCTGATGTTGTTCATGAGTATACTAATAAAGAGAAAGGTGTAATGATTGAAGATGAGCTTGGTCCAGATCTGGTATCTGAACAAGAAAGGAGAGGACAAGAAAGTAGGTTTGCTGAGTTTGCAGATCAGAAGAAAAGTGAAGAAGTGGCTAAACAAATTGCACTATTCTATTCTACTTCTTTGCCTCCCGAGAGACGAAGAGAATTGGATGAGTTAGCTACTCGATGCTCACGCACAATGGGATGTTTTACTAAGCAAACCACTTCTAATCCTACACTTGCTCAAAGTATCTTAGGTGCGGAATTTGATAGTGAAGATTTTGTGGCTCGAATGATGGAGCTTGGAGAATAAAGGAAGCAAGAAGCAATTGCGAAAAGGAAAGCCCGAGTATCGAAAAGAATAAGGCAAAAGAGAGAGACCTCTTATCAAGCTCAAGAAAATGAGATGAGGATGCAAGTGAAAATCAAAGTTGTACCGTGCTTAACCGTGGTTTAACAATGAAGCAAGTCTTGGCATTACTCGATGCAAGATTGTTTTACTTGTACAATATGATTATGAAGACTTCTTCTTCGCTTTAACACCATCTTCCAACTTGAAAAGAATTGCTGGAATGAAGTTGCACCAAAGGCCAAAAGACCCAAGTTTGTTGAGATAGTGGATAATTTTGATGATATTTCACCAAAGACGATCTCTCAAATGGTTTCTTCAAGCAACTTCAAGCCACCCTTCATCTCGACAAGGTTCCTTCACGAACCATCACCAAGTTTTCTCAAGCACCGCCTTGCCCTCATCTAACCCAAATGTGGCATCCGCCGCAAAAGGAAGTACTTTGTTAGGGAAGATGACCGTGTTACTTCTCACGAACTCATCGTTGTATCTCGCCGAAACTTCTTCGTAAGTCACTAGCTCAATCGAAAAGATCTCATCTCACGAACCAACCACCATTTCCTCTCAAGCACCTAATGTACAAGCTTCGCCGATCCGTGGATCTATCGATACGTATGAGCCGGTTCGATTAAAGAAGCTAAAACCACAACCTGCCAAAGCTAAAAAGGCAAGAAAGGTGCTTGAAAGAATACATGCCCTTCGTGATGATGTCTCACCTAAATCCACATCTACTTCTTCAAGTCCTACTATCGATGTTAATGAAGTAACCAAAGATATTCCATCTTCGAAATGTATGTGCCGGTAGAAGGATGAAGAGGATGGTTAAGAGAAAACTCACATCTCGAGAAGATTTGTGAGAAAAGCAAGGACTCATGCATCGAAAAATAAGCCATCACTCAAGCATGTTCCTTGGACCTAAAGGTCGATGACTCAACCTTTATTAAAGAAGGGTCTGCATCGATTTTCCCGAGGGATATCAAAATGTGTTGGTCCAGTGGTCTCGATAAATGGTGAGATGAATGTCATTCATCGATTGACAACACTTCAATGGAGTTCACCTTTTGAAGGAAATACTCCATTTGGTAGATGTGGCGATATACTTACTCAGACACTCAAGTCACCAAACATTATTGCAATACCGCACCACAAGGTTCTCGATGTGCTTATTGGGAGATCTTCATGTCCCGATTGACTCAATCTCCCAATGGTAGAGGCATTTCATTTGGAAGAACTCACATCTATGGCGTGTTGAGTCCCGGAGATTCTATCCCCACCTCGTGTGCATGTTGTTGAGACAAAGGGTTGAATCACACCGCATGTTTGTCGAAAGAATTTATCCATTGTCCAAGAGACTTATGGAAAGGATGTCAGGTCGGTTGGAAATTCCTCCGCATCCAGAGGAAATGAAAGACCGATGTCGAACGATCGTTGGATTGATCAAGACTCAACTTTGCAAGCTCAAGCTGCATCTTCATCATGAACGCGGTAATCTACATTGTCTTGTGTAATATGTACGCCTTTTGTTTTGTTGTTTCTTTTCTTTGTTTTGTTTGTTTTAGTTAAAAAAAAAAAAAAAAAAAAAAACCGACTTTCTCTGCGGTGTTTGTTGCATTTTGTTGATGGTTTTAACTCACCGGATATACCTTGTGTATATCAAAGAGTTGGCTAGTCCAAAGGGTACAATTTTGGTAAAGACACATCAAACTGTTGATAGTCAGAATGATTTGCTCAAAATCATAGGTCTCGCAACCACCCATGCTTAATTGTCGAGAGTTGTATGGTCATCAATTCACCATGGTATATTCCTTGTTGGAATCCAAGAATTGACTAGCCCACAAGTATATGGATTGTGGTAAAGGCAATCGAATCCATATTTGGTTATCAATTCACCAATTCTAAGAATTGACTAGTCCCGAGCAAACGGCTATAGTAAAGACACATCAAATTCGCTTATATAGTTGCCGATTGGCTACTAAATCGATGGTTATCAATATACCATAGTTTTCGAACTTAAACATTTGGCTACTCCAAAGAGATGGCTATTGGTAAAGAGACATCAAATCCATTATTTTCAATGATTCACCTCTCACAGTGAGTTAACAAACCGGATGTGATGAGAATTGTATGCAACTAATAAGTATTGATGTACACTATGTCATGTGTTGCCGCAAAGACCGGCATTTCAAAGATTGGTCATCATAGAGATGAGATTATTATTGGTTCTTTGCTATCGATGTTGAAAACAATCCTCTAAGTACTATGCCTTTAAGATCTATCAAGGTTAGGAAACCGAACTTAACCAAGTCAAATTCTAGTTTAGGGAGGATTGTTGGGAATTATGAAGTAGGATTTCGTCAATACTACCAAGGATTCTCATCAAGTAGAAGCAAAATCAAGAAGAGTTTCATCAAGTATAGAAGCCGTGCGTGTTTCTACTGAAGGGTGGAAGTCGACTAGGATCAAGCATGCTTTATTATTTAAATGCTAACCCATCATTATTTTTGAACGCCCGAGGTTAGCATGTGTATTATTGTACCGCTTCAATATTGTTTAGTGTTTAGTCATTAAATGCATGCTTGCATGTTTAGTCGATTGAGTAGTAATAGTTTAGGTTCCTTGTCTATAAAAGGAACTTAATAGTTTGTAATAGATAACTAATCCGAAACATAGTGTTTCAGCTTAATAAAATATCCATAGAGGATCTAAGTGTTCTTAGTTATAACAACTTGTGTTTACTTTCCGCTATAGAATACGAGTTGTAGAGATTTTCTATTAGTTTGCTTATGATTACATAGGCAACACTAACGATCCACGAGTGCTCAAGATCTGTCAAGGTCTGTCTGTGTTCAACAGTGATTGTTTGACCTGGTTGGAAATTGATTGGTTATTTTGATATAGACCTAATAAGTCCAGACTAACCTTGACCTACTTCCTAGAGAAGAAAGGAACCCTGCTTGGTCTAGATTTGGTTTATGTTTGGTACCACTTTGTGGCTTGGTTTCTTAATTACCATCTGGTGGTTTATTTGTTGCTATGGTCATCGAGATGGTTATGAATACATTCATAATGAATATGATTCTGATAAGGATAATATTACCAAAATAAGTAAACTTAATGTGAGTCATCCTTTGCATTTGCATCATAATGACTCTGGCTCTTTTACCGTTGTGCCTATTCAACTCAAAGGTCTTGAAAATTACAGTGTTTGGCCGTATGCTATGTTACTTGCTTTGGAAAGAGAAAATAAAATGACACATGTAGAAGGTCTAACACTTATAAGGTTTTGGGTAGACAATGGGATAGAGTTAATGTTATTGTACTTGGGTGGATTTTAAACTCTATTTCTGGAGAGTTTTATCTTGATTAATTTTTTTTAAAAGGGATTCTCATGTGTGGTGATAATTAAAAGAAACTTTTGATAAAGTAGATGGATTTGTGACTTTTAACTTGCATCACAAAATCAACTCTTCGAGTCAAATGGATCATTTATTATAGATTAATATCATAAGTTGAATGCTTTGCGAAAGTAGTTTGATGCCTTGGTTCAATTTCCAAGGTGTACTTGTCATACTGCTGGTGATTTTAAGAAACAAAATCAATTGTAAAACTTATGCAATTTTTGATGGTTTTGGATGATGTTTATATGCAAATAAGAAGTAATATTATGTCTAGAGATCCTTTACTTGATGTTAAAAGTGCATATGTTATTATCTCTAATAAGGAGTCTCATACATTTGTTGTTTCTGGTAGTGGTGCCAGTACATCTCAGAGGTCTCGGTCTTATGTGTTTAATTCCAATGTGGGTAATAGAGAAGATTTCCAGAGGACCTCCTTTAGTAATGTTTCTAGACCTTCTAATTTTACTATACCTAATGATAACATAAGGATTTTGGTAGTCCTACTTTGGTTTGTGAACATTGTGGTTTTAATGGGCATAGATGATGTTTTAAATTGATTGGGTAACGATCGATTTTAGAAAAAGAAAGGGTCTAGTAATAACAATCAGGATACTCAAAATTTTAACAAAAGGTTTGTTAATAACAATAATTATGTTTATTCTAGTTCCACCTCTTCTTTCTGTAACACCCCCAAAATCAGTATAGCAGCAGAGAGCAACCGTGGGTGCTACTTCATAACTGAAGAGATAGTAATAGAAAATGACCTCTAAATGACACGCTTTAAAAGATTCAATTCGACAAATAAATTAGAGTTACAACAAATGAGGTCTCATAGAACAAAGTTACATAATATTTTTTAATGTATTGTCGAATGATACACATGAGTGCATAAAAGTCTTCAAAATATGCCAAAAGATTCTAATTCTCCACCAAGCTATCTCTTCGTATTATGAAGTAGCACCCTCAGTTGGTCTCCACTGCTATACTAATTTTGGGGATGTTACAAATTGGTGCTCGAGCTCTGGTTATAGAGAACTAGGTTGCATTTAATACCTAGACTATAACTCCTTTATATGTCGAGTCCTTTCCCCTCTATCGCCTTACACTCCCCGTGCGCATATACTCCCTAAACACTTCTGCTCATTTCCTGGAGCATTACTACTTATGTTTTATAAAGGTTATCTTTACTATATTATAATGCATTTGGGACATTTTCCTAAATGACAAGGCTTAAAATTCAGACTTTTTAACTTGCCTATTATGAAAATATGTGTATTAATTTTGCACTCAATACATATACATATGTTACAACTGAAAATTTAAAGGTCTTTATGTGTAGCCCATTTTGTAACAACCTATTTTGAAACTTTTGTAACAACCCATTTAATCCTAAATTTAAATACTGCAAAACACACAAAACACAAACAATTACACCACCACTACCACAGTTACACAACCCAACTAGACCTCTCCATCACCACAGAGTTACACCACCACCAGCGGACATCTCCTCAACCACAGTTACACCGCAACCATCGAACTGCTCCACCACCCGACCTCACAACCACCGAACCAAAACACCGCTGAAACTACACCTCCACTAAGAGCCTAACCACTACGAAACCACGACCACTGAGACCAATGCCCATCAAAAAGGGTGTTCAAGTTTTGAGGTATCTTTTGAGTTTTTCTAATAGATCTATCACCATCGATCAAGTTTTGCCCTATTTTTGAATTGTTAAAATTTATTATGTTAAGTTTGTTATAAAATTTATTGCGTAAATTTTGTTATAAAGTTTTGCCAATTACCTTCTTTCTTATGCAATTCTTATGAAATTGTGTTGTGGTGGTCAATTACACCTAAGTAGCATATCAATGGTCGAGGTAATTTCATAGTTATTTGTTTCGCTTCCATTTATTAATGGTTCACAATGTTGGGGGTGAAAAAGGGATGTTTGGGACTGCTTATTAAAAGTGGTCGTTGTCTTTTAAAGTTAGTTGTTTGGAGTTGCGGATTCTAAACTGCTTATTTAGCTCACATATCATCAGATAACAAGTTTGGGTGCCCAATCCCAAACGCCCTCAAAACAACGTATCTTTTATATTGAACTGTAATGATCAGATTTGATAATCGATCCGATCAATGGGTGAATGGGTCAATCTTCCTTTTGTTATAGTTTGGAACGATTAAATAACACTTCTAAAGTCATCTACAATAGATTGAAATGCAGAAAGAACATTTTGAAATTATCACTGGACAAGAGGGAATAGACATTATGTTGTTCTAATTAGTAATTTGTGGACTTCTTGCAGGTCGGTATGATAGGAGGCGGGACCAAACTAGCATCGCAATTGGTTGCGTGAACTTACTTAGAGTGTAGGGTGCAAGCAAAGAGTCACCAGGGTCCAATGCAAGACTCTTGGCAACGATAATAGCAGGTTCAATTTTGGCTGATGAACTGTCTTTGATATTGGCTTTTCAGTTATATGACCATGTCACAAGTATATGTCTGAAGTAATTTTGGCCAAAACACCTAACCATCAGTCTTTAGTCATAGGTCTTTCACGTTTGTGTGTTATTTTCATAATACAGAAACCCATATTTTCAAGGAAAAGCATAATTTTATGGCTTTTTTTTGGTTTATTGTATATGGGTATTGTTAAGGATTCTAGATATGAAAAGAATGCTTCTTTACAAAACTTGAAGCCTCAAATTTATTGTCAAGATTACATTTAAAGTACTAATTTTGATAAATATTGGAATGATATATGAGGTACATGAAGCCATTGAACTTATTCCAGGACTTGCTCAAGATATCTGTTGTCGAGCGAGCCCCGTTTACTTGGTTTAGATGTTGGCGATAAGTACATTGGAGTGGCAGTTTTCGATTTTCACTATAAAGTTGCTTAAAACATGATTTTTATAATGTTGTTTCTTTCTTGATTGTGGCATAGGTCAAGGAAATAATGAAAAGGACCGTGGAGATCCTAATGATCCATATGTACGATTGAAACGTGATTGTGTTGGAATCATGGTCGCTTTCAATTTTAAACAACCTTATGATCATTATGTCATTGTGGCAAATACACGATGCATCGATAATGAAAATTCTATTTTATCCTTATGTTGTCTCGATTAAACCATACGGGGTACTTTCTTCATTATATGTATATGATAAAATTTGAATTGGCCCTCGGGGACCCAAAATGGGTCGATGTCAAGCTTGCATAGGCGAAATATTTGTTATCACGTGTAGCTCACTTCAACAAAATAGTATCTAAAAAGTTTGAGTGCAAACCATCGGTACTTATTACTGGGGATTTCAATTCGATTCCTAGGGATAAGGTACACATAATGTGATTTTGTTTAGCGCTAATTAGAATATAGAAGGGAACAAACTTTAAAATGCTTTTTATTTTGAGCAATGAGCAAGCATCAAAAATTTTAAAAATTTAAATCTTACTGTAGCCAAATTCTAATAGTTTTGATATAAGGTAATCTAACAATGTGATTAGTAAAAAAGATGACTTAGTAGTCAAGTGTCTTTAAGTTGTGACTATGTTGACTTTTTTTAACACGTGACCATAAAACCATCTCCAAGGTAGCCTAATGGTAAGGTGTCCATGAAGTCGTAGAAGAGACATGGGTGTTAATACAAATAAGCCATAAAAATGTTTATTTATATTTTACGATCTTCTAATGTTTTGTCAATAACAAACGTAAAATCATTTTAACGAAACAAATAAAATACGTAAAAGGTTTCAGCCAATAGTTTACTAACACACTATTAATAAACATATTAAAACTATATCAAAACATGTTTAGTAAATAAGTTATATAAAACCAAAGACATTTTTATAAAACACTAACAAGAAGTATTGTTTACATCTTATAGAAATGCATATGTATAACAACTAGTGTTTACATTTTATAGAAATATACATGTACTTTGTATATGTTGTAATGGGTAAAAACTAAGTTCATGACCCATGATCCATTGACTAGGTACAATGAATGTTGTTGGGTAAAAACCAAAGTCCATAACCCATACCCATGGAGCATGATCCATAACTCATGACCTATTGCATGACATCATGCATGAAGTCATGTTGGGTATTATCCATGATCCATGACCCATGACTCAAGATCCATAACCCAATGACTAGGTACATTTCATCTTGTTGGGTATCCATAATCCATTACCCATAACCCATGGTCCATAACCCATAACCCGATTTGCAACCCGAACCGGACTAAACCGACCCAAGAGTCGGATCCTGTGTTTTGCACTAGCGGATCCTAACCGTGGGACAAGAGACAACTTTTGTCTATAAATAGTGAGCCATTTCTCTTGCTCACTACCATTCTTAGATAAAGTTTCTCCCAATATTCTAACATCTCTAACCACCGATCTAAAGGATCATTCTATATAGTTTTATATTTGTGTGATTTCTAGGTTCCTCTTAAAGGCGAGACCACTACCTCAAGACGCAAACTCAAGTTATGAGTTGCTAAGCTTCGCCATCATCAATACCACTCAAGTGCATCTTGTTGATAGTTCTTTCACCTTCCATAGAAGTGTTGTGTTGAAGGCATTAGTGAAAGGTGCCAAGGGTCGTGTTGAAAGCATTAGTTAATGGTGTCAAGGGTGTACATTCGATATGGTGATGTACAAGTTAGATATTTTGGGTTAAAGGATATTGATATCCTTCTAGTGTTGTAACAAGGAGTGTCTCCTTTGGGGTACTTGTGTTGTGGTGTAGTGTTGGCTAGTGGTTCCTCCTTTGTAATGGAACCTCGGTATCTAGCCTTGTACCGATAAAGTGTAGGCGACATTGTGATAGGTTTGGTTCTTCCTCGTGGAAGAACTCGGTTCAGCCTTGTACCGATAAAGAGTAGGCAACGTTGAAGGCTTCTACCACATTAAGGAGCTTGTGTTGTGTAGTACTTACAAACCTCGAGTGAGGTACTTGGGAGAGGAGTTGGGCAAGGAAGGTGTCCTTGTAGCCAAACCACTATAAATACTGTGGTCGTGGTTTTGTGTTCCTTTACTCTTTATTTTTGCATTACTTACTTATATGCTTATCTATCAATATCCAACATACATACCAAATAGATTGACATAAGTCAATTTAAATACTTTAAAACGAAGTTTTAATCGGCAAAACTATTCAACCTCTTCCGTTTCCCACAATGGGTTCAATCGTCATTGTGTGAACAATCTTGGGATGGCCAATGGAAAGTCTTGAAACGGCCATGGGCATTTTGTTAAGCCGGGTGGCTCTCTTTTTGGGGCAGCCTGAGCAAGGATCCTTATCTGTTACCGGTTTTACCTTAAAATCGTCTAACTTGAATAGTTGCGTTAAATGAATTATTTTGAGAAGTTTGGAGGTTTTTAGGTTATATGAGTTGGTTGCATGGAATAAACTCGGACTATAGTTTATCCTTTTTACATTTTATCTTATGTTTCATTTCATAAGAAATTTATAGCTGCTTATTGTATATGTTATGCCTATCAGAGGGCTAAACATTTAGGGTTATGATACAAAAATGTTACTAAAGTTTGCTAAAATTTGTCTTAAGTTACTAAAGTTTCAATTTGTTCACCTGTGTTATCAATTTTAAACTTTGTTCATTCATGTTACCGAACTTATAAAAATATACATTCAGATTACTCAACTTTGAAACTTTATTCACTCAAGTTACTAAAATTATCAAAAATATACATTCGGTTACTCGGACTAACACCGAAATTATCAAGTGTATGCCCAAAGTTCAAGAACCTAAGTGAACAAAATGAAATTTTAGTAACTTAGGACAAATGTTTAAGAAATTTTAGTAACTTTTTTGTACAATAACCTAAAATTTATTAGAACAACCCATCCGCTACCATGAATATAACTAAATGAATGCAAGTATTAAATAAATTATTGTTAAGGATTCTAGATATGAAAATAATGCTTCTTTATAAAACTTAAAGCTTCAATTTTTATGTCAAGATTATATTATAAAGTTCTAAAGTTTATGAATATTGGAATGCTAAGTACATGAAGCCACTGAACTTATTCCAAGACCTGATCAAGATATCTTCTGTCGAACGAGGTCATTTACTTGGTTTAGATGTTGGCGATAAGTACACCGGAGCGGCATTTTTCGATTTTCACAATAAATTTGCTTAAAACATGATTCGGCCTTTATTCTTTGTTGTTAACAAGAAAACGAGGTTTCGAGCCCGCGCGTTGCTGCGGGTGCTTTCGCTAAACATGGAGCGACCAGTTTGTCGAAGATAGCAATGGTAAAAGGTATAAGATTGCAAGGATGGCTACTGCAAGAATTTGCAGCATAAAAAACCGGCTAAACTTTGTAAAGCATGCATTAAAGTTATACGCAGTAACTACATAGCACAAAATAGGAGTATCTTGATATGCAAACATGCGATAATTTTTGTCTCAGTTTGACACAAAAGAACACAATGTTTTCGTGAAAATTTCTGCAGCTAGAAAGCCATAAACAACCCTGCTAATTATTGCACCAAACACATGCGTAATCGCAACTTTGCAAGACACCAAACTAAGCAAAGATTTGGATAAAGTGCAGTGCATGTAAGCCATTGAGAAACTACCAACACAAATCATATTTGAGTAATGCTAATTTGTTGTTCCTTTCCTTTTGACCCTATCTCGCTGCGCTTTTGCTATGGTATTATCATTTGGTTGAGCAACCTGTTTTAGAGGTTTAACCTTCCTAACATCTTATTTTTTAGATCCTGAACAGTAATAACCAGGCGGAAAGTAGCTGCTCCATTCCATCGGAAGGTCAATGCCTAGTGCGCTTGATTCAGTGCTTGAAACGTACATGGTAGCTGCACAGTTAAAAAATGAGAAAGTAAGTACATATGGTAATTCTGTGTTTGTTTGATATCAAGATTCAGATGAAAAGAAAACCTTTTTCTTGCCAAAATCCATGTTTTGGTTTCTTTTAGATTATTGTTTGTAAATCGGATGTTTGTTCGAAATGCTTTTATAGGTGGAATTTCAAATGAGCATGTGCTTTATAAATGGAATCAGCAGTGCAATGTGCATGTTTAAAAAATCAACAAACCGATTAAATCACCAATGCATACAAGTGTTGATGTCATTAAAGTAGAGGATATGCATGTTTCGCTTGAACTTTTCAGACAAGATTTTAATATTGGAATATGCACAACTCAGGGCCCATGCTTGAAGAAAAACATCAACCAAAGCTTCACATTTCATAAAAAACAATACCACATATGAATGATGGTCGACAAATGATTCTCGCAGCTTCATCCTCAGAATTATTATGATTACCGAATTGCGGCCTCAATGACGCTGGCCTTTTGCAGATGATCCCTGGTTGTTGTATTAAATTTGCACGAAAACAACCCAAAATCTGAACACAAATTTAGAACCGCAAATCAGATTTTCCAACCATAGCAAAGACAACATATTCATAATACAGTCATATACCAAAATGCTTTTATGGCAGGCTAGCTTTTGGTATACGGGTATGACAATAATACCCAGTCATTACAATAACATCTAGTCATTACAATAATTTCAGTACTGCACACTATAGTCCACACTAAATCGCAATCAGTACTGCACACTTCCAGTCATATTATGGGTATGACAATAATATCGAGTCATTACAAAGGCAACATATTCATAATACATGGTATATTATTGTCATATGACTGGATATCATTGTCATAAAGCAAAGGCAACATTTCAAGATCGTGATACTAAAGTGCAATCAAGACTTACCAAAACATTTATCTAAATCCATAAGTAGCTATAGCAAAATCTATTGAGTTTTGGTCATACCTATATACCAAAAAGAAGTGTAAAAATCTATTCATTGATTATCGCTGGCAGTGTGAACTGATTATAGATAAAGGTCACTCACCGCAACGACTAATTGAAATGCATGAACCTTCAGATCCCGGCTTCTTCTTTTTACACCGACTTGTAGTAAGTAACTGGAAAGTTTTTCCATGGCGAGGAAGGCCAAGTGGTTCCCGAGCTTGATTGGTTGCTTGAAATGTCGATGGTTTCTACACATGAAATGAAAAATAAATAAATTAGGATGTCTGTTTGCATATAAATATGGAAATGAAAGCAATAAACATTTTCTTGCTTGAATTCATGCTGCAATTTGATTTAGATTATTGTTTTGTCACCGATATTTAGTGGAAAAGTTATCCATTAATGAAATTTTAGATTAGTGGTCGGTTCATTAAGGAATCAAGCAGATAAAATGATTAAAGTAGACACTACACAAAGTTGCACTTTAGTGTGCGTGATCAAATCTTAGATTAGTGGTTGGTTTATGAACTATTAAAAGATGCTTTTAGGTCGCTAGCTTCGCTTATTTGGAACTGCATTGGAATGATAAGTAATGAGACATCAGATCAATTAGGTTACACCAACTTAGTGCTGCTGTGGTTTTGTTTGTCTATATAAGGTGGTTTTTTGTGGCTTCACATACCGCCTTTCTACCTTGTGAGTTTTGTCAAAGTTTGTTAAGAAAATGGTGTCCACCCCAAACATTGATCACCGAAAGCAAAGATGCGCTCTTATGAGTCGATAATGCATTTAAGTTCCTGTTTCTCAGGAGCAAGGTGAGAATGAGGGGTTCATCATGTCGATTGAGAGAAATGCGATGATGTTCGTCATCATCCGCAGAGGAGTGTTGGGAATTATACGCTTGAGTTAAAAAGAATGAAACAAGAGGACTTAATATGACAAGAAGGAAACCTACAAAAGATGGAAGGATTTGCTTGCAAAAGAAGTTTTATTTATTAGTCCTTATTCTCTAGTATATAAAGAGGACATAGGTGTAGGTTTTACATAAGTCTTCCATAATGTAGACGCCTAGTAAAGGTGTGTGTGTGTCCTAGGCGATAGTCTTGTAAACGCCTAGGTTATTAGTTTAGTTATCTAGACGTGTTCCTATAAACGCCTATAGTTAGTTAGTTAGTTAATGGTGATGAAAACCTTGTTCAATAACAAAGAATTGATTAGTTTATTCCACGTGCATGTTATTAGTCTTTGTTATTGATCCCTAGATGAGCTTATAAACGATCTTATCAATTGGTATCAGAGCGGGAGCTCTTGATATAGGGATCTACAAGGTTTTTCAAGAGAAAAGAAGAAAAAATTGAGTCGGAAATTTTTCGACATTTCGCAAAGACTGCTTTCAAGAGGACATAACTTTTATTGAACTGCTGGATCGAGCTAAAATTTTGGTGGCGATCTCAAGATATCTATCTAAATTTTCACCAAAGGGATTGTCAATTAGAGCTCTCAATCAAAAGATATAAGCTCTAAGTCTCGCGCAAAAATTCGTAAGGCTTCGCAGGATCTGCTTTCAAACGATCGAACTTTTTCGTTAACCGCTGGATCGTGAACGAAATTTTGGGTGGATGTTCTCTATATCAATCTAACTTTCCACCAAAGGGATCTTCGATCCGAGCTTTTATGTGAAAGATATATGCCGTCGGGTTGGTCATTGTGAAAATACCGTCAGTAACACAAAGTAATCGCTACCCTTTTCAAAGTAATCGTTAGGGTTTTTACAAAGCACCGCTCGAGTTCGAAAATCAAGTTAGTTAGTTAGTTTATGATAATAAAAACCTTGTTCATAATAATGTTGATTCTATGTTTGAATATTCCGCTTTCATTATTATGTGTTCTAGATATAATATTAGACCTAGTCTAAGAGGTTACAACGATCTTCACAAGGAGGACCGAATTTGTCGGAAGAGGGCGCAGTTAAATCCTTTAGATGATGCCGCAAACGACGGTGTTGAATACTTGGAGGAGGCGCAGGATAGGGACCATCGATTCTCACGACCGATTGAGGTCTTTGATTTGGCTAGGCAAGCCCGGATTGAGAAAAACTCGTCATGTGTTTACAATGGAGTTGCATGATTAGGGTAGCATCTTGTGTGTGTGTATGATGGTTTGTGCTATGGTCTTTATGTTTAACGCTATGGTGTTCTGTGTTAGATTAACAGGGTGTTGTTAATCTATGTTGGTATGCATGTAACTTATGTTGCTTATGAATAAAAGTTATGTCTGTTTGCGTTTAATAATTTTGTTGATACATGTTTTGTTATGTAATGGAGGAAAGCAATGATATGATTGGGTCACTTGTGTTTTATTTGGACAATGTGTGGAGGCAGATGGTGGGTTCCTTTTATGAGATACTGAATATCTTGGAAGCACAAATTATTTATGTTTTTGGATGTTTGCAACACTCATGTGTGTCATGAATGATATCCGTAGAAGGTTAGTGACAATAAGGTGAGGATAAAAAATTATTATGAAAGACGGTTTTACTGATTGGATTTAAAATGAATATGTATTATCAATTAACAAAAGAATTCTTAAGTTGTGCATGTGTATCATAGTTTAGCACTAAAAGTATTGAACATTTTTTTTAAATTCAGAAAATGGTCAATCCTTTAAACAAAGGTTGAGTGGGAAAAAAACATGGCAAAATTTGATGGTTGCTGGTCATAAGTAGACACTGAAAAGAAGCATCAGAACGCAGTCATCGACCGTGGTCATTAATATGAACACATTTTCAAGACAGATTACTCACCTCAGCAGTGAAAGACCTTGCTATGTGATAAGGTGTCGTATGTGCAGGAGGCATCTCGATGTGAGCATCTTCAGTCACCTCGAAAATCTTAGTAGCCTCCGGTTCAATACCAATGTGAGTCGCCTTTATCGATGAGCATTCATTGGCATTCACAGTACGACGGATAGCGTCTTTCTGGATTTAAAAGAAAGGAACAACACAATCACTAAAAAATACCCCAAGAAACTTTAGATGGGCTGACTGAACAATCGAACACTGATAAACAGCTAACCATTCTCGATTTTGGAAATCATAGGATAATGGTATGCATGAGAGTTTACTTGCTATGTTAAATTGGTGATCCAATACATATTTCTGCAAACGACATTTTTCTTTCTGTTTTCACCGTCCTCCTGCAATGAAAAAGGGAGTATAAACTGTTATCCATATGATGCGATATATATTCATATGTGAAAGCTGTGATCTAACGACACATATCAACCGACCAAGTATAGACCGTGTGTCCACCTGCAATGTAGGTTTGTTCATTGAATGGCATGCCAGATCTAGGATGATCTATAAATTTGACAAATGATCCTACGTTTGACGTGCCATTCAATAAACAAAGCTGGATTTCAAGCAAACAAACGACCTGAACCTGTTTGAGCGACGTGCATTTAAGCTATATCAGTTTTTATTCCCTGCCTACAATGGTTTAATTTTGTAACCTCCATGTTTTTAGTTTCCACCATTTTGTCTCCCACATTTTTTTTTGTGTATTTTTTTTGGTGCACAATTTTATATCTAGAAATATTTTTTTAACTGTTTTTTTGGCTCCTCTTTATTTTTTTTTCATAAGATGCAATTCATTTGTTTTGCCAGTTCATATATGAAAAAATGGTAACCATGGCAAAAGATGTCTAATTGATGACTGTTTATTGGGAATCAAAACTCATAATTACTTCTCATTGCATTTGGAGGCTCTATAGTGGTAGTCAAATCAAAAGTCTAATAAGCCATGTGCTATGACATCTAGCAATAATAACCCACCCATAATTTGCTCGTTAAAATACACACACACCATCCTAAAAACACACACACAAGAAAATCTGACCCAAACCTCAAATAAAAAAACAGGTAAAGGAAAAAAAATGAAGACATCTATGCCTTTTTGCAAAGAGTTTCTGCCGCTGGGTCTAGCTTTGTGAGGGATATGATGGTTGTTCGATTCGGAAGAGAGGTGAGCATGACTATGGTGGATGAAGCAGAACTGCTGAAAAGGTTCAAGACATTAGGGCTCATGTAGCTGAGCGGGAGTATGTGATTGGAGAGTTGGAACTCTTGTATCCATTTGATTCTTCTGTGCAAAGTATCTCAGAGCTCAAAAAGTTGCAAAAACTGAAGATTTAAGCGAAGCTGCAGAGATCTTGGAGAATGTGGCGAAGAAGCAAAAGCGAGCACAGGAGCTTTTATCATTTATCGAGAAGTTGAAGGGGATGGTGTATTGACATCCTTTATTTCGGTGTTTCTGAGGTGTTTTTTGGGTTTAAGTGATGGTGTGAATAGGTAGGATCGCTAGTGTGCCTTCACCAAGGCTCGCTAATGTTTATGTTTTTTTGCCTTTGAACAATTTATCAATTTTTTTATGTTTCAAAAGTCAATGCGCCAAACTTTTATGTTGCTATATTAATCTTGCTTGACCATACATGCGTTTGCTATATCCCATAGCTACCTGCGTTGCTATGATGGCGCCATAAACATGTACTCTTAAACTGATTTTGACGCTCGGCCTTGTTCCATAAGTGGCTGCCTCCAGTGGCCTTGCTCCATAAGTGGTTCGGTACGCTCGCAGTGCAATCCACAACCTGTTATAATAAGTTTATTGTTAGTGTATGAGCAACAAAGCTAAATATTAAAAGTTTTAAAATTATGGCATTTGAACCTGCAGCTTAAATGTAAACGGTAGATGAATGCAAAGTAAAATACCAAACATAATATATAGTATAGTCATACTTTATCGGCGCCACATTACTGAGATAAACTCACCAGCTACCTATACCCGCTCTTTTCCGAGTTTGGTATGAGCATCCGGCATCATGTACAGTTGAGCATGGCCTAGTTTAAAAAATAGCATGAGAAACTCGTTGATCGACACTATAGGACTGTGCAAAAAACAAACCACATTAACGGACCTTTCATTGGTGGACACCGGGTGCAGCTGACTGACGGTAGACACTTCGTTGGTAATCGTGCGAGAGGTGTCCCTTCACCCTGCACCTCCTATGTTACAGCTAAGATGGTGTTTGACATTTGCCTTATCATGTTAATAAGCAAAGATGCCTGCATTTAAGGGAAAAAAACCCAGAGCATGAGAAAAACATGTAAAAAAAGACAACTGCCTTAAAAATCATTGGAAATTCAGGTAGAAAGAATCACCCATTGCCACACAGAGTCCACGGATATGACCACCTTTGTCTGAATCTATGTGGCTCCCTGTAATCTGCATGTGCCGGTTGTCAACAACACCTACACAAAAACGTGCGACATTAGCATTCGGATGTTTGCACGGTAAACATCACAATAGGTATAAGCACATTGAGAATGAGGAAGGAAAAAAAAGAGAGCCAACCTTTTGAATAACCAGATATGCGGCGCAGGGTAATTGAGTTCCTGGCCATCTGTTTGTGCGGGCTACCTCTTTTTCTAGGATGGCATGAAGATGTGGTATCATATATAGGCTCTCTTGTTCCAGCAAAAAAAAAGGAAAAAAAAAGCAGCATGACGATGTGCTTCAGTAATCCGAAACTTTTATGGAAAAAAGAAGCAGGCCAATCAAATTTTACAAACTGAATTTGAAAAGAGAAGAGCAAAAGTAACTTTCCATTGTCTCATCACTTATCGGTCGACCAATAATGCCTTTTCCACCGGATCTATGCGACAAAGCTTGGAAAACCTGCAACAATACACGTATGGGTGCTTGAGGAAGTGCAACAGTAATAAGAAACCCAAAAAATAGCATGCACAATGATACATTGAAAGACATTGTAATGGTTGTAGTGAAGTGCAAGGACATACCTCATTTGGGAAAAAAATGAATGTTTAGTTTTTAATGGCAAGATGAAATACTGTATAAGCAAAGCTCATACACTCGCAGGACGACATGCTAGCAAAGCCGGCATAATCTGTGGAGAAGTGGCTTTTATAGAAGAACACGGTGCTTGATTTATTGTGTCTTTTAAAAACTGGCTACTTACATGGCATGAATTGAAAGCAAGAACGTTTATTATGCCCTTTAATATCTATACAGCCTCAGACCTGCGAATATGGGAGCGGTACCAGAGACTCAGTATGGCTGCAACCACAATTTGGATTAGGGTGCGTTGCCAAAACATGGGAGTCTATGAAACACGCTCACCAAATACATAAATGCAGGAAACTATCATCATCGGCGTTCTAACCTTAGAATACACGCATAAGCGTCACAACATAAAGAACATTTGATTGCATCTGACTTTAACATTAAACCCCAAATCAAAGTAGTAAGCTGATTTATTCGCCCCAACATCTAACCATAAGTAACATTTCAACAACCATAAGCAACATTTACTTATTCTAACACCTAAAATATGAATGCACCAGTTTGTTGAAGTTGGCAATGGCGACAGTCATAAGATTGCAAAGATAGGTGCTGCAAGAATGTGCAGCATAAAAAGGTAGACAACCCTTCTAAAACATACATTACCCTCATATGCAGTAACTGCTGGAACAGTGTGCAGAATATGTTGTATCCACCCGCTGGCTAGCTTTACAATTATACTGAAAGTTTTCCATATAAGAGTAGGAGGTTTGTATGCTATTGCATACCTTAGCCACAGTGAAAAAATATGTGGCCTCTTTTAGCCGGCCTTTTGGGTGGAGGCCCATTTTGTTAACTCGCCCGTTCCATTCATCCCTACTCACATCTCTCCTTTTCATCTTAGAAACTATCATCATCGGTTTCCCGGTAAAATACTATTCATAAGGCATAGAGACGCTCAGAAATGCGAACATCGCAGCGGCATCAGAAGCCTGTCGTGGCTGCAACCGCAATGTAGATGCGGGTGCCACGCCAACAGACAGGGGGTGCTAAAGCACGCTTACCAAGCAGATCAATGGAGAAACCCATCATCATTGCGTCATTAGCCTCACGACATGATATGTGTTACTTGTATATTATATACTTTTACATTTGTTGGGTTCAGCCATGTATGATAATTTTGCTGGACACATGGCTCAGATGGGCAAATATTCAAGCAAAGAGGATACACCGCCATGGCTGCAATAGCTGCCTCACCCTGCTAAGATACGCGCCATCTCACGTTTACCGAATAAAGCCCAATTCATCACAACCTCGAAAAAGGAATACAAAGGTCGACCATTCAGCATTGCACGAATGGCAAAAACTGCAATCACAGAAGTCAACATTCATGGGAGCTTTGCCTGTATCTGTAATCTGCAAGAATGAAATGAAAGTTTCAGAAAAATATATTTAACCAACCCCAACGCAAAAGGACAACTGACAGAAACAAAATCACGGAACATAATTTCTATTATGCTCATACCTTTTAGATCCAACCAGGTATATCTCCAGAAAATTGTTCAACAATATAATGATCCAAACATACGTGGAGTCACGTATTGAAAACAATGGCCATAGTTATAGCAGTTGCAGGCTCAAACAACCACAAAAGCAATACCGTCATGCTGCAACCATCTAATTACCCTCCCAAGACATGTTTTCAGGCTCAAATTTGATTGGCACTCGAACAACAGCATGGCTGCAACCATCCGGTTACCCTGCCAAGACATGTTTTCAGGCCCGCTTAAGCTATCAATACAAAGGAAAGCTATTTTTTTACCCAGACTATTTGGCTGGAAGGCCACTGATGCAGGTTTTACTGACCAGGTTTTAATATTTATAAAGTCTCGTTATACCTATGGTCTACCCTAATGCACTAACAGGCAGTGTACCCGGTCGCGTGTAGTGTAGTATTCGGTAAAGCCGAGGTCGTCCCAAGAACTATGTGTGTTGGATTATTATTAAGTCTAGGTGTCACAGATTAATAATGGTTTCGATAAGGAATTAATTAATTAACTACTAAAGCAGAAAATAGCAAATAAAGGCAAAGGATAAATCAATAGAGGATAGTGGTGCTAACCTAGTTATTCCTCCTAGCCAGTAATGTCTACGTCTACTTACTTCCAATTACTTGTGTGGGGTCAAAGTCGAGAGGACAACATTTGGTCAATTCGCCCCTAACCTATCAAGAAAGATGCCACCACGTGAGAAGTCGGTGTCCCTCATAAGTCCTGTTGTTCCCGGTCCCTAAGCCAAGTCATTAAGTACCGCTACATGCTAGATTTATAATAGTGAGTGCCAGGCGTTAGCAACTTAAACACTAACCCCTAATTCTTAAGTTCATCCAAACGGTAGGTGATCGGTTGGTCAAATTGCACAAGTAGAAAGGGTCGTCGGGTTGGTCATATCTTACCCTTCCGTCTCATCCGCTCACCTAGGGTCGGGTTGGTCATATCTCCTAGGCAATTGGCCTCTACCGCAATTCAAAACTATCGAAACAAAGGTAGCTACCAATAAACTATGCATTCATACACTTAGAAATAATTGTACGGAAGTAATATAAACACAAACAAAACAATTAAGGAATGATAACTAGGCCAGCACCAAAAGGTGCTTAGCCGCTCATATTGACCATACAAATCAATTCAATATTCAAAGGTACGAAATACATGAATCGAAAGTAAAGAAAAGATAAAATGCTAATTCTTATCGTAGGGGAGTGATTTCTCCTCGAGACGCCCATATGCTCCTCTAGACCCGCCTTTAGCTTTTTCCCACATTCTCTGGTTGTTGTGTGTGGAATGGGATGATTAGAAATCTTTGGAATTGTGGGGTATTTATAGGCGAGATATGGGTTCTGGCGTGACTAATATAAGAGTTACGCAGTAACCTTCAATTCCTTCAGTATATTGCACTAGATCTGCTGGTTACGGTGTAACCTTATTAGTGGTTACGCCGTAGTCTTCAATAAACTTGGTTACGCCATAGTTGATGAAATAGTAACGGCATAATTATCAGCGGCGTGAAACCTCATTTGACCTAATATAGTTACGTCGTAGCCTTTGGGAAGAGTTACGCTGTAACCTTCTGATGAGTTGGTTTTCTGAGTCACGCTTTAGTTACGACGTAATGTGAGAGATGAGTTACACCGTAACTTCTTCAAAGTCAGCATACTATGATAAATCTTTTAATATTTCTCCAGTTTCGCGTCTCTTTAGCTCCAATGCTCGTAATTTACCTGAAAGTGGAAAAAAATAGAAAACAAGCGTAAATCCATATAAATGATATAAATTACAAGCATTATCGGGGGAAATTGACACTTAATATTCAGGACTATTTGATGTTATCAGCCACCAGGTTAACCAACCCGTTCAATTCATCCCTGCTTACAGCGGCTCATCTTTGTTTTTCCGAATGATGGTTGCACTAAAAAACAGCATGGCTGCAACCATATGGTTACCTTGCCAAACCATGTTTTTCAGCAAAGCTAACTCACGACCGAAAACATGTTTACAGGCCAAGTTAAGTATGGCAAAAATGTGTGATTTCTTAGCAACGGTGTGTTAAAACTGATGCAACCTCAGCAAACACACTCCATGACAAAGAAGACCGTAAGCATTGCAAACCCACAAAATCTTTTAGAAGGTATACTATTTAATCAAAATCTAATCCATGAAAGTGTTTAACCATAAGACATGACATCCCATTCGACCAACATGAAGAGAGTTTTTTATTTTACACTGATAAATCAACATGAACTATCAAAGGAATCCAATCTTCAAAAAAAATGAAAGATAAAGACAACATAGCCCACAAAGCATGAAGAACAGAGAAAACAGGCAAAAAAACAAAAGTGAAAAACATGACTCGATGTATCAATCTTTGCAAATCTAAAAGGCACATATATGATTTTTTGATCATTGATGATCGGCATACGTAACCCTTATCTAAGACATGGGAAGCAGAAACACCAAACCCTAAATAAACCTAAAATAACCCAAAAACGAACCTAAACACAACATACCATAACTACCATAAAGATGAAGTAAAATAAGCCCTAAAGAAAGAAAGAAAAAATTCAAACCTTTAATCGTTTCTCCAAAATTAGCAAATATGCAGCTAGGGTTTTGATAATCAATAACTGAAATTGGTAACGCTACCGTCAGATTCACCAAACGCACCAAATATATGGACCAAAAGAGAATCACAACTGTAGCTAGAGGCATGTGGCCAACGGAGATCCACAAAAAAGATAAAAATATTATTTCCATAGTACAGATCACTATACCTCTCTCACCAACCGGTGTACGAACACGCAAAAGTGTTTCCCTGGATCAAGGCACGCCGAGTTTTTTTCCCGGAGATATACCCAGGTGGATCTAAGATGAAAAGGAGAGATATGAGTAGGGATGAATAGAACGGCGGGTTAACCAAATGGGGATCCGCCCAAAAGGACACGTAAAAAGGCCACGCATTTTCCCACTGTAGAAGTAAACTGTAGCACGTGTCCTGTAGCAAAGGATCACAACAAATGTAAAATAGTATAATGTACCACTGTTATTGATTGCAACTATTATTATATTCGTAAGATTTGTGTTTGTTAGTGGCCTAAACGGGGAGTTTATTCTTTTGGAATTGGTACACTTCGTGTTGAATTTTGTCTTCCAACACTTGCACTATTATCGTATGTAAATAATCCGCAGCAACGCGCGGGTGCAAAACCTTGTTTTCTTGAATTGTACAGCTGGGACTGAGTTTTTCGAGTTTTGAAATTTTTGTTACTTTAATTATGTTGGTAGTATATACATGTTTTGTAAGTGTACTTTGGATATGTAGAACCCCTCTTATGTTGCATGTGATGAAAGATTTTGGTACTGGTTTGTCGTATTCTACAAAAGATTATAGCACTTGGGTCGATGTGTTTTTGGTTTTCCTACTTATGCGATATGAAATTCTTGATATCTGTAATTTTATTGTAAGATAAATGTAATATAACAGAAAGGTAGTTCATCGAAAATTTGTATTTTAGGGTACCCGCCGCCGCAACGGGCGGGCACCCTGCTAGTTTATATAAATACTTGATTTGCTTTTCGACCACTTAAGCTCATTCATTTTATTAGCCTCTAAAACTTTCCCAAGACATTGTGAGTTACACAATGGTCTCTTTTACTTCTCAGACATTTTGGGTTACACAATGATCTTTTCTACTTCACAAACATTGTAAGTGATTACAATGGTCCCTAAACGTTTTTCACAAATTTACATAATATTCTTTCACATGATAACGAAACCCGTCACAGTCTATCGATTTACCCTGGTTGTCTTAGTCCCCGCTTTCGAAGATAAGTTTGAACAGTCGTCTCATACTTTTGAAAAATTTACATCGCTTCATAACCCATCGCCTAAGGACACACCGGTTAATTAGAACATGACTTTAGCATGTCGCCTTGGTACACTTACCTTTAGAACACTACTTTATTACGTATCAATCTCCTTTACTTATTGTGATTTTGTAGAAACATGCCGCCTAAGAAACAAGACCTAAGCTCAGCAACCATTGAGCGACTCGTATCCCAACGAGTTGTTGATACTATTGTTTCCTACAAGGCGGGAATATGCATGGCTCACAACTTGATGAGTCGGGTCATACATCAAGAAGCCAAAATAGCCAAAAGTGTTGGCAACATGAGGAAATGGGAAAGTAATTATGGAGGAATGATGTGTTTCCCGTGTGCAAGTTTTAAAAATTTATAAACATGTTTTAACCGTCTAATACTATAAACACATACGAGCAAGTATACTCGTTCGCGATAGCAAAGGTGGGTAAGTCGAGATCGTCCCAAGGGATTTTGTGTTCGAAATTGTTTTCTTAAAAAGATTTGAAACAAGAAAGCTTTGTCAAGGCTTCCTCAAAAGTGATGTTATAGTGAAATTCAACAATAAGAAATATATATACTTGTGTGTAGTCTATAGGCAATCATAGGTAGTGTTCATGAATGCTTGGTGTAAACTCTTGATGTGATGCACAAATCATAAGCAAATGATTTCCAACCATGGTTTATGTTTGTAAAAATCATTCTAAGAACAAAAACATATAGGTAATCCTTTCGGTCCTTATCCTAATGATTATCCTTTAGAAAATCCATTTGTTTGTAAAGTGTTCTTATTAAACTCATTCTTACGAATCTTTCGACCTTTCGTGATGAAAATATGTCTAGTCTTGTTTTAATAAGTAAACATGGTGGTTGTCAATCACCATATCCCCATACTAGTTTGTCACTCAACTTTTTGGAATAAAACACAAGAGAAATCCTTTCGGTCCTTTTTCTTAAAACATGTTTTACCGACAAATCAAACCAAGACTAGTATTTTTCCAACAAACTCATTTAAACAAGATCATATATACATGCATCACATATGAGAACACTAGTATGATTTCCTACATCCCAACACACAAGTATATCCAAAACTACTCCATTTTAATAATAACAAAACACAAGAAATAACAAAGTAATTCCAATAACTCAAGAGAATAGAAATCCATAACAAAGTTCATAGGATACCTAAACTTTTGCGATTACAAGAACTAGAATTCGTGGCTTATAGCAACCACACGCCTCCAATCACCTAGCTTAACCGTATAACTCCAAATAACCAAAACAATGGATGAGAATTGCTCTCTCCAACCTCCTGGACGTTTTACAGTGAATACTAAACTTTTGGGATGAATAATATGGTTGGTAATAGTTTTGGTGTAAACTATTACACTTTGGGTTGTGTCACACCTAGTAAACTATGTCTAGGTTCAATATATAGCCAAATAAACTTGTCTAACTGGCCAAAAACGTTCCCAACAAGTTAATATCAAGAAATGATCGGCCTCCAATGATTATGGGGAGTTAAGGCAACATTAAATGCAACTTTGTGTAACTGCAGACCATGCAACCGGATTGGTTGCACTGGCAACCGGATCGGTTGCATTGGCAACCGGATCGGTTGCTGTTTTGACCAATATCCAGCCGGATCCGGTTACGGGGCACGACCGAACGGCTGGGCGCATGCATCATTGACTTTTGTTGACTTTCTTGACTCATGCCTCACTCTTTGCTCTCGCTGATGATTTCCAAGGCGAAACTTGATCTTTCCTTGCTGTAGATACTTAGAAATCATTGCACTTCCTAATCATTGAGTCCAAAAGCTTCCTTGCTCGACTTCCTTCCTTGGGAATCTTCCAAATGTGCATAAAAACTTCATTTCTTCATCATTTGTGATACCTGGCTACATATACATACACAATACGTATCTTTTGCACTTTTGCAATACTTATGAATAAATATAGCCGATTATCATGCATAAAACCAACAATAACGCTACTAAAAACATGTTCATTTTAGGCGTTATCAAATTCCCCCACACTTAAGTTCTATTCGCCCTCGAGTAGGTCTAACATTTGCAAAAATCGAATTCAATGGTCTTGATACCGTGGTTCCGAAAATTTTAACAATCATCCCAAAAGCGATAATCATTAGATTGCTTTTAATATGTGAAAAACTTTAAAAATGAACCAAACACTTTAGATAACATAACTAGAACACCTCACGAATGATTTTAATAATTCACTCAACACTCATATATTGGTGGGTATATGTAAATCACTCAATCCCTAGTCATGATCAATGCTTTTTACCATAAGCTTGTACAAGTATCAAAACAAAGAAAATAAATTCATCAAAGAGGGCTTTTATTCGGGTTATATCGTTAAGGCTACGGGTTTATAAAAGGTATGGATAAGGCATGGGATGGTTTATGAAATTGGTGTTAAAAAGAAAAATAAAGTCAAGTCTAAACCTCCATATGCTAGCCATCCTACAAACCACAATCCCGAAAATGATTATTTCTCCTCTTCACATATCGATCTCCACAAATATGTATAACTCAATTTAGCTCATTGGCTAATCAATATTCTTCATATAGCTCATTGGCTATAACCACATTTTTTTTTAACAAGTTCCCCCACACTTAGTGTAAGCATACACAAAAAAAATACAAATGAGAAAGACATCCCCTTCATCTTTGTTGGACAATGGTACATACTATAGACAAAGTGTAGCTTCTTCATAATCATCAAAAACAATCCAACATTTCAAACAACTAGCAACAAACCAATAGACATGACAAGGGTTGGCTAAGGTTTAAAGTGTAAAATTTTTTTGTATTTTTCTGGATTTAACAAATGAAAAGATTGGCTCAAAGGGTGTAACTAAGGGTATCTAGTACTAAAATTGAGCACTAACAAATGGGTCCATATGCGGGTGTTTAACTAACCAAAGTGGTTAGCTAATATATCATTAGATGTAAAATAGAATGCCATTTGGGTAAAATCCTATGATGCCTCTTATCACTTGAACATATTTTTATTACTCGAGAGTGATTTTAACCGTAATGCATAACTAGTACAAGTTCTAGAATCGACATAATCACCGGCACACTCATAGCAAATATAAAACAAAAGATGTGTTTTATACAAAAAGAAACCTCACAATTAAGTGGAAAAAGGCTATAATGCGCGCTAGAAAATGCTATCGAATCCAAAATGAATTACTTTCATAATTTGGTTCAAATCAAAAGTTTTTCAAAAAACCTCATTTTACCATTGAAATACCCAAGTTGTTTTTAATATATCCCAATAATGTGTGAAAACAACTATACAATCAAGGGCGAATTCCTTCTAATTACTTGCATCCAAAAGTTATCTAAAAAATAAAAGCTAAAAATTAAAAATGCATATCATTTTTCCTATTTTCTTCCCTCCCCCATACTTAAGTTTTGCATTGTCCTCAATGTAATAAAAATGAACTTCAAAGTAAAGAAAATGGGAAAAGAAATAGTCAAAGATACCACAGGATAGAATATGCAATACGATATTGGGTCATAAGCAAGCATGTGAGTTATCCAACTCCAAATATTTGACCATCAATAAGCTTCCGACACATCCATCCTACAAACAAAACTGCAATACACAATACACAAACAAAACAAAACAATCCAAATGCTACTAAAAACAAAATGAAACAAAGTATGATAATCATCCTAGAGAAATAGTTAAGAGATAGAGATAAGATTGTTTAACACATGATAACCATTTTTTTGAAACCATAAATCTAGAATGATCCCCGATCACTCGTCGTCCTCACTCATCTCGTCACCTTCTTCATCATCATACTCATCATCATCATCACTCTCGGTTACATAGTTCTCATCCACAATCTCTGAACGAACTCTCCTCTTCTTCTTCTTTCCTCCAACTCCTGATGACGATCCTCCAACATCATAGCTTGCTCCACCAACTTCGGTAATCGACCATATGCGGCTTTGGATCGTGAAATGGTGCGTATCCAGGATATGGATATGGATAGGGTCCAGGATAAGAAGTTTAGGGGAAAGGATATGGTGGAACATTGGGTGGATTGTTGGGTGGCAACTCGTAGTTGGCTTCTTGAGCCATGCGTTGAAAAATAGGCATTGAATAATCATTGATGTAATTGTTTCTCAACATCATCGAGTCTCTCCAAACATCCCTACACTGAATTTCATCTAAATGTTGGTTCCACTCTCCCCAACCTGAATCAAAACTACTGGACGTACCCGTTTGCACGTTCCCCATTGGTATATTTCCTTGCTGTTGTGGTGGTTGTTGTTGTTGCGGTTGCGATTCAAACCATGCTCCCAAAGTTTTCAATTTCCTATTCAAAGCATTTACAAAACCATTTGCACTCCACATCTCACTAAACTTTGGCTCTCCACACTTAGCCAACTCACTACTATTGTAATACCCAAGGTTCTTTGCCAACTTGTGAAGTATCCTCATTAACGTATTTCTGATGGTTGCAGCATTCCTCCTTGCACAAGAAGGATCTCCCACTCGATTCCAATAACTGGCCACACTAGGGTAATCTTTTTCAAACCTCCTAAGCCTCAAAAAGTGAGCTTCAAATAATCGATGCTTAACCTCATGTAGTTCATACAAACCAAGAGCAATAGCTAAATTCGGCAAAGTGTAAGCATGATCTCGTCCACAAAGCCTAAACCAAACACAAACTTCCTCCATCAAGTTCCGAACATTCACCTTTCTCTCAAAATACATGGTTGAAAAGAACTCCATACACCATTCTCGATAGACCTCTTCGTTAACGTTAAATGCTCTTTCCCATGACAAATCATCAAACGAATCCCCATCCGCCAGATACATATAAGATGTCCGCATCATTTTTCTCAACTCCTCTTCACAATCATATTCGGCAAACAAATCTCAATCAATCACCCTCGGAACCAAACATGTCCTATTTTGCAATTTTGACAATCGTTCCCGAAAAGCATGTTTCTCCCCGTCGGTGAGATCTTTGAACTTTAGGTTGGCATTTGCTTCCGTCTTCAAGCTATACTTGACTTTCTTCCTCTCGTTCCTTTGGCAAAACTTGGTAACAATCGGGTTAATTGGAACTGGTCCCGAGCTTTAACTACCTACAACAATTCTCTGTAGAAATAAAAAATATAAGTCAATATAAAAGTGTTAGAACAAACGGGAAGGTCCATGGAAGCCTCTAAGGTCCATTTCAAAATTTCAAAAAATCCAACACCGAACACGAACCGGATTCGGTTGTGGCAACCGAATCGGTTACTCCTAATGACCAATCCAAGCGATCGGTTGCGCGCGAACCGGATCGATTACTAATTTCGCATAAGGCTTTTGCCTTCTAATCCATCACCCACTCGATTCTTCTAAATTAAATCCAATCCTAGACTGCATTCTAATATCATCAATGATTTCTACATCCCCAAATTACTCTAAATTCGCTTTCCAAACCTCAAATCATCACACATTCATCAACTTAGAACTCAACAAATAAGACCTCAACTCTTCAATCATATGTTCTAGTCAACAATGTGGCATCTATTACTCATTAAAAAACGCATCATCTACCACTAGGAATCACCGATTGCAACTTAACTTGATTCAATGGCATAACCTAATTAAATCCGAAAATTCAATCATCTAATACTCATTCCATGTTGAATCAATCACTACAATTCTTTTTGCAATGCATTCCTATATCAACTACCCACTTAATCCTAAAATATTACAACTTAATTGAATTATATCAAAACCCCAAATTAGTGACCTAATTTGCAATTCGAATCGAATGCTCTAATTCAACCTTAATTGAGTTAATTGAATGCATATGCTTACTTGTTTGGGTGCCATGATGATCTTCTACAACTTAAACAACCTTCAATTGGCTTCTAATGGCCGAATTTTTCAAAACCCAGCTGGAGGATTAGTGTGTGTGTGTTTTTCTATAAAAAGTGAATTTTTGGTATATATACTTGTATGCAATCGGTTCAGTCATGGACACAACCATTTCAGTTTGCATTTTTCTCGTTACTTAGGCATTTTTCCTTCCAAGCAACAATTGTTTACTCAAAAATCCTTTAAAGATGCACACAACATTCATCCACCATTTGGAAATTTCAACAATCATCCAATCTCAAAACTCAAATTATCATACTTATAAACTAAAACTAAAACTCAAACTAAAACTCATAATCAAAATGCATTAACCAAATAACCTCAACATAATAATAATAAAGATAAAACTGAAATGAAAAACAAGAATCCTAAATGCATAAAATTAAAAAAAAGTTTATGAAATTCAAGCAATCAATTGCTTGTTTATTATGGTGCCTCGTTTCTCCTTAGAATTCCTCGAAATACTCATGCCTTAAGATGTCCTCACTTAGAAATTTCCCGGTCAATTCACGGTATGTTTCATATGTTTTGAACTTTCTTATGAATCTTCTCCCATCCGGACATAGTATATCAAATTTGACGTGCCATTATCCATCCCCATTTTGTCTCTTGTAAATGCCCGACCCCTCAGGTCTCCATTCCAAATTATTGAGTTGAACCGGTAAAGAACCTAAGAAATCGGTTAGCTTCTTGTAAACTAGGATGTTTTTGAATGGATTGTAAAATGCTTCCACCACTAGTGCGCGTTCCATCTCATCCTCAATATCAAAGTATGGTGGAGCTAGTGGTCCATACATCAGGTTTCCTTGGACATCACGTCCTATTTCAAAACAAGTCAAGTCCTCGTCCGCTTCCATCAATTCTAAATCTTCCATGAATTCAACAGTTGGTCCCCTTGGTTTGGGATAATAGGTTTGTTTCAAGATCCCATCATCGATAGTCATCGTACCTCTACCCATGTCTATGATTGCACCACATGTGCGTAGGAATGGTCTTCCTAATAGAAGTGGTAAACTCTTATCAAACGGAATGTCTAGGACTAGAAAATCAGCCAATTATGGTTGGTAACCAATTTAAACTCTTACGTTTTTCACCTCCCCCATTGTTTTTGCTTGAGAATTATCCGCCATGGTAAGTTTTGAATGATTTGGTTGCGGTTTACTAATACCCAACGTCTTAAACAATGGATAGGGCATAACATTAACACTTGAACCCGTATCGGCTAAGGCATAAACTGGTGTAGTCCCATTCACTTTAATTGGCAAAACAAAATTTCCCGAATCTTTCTCCTTGCGTGGCATACCTCTAAACAAAATCCTATCTCTATCCTCCTCCGATAGATCTTTATCCTCCAATCTTGCTCTTGCTAGCATCACCGCATCTAGTTTCTTACGGTAGAGAACGTAATCTTGCAGTACCTCAATCACCGGATTTTTCTCATTTAGCTCAAGAAACTTTTTTTCAAGGTTTTCCAAAATAGCTTCTTTTTGTTCGTCGGTTAAAGGTTTGAAAGTTTTTGTAGTAGGTGATGATGGTGTGTAATCATTTTTGTTGGTGGATGTGGTAGGAATTAATTTGTTGGATGAGGTTTTCTTCCTATTTGCCTTCCCCATCTTTACGACTTCCACATCTCCCTTTTCCATATTAGCATATAACTCCACAAGCATCTCGTTCACTCCTTTTCCTTCTTCCAAATCGGTGATATTCATCCTCATTCTCCCAAAGCAAAATCAACTTGGCACTTGGTTGTTACAAGAAAATCTCACCCAAAACATACATTGGGCTCATCAGCGTTCCCTTCTTCCAAGACAACAAAATCTGTTTCAAAAATGTGACCATGAATGTTAACCTTAAGATTCTTAACCATTCTTCTTCCGTATTGATAACGCTACACGCGTCGTTCGGGGTCAAAGGAACTTCCTTTTCTTCGAGCAAGTTTTATAACACCCTAGGCAGTGAACCTAATCGTTGTAGTGTAGTATTAGGGTAAGCCACGGGTATTGATATCATTCTCTAGGGGAATAGGAATGCTAGTGAGAAGTTACTACGCTAAGGTTGGGGTTGAGGAAGATTATTTTTTTACCTTTTTTTTTATGTTTTTTAGGAAATGGAAAGGTACGAATCTCGGGGTTTGGATTTGGGGGTTGGTATTGCTACCGATTACTCTACTTACCTAATTATCTAATCTAAGGTGTATGTAGTCTATGTCTAATTATTATGTGCTCGTATGATAGTTTAAAGATGTGTTCACTTAGGTTTTACTACTCCTTAATTATCTCCTATTGATGGTTGAATTGTCACGTCCTTATTCTTAATTGTGTTGTGTGTCTAAAGTTGTAGGGTATGCGTTTATCCCTAACTCTTTGAAGTTACCAAAGGGTCTCGTCTACAAAAAACCACTAGGGATCATAAACTCTAACTCTAAGTCCTCTTTGGAAGGTTTAGCTTACAACCACTCTAAGTGCTATAACCTAAGGTTCACAAAGATTAATCAAGCATTAAGTACACAACGAATGACCTATCGCATTACTAGATCATTAACAATTAAGATAAGAGACAACCAATCAATATTCAATAATTAAGTTTCATATTCCTAAGCAAACACACAAGTAAATTAGCCGGACATGGAGAACATGCAAGCATACACACAAATAATCAAAGACATAATTGAATTAATGAAGTAAAACACTTATCTTGATGTAAGATAGGGTTTGAACCCTAAAATATCGTATACCATGCCTTGGTTCGGTTTAGGTTTTTACTCAAAAGACTACACACTAATCTTCGAAAAATTCGGATTCTATATATAAGATTACATGTGCGACGGCGTCACCTTATATTTTGTGACCGTCGGATCGCCGTCATTAGGGTTTCGTCTTGGCCACGTTAGTCTTGCGACGGTGTCACCTTGTGCTTGTGACGCCGTCCTCTTGACTTCGACGCCGTGCGGATCGAATCTAGGCCGTGCGAGTTGCGACGGCCTACTCTTTTAAACTCGACACCGTCACTTGAAAATAAGAGATTTGGCTTCGTCGTCACAAAATCCTCCGACGGCGTCATAGCTTAATGATGGACGTCGTCACCTTGTCTTTTCAAGAAATTGGAGTGTCTCGATTCTTGACTTTGGCCATTTTCTTCAGATATCGCGCCTTTTCGTCCAAATAAGTGCCATTACATCAATTTGCCTTCAAGAGACCTAAAAAGTGAAAAGGAACGATATTAAGTAATAACGGATACAAAAGTGATCAAATAAGGGCTTAAACGACCCCTAAAAATGGTACATTTTAAAACCTTATCAAATATCCTTACATTTGGTATTTGCTTGTCCTCAAGCAAATGTGCTTTTAGCCAATTAATTTATAAGTTAGGGGTCATGAAGCATTGGTTTAAAATAGCCCACAACACATATAAGCCCCGCAAAAGTCATAACAAGCACGGAAATTACATACTAGCACCTCACATGGGGTGTTTGGATACTCACATCTCTCTCGGGTGTATATTAAATATAACAAGTTGGAAATGGAAGATTAAACACTCATTAACCGGTCCTAGTGCATAGATTACCATAGGCTTGAGAATAGATCAAACCTCCATCGCTTTGGTGTAAGCACCTAGGAAAGACTATCAAAGAGATCTTTAAAGGGTTGTAATGTTAGGCCTACGGTAAGGAAACAAAGGGTTTGGTGGGATAGGCTATTTAGTGGTGGCAAGTCAAAAATCTTTTTTGTTACAAGCATACGAAGAATGGCGTTGCTAAGCCAAGACTCGACACTCTAGACTCTAGATAACTGAAACAAACAAACATAAATTTAAAGGATAGATGTAGAATGGTAGCCGTATGTTTTTTTTTTTTTTTTTTTTTTTTTTTTGAACACTCTATTTTCTTTTCTTTTCTCTTTTCTATTTTTTTCGATTTTTTTTCACATACACTTTTACTCTACCATCCTCTACTGGTAACATCAAAATGATAGGGATTTATAGGCACATCCCTACACTTGAGTTTTTATTACTCTAACACTTATTTGACCTTAGTTGAAAAGATCAAAACACTTGGGGTATGTTATTACGCAAATTAGGGAATTTAACGTTCCCTTCCAATCATTTTATAAACTTTAACTTTTCCCATGAGTCCCAATCATCCCAAAACTGTGTACAAAGGATATGACTCGACTTAGCAACTCATGCAAGTAACTAGATAATTGAACTAAGGGTTTGGGGTGATAACAATAATGCACTAAAAGTGGGTGCATACAGGGTAGGCTAAGGCGATTTGGGTGTAAATTTGGGGGTGGGGTGTAAACAATGCTCTTCATTGATATTCGAAAAAACCGAAACATCACGAGAACCGCGAAAGGATAGGCTCGAGGGGTTAACTAGGGGTATCGTGTACTAAAGATGAGTACAACGCAAAGGGTGTGGGGAATTACTCAACCGATGTGGAAGAAGTAATTATATTATGGGTATCAAACAAGGGTTATCCTAATGCCTCTTATCATTTAGTTATTCCTAACTACACAAGTGTAGTCTTACTAGCGATCTCGGAATGTATCACAAAACAAGTTCTAGAATCTAATATACTCTTGGTTCACACTCTAAGCATTAAAGATGAATGCTTTTAATTCCTACTAATCTAAGGGCGATCCTCACATTTTGGGTGGAATTTAGGTGGTAAAGGGTTTTGTGCTAGTCATGCAACTTCCTATCCGTGAGACGCTTTTGTTAAGACTAATGGCCCACTCTTATATATCATGAAAATTTCAAATTTGGTGCCAAAATTACCCTAACCGACATTTTCTCATGGTTTATTACACAAATACAATTGGACAAAGCAAATAATCAAGGATAAGCATAGTTTCAAAGTTCCGCTTTATTTTCCTCCCTACATTTTAAACCGAACATTGTCCCCAATGTTCCCGAAAGTATCAAAGTTATGATAATAGAAGGTAATGAAAACAAAAGAAACTAGTACTCCCCGATTAGCTCGGTAGGATCCGTGTGTGAAGTAGTGGTTAAATCCTTTCCAAGAAGAATGTGTGCGTGAAAAGCTCCTTCCAATCTTTTGTTTCTTCTTGATAAATAAAACCGCACATTCGAAGAAAACAAACGAAACCTTCGCGTAAAATCGGTGGTAATAATATATATAAGACTCTACTAAACTAAGATATAATGCTTGTGGAATGGATGTTTACTGAATTTCGGAAAATTAAGACACGGAAAATTCCAAAATTTTATAAGTAGCTCGAGAAAACAAGAAAAAGTAATCTGCTTGTTTTACTCCTTCCCACGCCGTCAGTTGCAATCTGACGCCGTCAGTTATCCCGACAAAACCGGTCTGCGATTTTCGGAAAAATTCGGAAAATTTACATCTTTAGAATCTGGAAAAATTTCGCAAAACATCCATTATGACTCGATACAAGCATTTGACTCGAACAACACACATATATATCTTTTAATGAATTGTTATTCTCATGTTTATGTTTCTTTTGAAAACGTGTGTAATCCTCCTACACTTATCCTTTATGTAAAATACCTTTATATGTAATTAAGGCGAGGTTAAAAACAAAATAAAGCATTTTTACAAATTTAAACATGAGAATAAGCAATCAATAAAAGATATATGACACTAACAATCAAACAATTAAACATGGGTTGCCTCCCACGAAGCGCTTTTCTTTATTTAAGAGTCTTGTAGCTAGACTCGTAGTCGTGCTCCTACGTTGTCTCGTGCACGCTCACGTGCTCATACTTATGCCATTCTAATGTTCGTTCATTCTTTTTGTAATCATCTCCCAATTCAAGGCATTTTTTGTAGTACCGCTTAGTTTTCTCATATGGGTACCTAAGTCCATTTTGCTTATCCTTTTCACTAAGCAATTGAATAGGGGTCATTCTATTACAAGCCTCAATATCCTTATGTTTAAACCTAGGATGAGCGCGTGGCATTTGGTAGATAAAGTCTTCAACTTCATCAGAGAATGTAATTAGACCATCAACCATCCGTTCATTCAACCTAGTCATTCTTTTGAAAGGTTTTCCAAAAATTACTTGAGTGAGGTCCTTATCAATAAATTCTCCTAAGTCTTCTAAGACCATAAACTCTACCAAATAAGCAAAGCTTCCAACAAACACGTGCAAATGAGTGACTGCTTCAACCACATTGTTCCCTTGATAATTTAACTCATTTGTCTTGATTTTATTGTATAGGTCCCTTGAGATTAAGTTCAAAGGCAAGAATGAATTCAAGTAAGCATCGAACCCTTCTAATCCTATTTTGCAAGGGAATTGCATGTTAAAGGGGCCATCTTTCTCAATTCTACACCTAGGGTCAAAACATTGGGAGGGGTCTTCCTTCATTCCAAAACTAACTTCATTGATGACCTCCCCGCTATCAAGTGCTTCATCATAATCAAATTCCTCATCGGAATCTGAGTCATAGAAAGGACTTTGTTGTTGCCAATTTATCTCATTATGCCCTAGGTGATTTCCAAAATGGTGAACGGGTGAAGGGTTTTGTGGGATTGCGTTCTCAATTTCAGGATTGGGAACGGGTAGGGTGAAGAATCTTCGGCGGAAGACACGTATCATGGTGAGTGATTGATTTTTACGAACAAAAGTCACAAAGAAAGGGGATAGACTATGAGAAAGCTAAGAATGAGAAAATTTTACTTGATAGGAATCAAGCAAAGAAACCTAAACGAGGTTGACTACTAACTAGTTATTCTATTCCCCGGCAGCGGCGCCAAAAACTTGATAACGCTACACTAGTCGTTCGGGGTCAAAGGAAATTCCTTTTATTCGAGCAAGTTTTATAACACCCTGGGCAGTGAACCTAATCGTTTAGTGTAGTATTAGGGTAAGCCACGGGTATTGATATCGTTCTCTAGGGGAATAGGAATGCTAGTGAGAAGTTACTACGCTAAGGTTGGGGTTGAGGAAGATTATTTTTTTAATCTTTTTTTTATGTTTTTTAGGAATTGGAAAGGTACGAATCTCGGGGTTTGGATTTGGGGGTTGGTATTGCTACCGATTACTCTACTTACCTAATTATCTAATCTAAGGTGTATGTAGTCTATGTCTAATTATTGTGTGCTCGTATGATAGTTTAAAGATGTGTTCACTTAGGTTTTACTACTCCTTAATTATCTCCTATTGATGGTTGAATTGTCACGTCCTTATTCTTAATTGCGTTATGTGTCTAAAGTTGTAAGGTATGCATTTATCCCTAACTCTTTGAAGTTACCAAAGGGTCTCGTCTACAAAAAACCACTAGGGATCATAAACTCTAATTCTAAGGCCTCTTTGGAAGGTTTAGCTTACAACCACTCTAAGTGTTATAACCTAAGGTTGACAAAGATTAATCAAGCATTAAGTACACAACGAATGACCTATCGCATTACTAGATCATTAACAATTAAGATAAGAGACAACCAATCAATATTCAATAATTAAGTTTCATATTCCCTAAGTAAACACACAAGTAAATTAGCCGGACATGGAGAACATGCAAGCATACACACAAATAATCAAAGACATAATTGAATTAATGAAGTAAAACACTTATCTTGATGTAAGATAGGGTTTGGAACCCTAAAATATTGTACAAGACAGCCTTGGTTCGGTTTAGGTTTTTACTCCAAAAGACTACACACTAATACTGAAAAATTCGGATTCTATATATAAGATTACATGTGCAACGGCGTCACCTTATGTTTTGTGACGCCGTCGGATCGCCGTCATTAGGGTTTCGTCTTGGCCACGTTAGTCTTGCGACGACGTCATCTTGTGCTTGTGACGCCGTCCTCTTCAACTTCTGACGCCGTCTGGATCGAATCTAGGTCGTCTAAGTTGCGACGGCCTACTCTTTTAAAGCGACACCGTCACTTGAAAATAAGAGATTTGGCTTATGTCCCGTCACAAAATCCTCCGACGGCGTCATAGATTAAGCGATGGACGCCGTCACCTTGTCTTTTCAAGCAATTGAGTGTCTCGATTCTTGACTTTGGTCATTTTCTTCGTATATCCGCACATTTTCGTCCAAATAAGTGCCATTACAGCAATTTGCCTTCAAGAGACCTAAAAAGTGAAAAGGAACGATATTAAGTAATAACGGATACAAAAGTGATCAAATAAGGCCTAAAACGACCCCTCAAAAAGGTACATTTTAAAACCTTGTCACGTATGCTTCGTAATCCAAACGTACATGACCAATTTGATCAAGAACTTTCTCCAAAATGTAATTTTCACCATAAGCCATGTTAAGTTGCGCGTCCCAAGCACTCACCCCTTCTACACTACAAGGTGTACCGAACCTCATAAGTGGCAAATCATACTCCGTTAAAGGTGCTTGTGTGAATACCGCAACTCTTTCCTTCTTAGGAAGTTGAACTTTGTTTTCAACCGTTTCTTCCATACTAACCGTATGAATTCCCAAATCTTTCTTACTTCCTTCTAAGATACCTCAATCTTCTCTAATGAACTTCCGGTGTCTTTGAACATCTCATCCAAGTTACGAAGGTATTCCGAAATTCCGCTTAAACTATCCATAATAACTAGCTAATCAAGACAAAACAAAACCAAAAACAAAAATCCAAATCATTAGCGTTAGAGTTAGTAAAAAAATATACTAAGCAAGTAAAGACACTTAACAAAACTAAAAACATAAGCTAAAACTCAAAATCTAAAAAGTAAAAAAAAATTTACGAGAGCTCCAACCGGATCGGTTGGCTCGACCAACCGATTCGGTTGGTGGTAAACTACTTAACTAAATGTCTAACCGGATCCGGTTGCGGGTTGCAACCGATCGGTTAGATCGATACCAAATTCTTTTTTTTTTTTTTTTTTTTAAACTGAAAATTAATTAAAATTAAAACTATTAAGTGTACTTAAAACTTTTAATTAATTGAGACTCCTCATAATCCTTTATTAATTAATTAATTAATTAAGCTATTAAATTAAAACTTTATTAACTACTCATTAAGATTACTAAAACCACAAAACTGAAAATTAACTGTATCTAATCATAAGAATTAAGACAAGAATTAATCTAAAAATTAATAAACTAAAAATAACTAAAATAGAGAAAACTAAAAATCTAAGAAAACATAAACAATCAAAGATATAATCTATAAAAATAAAAAATGACAAGAATTAATCTAAAAACTATAACACTAATCACTGATTAAACTAAAACTATGAAATCAAAATACAAAAATAAATCCGAGAGCACTAACTAGGATTCGGTTGCAGGACAACCGAATCGGTTAGCTTCGACCAAACTTCCTCTTTTTTTTTTTTTTTTTTTTTTTTTTTACGAAATTCAATTTCAAAACTACCAATTTTACAGAAAATGAACAAAATCAAATTTCAAAATCCAAAATCAAAATTCAAAATCCCCGGCAGCGACGCCAAAAACTTGATGTGTTTCCCGTGTGCAAGTTTTAAAAATTTATAAACACGTTTTAACCGTCTAATACTATAAACACATACGAGCAAGTATACTCGTTTGCGATAGCAAAGGTGGGTAAGTCGAGATCATCCCAAGGGATTTTGTGTTCGAAATTGTTTTCTTAAAATGATTTGAAACAAGAAAGCTTTGTCAAGGCTTCCTCAAAAGTGATGTTATAATGAAATTCAACAATAAGAAATATATATACTTGTGTGTAGTCTATAGGCAATCATAGGTAGTGTTCATGAATGCTTGGTGTAAACTCTTGATGTGATGCACAAATCATAAGCAAACGATTTCCAACCATGGTTTATGTTTGTAAAAATTATTCTAAGAACAAAAACATATAGGTAATCCTTTCAGTCCTTAACCTAATGATTATCCTTTAGAAAATCCATTTGTTTGTAAAGTGTTCTTATTAAACTCGTTCTTACGAATCTTTCGACCTTTCGTGATGAAAACATATCTAGTCTTGTTTTAATAAGTAAACATGGTGGTTGTCAATCACCATATCCCATACTAGTTTGTCACTCAACTTTTGGAATAAAACACAAGAGAAATCCTTTCGGTCCTTTTTCTTAAAACATGTTTTACCGACAAATCAAACCAAGACTAGTATTTTTCCAACAAACTCATTTAAACAAGATCATATATACATGCATCACATATGAGAACACTAGTATGATTTCCTACATCTCAACACACAAGTATATCCAAACTACTCCATGATAATAATAATAACAAAACACAAGAAATAACAAAGTAATTCTAATAACTCAAGAGAATAGAAATCCATAACAAAGTTCATAGGATACCTAAACTTTTGCGATTACAAGAACTAGAATTCGTGGCTTATAGCAACAACACGCCTTCAATCACCTAGCCTAACCGTATAACTCCAAATAACAAAAACAATGGATGAGAATTGCTCTCTCCAACCTCCTGGACGTTTTACAGTGAATACTAAACTTTTGGGATGAATAATATGGTTGGTAATAGTTTCGGTGTAAACTATTACACTTTGGGTTGTGTCACACCTAGTAAACTATGTCTAGGTTCAATATTTAGCCAAAGAAACTTGTCTAACTGGCCAAAAACGTTCCCAACAAGTTAATATCAAGAAATGATCGGCCTCCAATGATTATGGGGAGTTAAGGCAACATTAAATGCAACTTTGTGTAACTGCAGACCATGCAACCGGATCGGTTGCACTGGCAACCGGATCGGTTGTCGTTTTGACCAATATCCAGCCGGATCCGGTTACGGGGCACGACCGAACGGCTGGGCGCATGCATCATTGACTTTTGTTGACTTTCTTGACTCATGCCTCACTCTTTGCTCTCGCTGATGATTTCCAAGGCAAAACTTGATCTTTCCTTGCTGTAGATACTTAGAAATCATTGCGCTTCCTAATCATTTAGTCCAAAAGCTTCCTTGCTCGACTTCCTTCCTTTGGGAATCTTCCAAATGTGCATAAAACTTCATTTCTTCATCATTTGTGATACCGCTACATATACATACACAATATGCATCTTTTGCACTTATGCAATAATTATGAATAAATATAGCAGATTATCATGCACAAAACTAACAATAACGCTACTAAAAACATGTTCATTTTAGGCGTTATCAAGGAAATTCTAGCCAGCAACAAAGTAAGAGGTAAGAAGTGGTTAGGGCTTGTGTTGTTGGGGCAAGTAACAAGAGGGGTTATACTGGGAACAAACCGATGTGCAACCAATGCAAGCTGCATCACACTGGCCATGCACTGTTAAGTGCAAAAGTTGTCAAAAGGTCGGCCACTAAGCCAAGGATTGTAGAGGTAAGACCCACACTCTTGGTAGTAACTTCTGACCCGTGAGTAACACGCTTTGGGTGTGGAGTGATTGGGCACTACAAGAATAGTTTTAGAGTGAAGAACCGAATAAAGAAGGAAAAGCCTTCCAATACCTTAAAGACGTTCTGAATGACAATGTTTAGAAAACGTTTTCCCGCCTTGCATAATAAGACTTAATCTCGGCCCTCTTGGGTTGTATCCATTAAAGAGTTTAGCACTAGTACTTTCTCATGAACTTTTTGTATTTTGTGTATGTTTATCCCGAGTTATGGGATTTATTTGACTCATGACTATCTACTACTTTGTATTAACATGTTGCAAAAATTTTCATCCGTTGCACTCTCTCTTTCACTACCATTTTGTAAACAGTTCTCTTATTATCTTATAAACTATTCTGCACCATACTATAAACCAATTTACATTATAAACTACTGACCTAATTTACTACTTCTTTGTAAACTGTTTTGTTAGTTTAGTATAAATTGTTTTGTTATCACCTTACAAATCGTTTTGCCATTACCTTGTAAAATTAGTTTACTGCCACCTTATAAACCATTTTACTATTATCTTATACTCTGTTTGTCACCATCCCATAAACCATTTTGTTACTCTCTTATAAACTACTTTATCAATATCTTATAAATTAATACACTGATTGGCTACTACCTCATAAACTAATTTGTTATCACCTTATAAAAATCATTTTGCAATTTTCTTATAATCTATGATATAATCTTATAAACTGTTTTTCTACTATATAAACTATTTTGATGGCTATTTTAAAAATAGTATGGTTAATGCTATTTAACTTTAAGAACCATAAAACTAGTTGACTAAGCCGAGCGTTGCATCATTAAGCCTTAATTATACATAGACTGATCACCTATGTCTAATTTAGGAGGGATCATGTTATGATGGGAGCAGTTATCTGCAAATCTTGTTAAAAACAAAATTTCACTTATATACTTAACAATGCAAAAACTTCGTGTGCGTATAAACAAGTTCATGTCATGGGCTTACGTATTAGCGGGCACATAAACTAAGTAGACTTTTACCACAACCATATCATGTTAAAACCAGCCATACCCTATACCGCATCCTAAACTGAAGAATCAGATTTCATCACACCAGCCACTTTAGACATTGCATACATTATAGAATTAGCAAACAACATATAAGCCTTAATGTTTCTAAACCATCTACTCAACTTAAACTTAATGCTCGTATAACTTAGAAGTTTTGACGTAATCATAGGAATTGATTGGTTATCCAAATATCATGCAAGGATCATTTGTGACAAAAGGTTGTTCATCTTCCATATAATGGCGAAACATTAGTTATCCAAGGTAACCGAAGAGAAACCTGACTAATCATCATATCCTGTATCAAGACCCAAAAATATTTGAAGAAAGGATGTAACTATTTTTCAAGATTCCCCGAAAGTCTTTCCCGAGGACTTGCCTGGACTTCCACCGACTCGACAAGTAGAATTGCATATTGACTTAGTGCCAGGAGCGACACTAGTGGCACGAGCACCATAAAGACTAGCACCATCGGAGACGCTAGAATTAACCAACCAACTGCAAGAACTTTTGGATAAAGGGTTTATTCGACCAAACTCATCACCTTGGGAGCTCCAATATTATTCGTTAAGAAGAAGGATGGGATGCTTCGAATGTTTATCGACTCACCGTAAACTTAACAAGTTAATCGTAAAGAACCATTACCCACTCCCAAGAATTTATGACTTGTTTAATCGACTACAAGGTTCTAGCGTTTACTCAAAGATCAATCTGTGATTAGGTTACCACCAACTCAGAGTTTTAGAAGAATATATCCAAAAACAACATTTAGGACTCGTTACAGTAATTACGGGTTCCAGGTAATGCCGTTTGGTTTGACCAACGCACCGGCGGTATTTATGGATCTGATGAATTGAGTGTACAAACCGTACCTCGACAAGTGTGTGATCGTGTTTATTGACAACATTCTGATCTACTTTTGAAGCGAGAAAGAATAGGGAGAACATTTGAAGACTATTTTGGAACTACCGAAGAAGGAGCAATTGTACGCCAAATTCTCTAAGTTTGAATTTTGGATGAGATCGGTGCAATTTCTCGGCCATGTAGTTGATAGTCACGACATTCATGTCGATCCGGATAAGATCAAAGCTATCAAATATTGGGCTGACCCAACAACTCCAACGGAAGTACGACAATTTTTAGGACTCGTTGGTTACTACTGAAGATTCATCGAAGGCTTTTCTTCGATATCTAAACCCTTGACCAAGCTGACAAATAAGAATATGAAGTAAGAATGGGGCTAGGAAGAAGACGAAGTGTTCCAACTAATAAAGCAGAAGCTTTGTAGTGCACCAATTTTAGCTTTGCCTGAAGGAACCGAAGACTTTGTGGTTTATTGTGATGCTTCACACAAAGGTTTAGGCGAAATATTAATGCAAAGAGAGAAAGGTATAGCTTATGCTTATCAACAACTCAAGGTTCATAAAGAGAACTACACGACCCATGACTTAGAATTGGGTGTTGTGGTTTTCGCTCTCAGACTCTAGAGACACTACTTTTATGGTACAAAGTGTACGGTGTTTACGGATCACAAAAGTCTCCAGCATATTCTCGGCCAGAAGGAACTCAACATGAGACAAAGATGATGGATCAAAATTCTTAGTGATTACAATTGCGAGATTCGTTATCACCCAGGAAAGGAGAATGTCGTAGCTCGTGCCTTAAGCCGAAAGGAAAGGATTAAACTGTTATGAGTTCGAGCCTTAGTCATAACTATTCACCTCAACCTTCCTGCTCAAATTCTCAATGCTCAAGCTGAAGCATTAAAATAAGGAAACCTCAAGAACGAGAACCTACGAAACATGGAGAAGAAGAAGTTTGAGACTCGTCCTAATGGGACAAATGCCTCGAGAACCGAGCTTGGTTACCACGTTTTAGAGGTTTATGGGATTTGATTATGCATGAGTCGCATAAGTCAAAGTACTCCATTCATCCTAGATTAGACAAGATGTACCATGATCTTAAAAAACTATATTGGTAGCATTTGAACATGATTTGCTTATGATAAATCTCAAACAACACCCTTTTTGATTTGTTAAGTCAACTTGAATGGAGTGTAGATTAATAAAAAAAATAGGTCTTTCAACATGATTCTTGATTCTAAAATCAAGTCCTCTGAGTCTAGTTTCTAGAAAAGTAAATTTTGTAAAAATATGAGGTCGTTTGGCTTGTAAAATTTACAAAATGACAAAAGGTATCAATTCTACCGGAAAATCATTTTTAACCCTTGTACTAAAATGGCTAGAAATCATAAACTAAGGTAAATTTATACTTGAAACTGATGTGGGAGATACTTATAAGAGTTGTTTAAAGTCTCCCATTGGACTAACTCAAATAACCTTCATTTAACCCTCTGATCATAAATATACTTTTGTATGTCCAGATTTGATCATTTTTGGAGTTGTGTCAAATATATCAGGTAAAAGTCTTTAATAAATTTCACGAAAATTCTAGGAGATACCTAAGACAATGTATTATAACATGTATGGAAGGTTTGGTCAGTGGTTAAGTTTAACCTGGCAAAATGGCCACCCATTACGACCTAAAAATCGGGGCAGATTTGAGTAATCGGGTGTAAAAGTAATATGGGTTATTTTTTGACGAAACTAATATGTTGACTTATTGTATTTCACCGCTGAGTATGAGCATATCATTAAGAGTCTAATAATTTTCATATTCCTTATTTTAGGTCATTGTTAGAGACACGTGGTTGTTGGTTCCTAGGTCGTACTTTGTTCATTTTCGTTCTCGAGCTCTCACTTTACTCGTTTAATCATTTTATAAATTCTTTAGAGGAGATACATGCTACTTTTTACTATGGAGACAAGTGATTAAAACTGTATCTTTAACTAAACTAATTATTTCCTGAGTACCATTACTGCCAGAAAGGCCCTATTACCATGAACCATTAATTACTTTGTGTAAACGCAAATGCTGTGAATAATCTATTGGATTGACGAATCCTGTCTGTGTTGATTGGATAGACAACCAGACACACTATATTTGAGATGTTAGGTAAACGGCAAATTACCTACTAGGACAATTTTTATTATTATATTAATTTATTGATACTCATGTTAACGTTTTTAGTGTCATGAGCTTAGTGCAATAATAAATGCTTTACGACTATTGTATGTGTTACAATTGTGACTATAGACTTGAAATCATGTGGTCCACTGCCTTAATTATAAACCTATGAATTTCACTCAACAATTATGTTGAAATTTTAAGCATGTCTATATCAAGTCCGTAAGGCGATAGCTTGGTTGAAGCATTAGAGTCTTTTGGAATATTTTGAAGACTTTTATGCACTCATGCGTACCATTCAACAATAATTTAAAAATAATTATGTAACTTTGTTCTATGAGACCTCTTTTGTTGTAACTCTAATTTATTTGTCGAATGGAATCTTTCTAAAAAGTCTCATTCGGAGGTCGTTTTATATTACTATCTCTTCGTTTTATGAAGTAGGACCCTTAGTTTCTCTCCATTGCTATACTAATTTTGGAGGTGTTACAGTTTCACTAATGAACAAATTTCTAAACTCATCTCACTGATTAAATAAAATTATACTAACTCTGCTACTACACTTAGTAAAGGAGTACATGCTAATATGGCAGGTACTGTTGTTAACAATAGCAAGTTTTTTAATCAACATTTTGATAAATTATTTTGTTCCAACGATCGATTCTGATACCGCTCTCGGTAGATGCAAGGTTGATTGTTAATTTCAGGAGCTAATCAACATTTATCACACACTTATAAAAATTTAGTCAATGTAATTGATATTTCATATTTCAAAATAAAGGTTTCTCGTCCCAATGGGGCAAAAGCCTTTATTACAAAGGTTGGACACTTAATCTGAGTGAGTTTTCTTTGTATGATGTTGATACGCGTACAATGCGCGTTGGGGGTCAAATGAACTTCCTTTTCGTCGAGCAAGTTTTTCAACACCCTAGCCAGTGAACCTAATCGTTGTAGTGTAGTATTAGGGTAAGCCTAGGGAATTGATATCGTTCTCTAAGGGAATAGGAATGCTAGTGAGAAATTACTACACTAAGGTTGGGGTTGTGGAATATTATTTTTATCTTTTTATATTTTTAGAAAATTGAAAGGTACGAATCTCGGGGTATTGGATTTGGGGGTTGGTATTTCTCGATTACTCTACTTATCTAATTAACTAAGCTAAGGTGAGTGTAGTCTATGTCTATTGTTGTGTGCTCTTATGATGATTTAAAGATGTGTTTACCTAGATGCTATTACTCTCTAGTTATCTCCTATTGATGGTTGAATTGTCACGTCTTTATTCTTAACGCGTTGTGTCTTCTAAGGTCGTAGGGTATGCGTTTTTTCGTAACTCTTTGATACTACCTTAAGGTTATTGCCTACGAAATCTCTAGGATTCATAAACTAACTCTAAGGTTACCTTTGGATGTTTAACCTACAATAACTACAGGTGATTATAAACTAATGTTCACAAAGATTACTCAAGCATTAAAAACACAACGAATGATCTATCGCAATACTAGGTCAATCACAATTAAGATAAGAGACAACCAATCAATATTCAATACCTAGGTTTCATAGATCTAAGCAAACACACAAGTAAATTAGCCAGACATGGAAAACATGCAAGCATACACACAAACAATTGAAGACATAATTGAATTAATGAAGTAAATCACTTATCTTGTTGTAAAATAGGGTATGAAACCCTAAGATCGCCTAAGACAACCAAAGTTCTTTTAGGTTTTACTCCACAAAACTACCTCTAAAAGTCGAAAATTCAATTATATATATAGAGTTACAATATGAACGGCGTCACTCTTTATTTGTGACGCCGTCGGATCGCCGCATTAGGTTTTCGTCTTGGCCACGTCAACTTTGTGACGGCGTCACCTTATGGTTGTGACGCCGGCTTCATCTTCCGACGTTGGGATCCAAATCTAGGCCGCCCGAGTTGTGACGCCTACTCTTTAAAACCCGATGTCGTCAGTGCAAAATAGCAATTTAGCTCTTGAGTCGTCACAAATCGTGTTGCGACGGCGCCGCCATTTGGTCAGGACGCCGCCACCTTCGCTGACTGAGTGTCTTGATTCTTGACTTTGGCTATTTTCTTCATATATTCGCCTTTTCGTTCGAATAAGTGTCATTCCGACAATTTGCCTTCAAGAGACCTAAAAAGTGAAAAGAACGAAATTTAGTAGTAACGGATATAAAGTGGTTAATTAAGGGCTTAAATGACCCTCAAAAGTATACCTTTTAAATCCTTATCGATGTATTGGTTGAATCTAAATATTGTGTTAGTCGTATGTATGTTATAAGGTGGCTAGAGACATCAAGTTTATTGTTGCTTTGAGTCAAAATGTTAAGTTTTACCAGAGGATTTGAGAGATTTGAAACTTCTGGGGATTGGTAGACCAGTTAATGATTTGTATTACTTTGATAAAAACAAAGGTAATGACTTAAAATTTAAAATGGATGGTGTTTTTTGGTTTATCTAAACATGTTTGGCATTGCAGACTTGGTCATCCCTCATACCAGTCTTGTCTGTTTTAAAAACCTGAAATCAATTTTGAAACTGAAAATGAGACTGAATGTTGTGAAATCTGTCAAAAGGCTAAACAAATTAGGGAGCCATTTCCTTTGAGTGAGCACAAGTATTATGTGCTTGCTGAATTGGTTCATCTTGACCCTTAGGGGCCTTACAAATTGTAAGTAAGGAAGGTTTTAGATATTTTTTAACTGTTGTTGACGACTTTACCATGGATGTTTGGGTGTATTTGATAAAAACTAAAGATGAGGTGTTTGATTGTGTTTATGCTTTATGCAATCTAATAAGAATCTATTTAGTAAAATTGTCAAAATTTTTAGAAGTGACAATGGAACATAAGTTGTTAATATAAGATTTTCTAAATTTTGTGAAGATAATGGCATATTTCATCAAACATCGTGTGCATATACCCTATAACAGAATGAGATTGCAGAGAGGAAACATAGGCGTCTATTTAATATTGCTAGATCCCTTATGTTTCAGGGGGAATTTCTTCAAGATTGTGGTCTGAATGCATTCTTACTGCTTGTTATTTTATTAAAAGGTTGCTTTCATCAGTGATGAATGAAAAGTCTCCTTATCATCATGTCTTTATAAAAAAGCCCTCTTTATTTCATTTAAAAGCTTCTGGATGTCTCTGCTTTGCTACCATTCTTAATAATCATGATAAACTTAGTAGCAGAGCAGAAAAATGTGTTTTGGTGGGTTATTCTAATTTTAAAAAAGGATGTAAACTTTTTAGTCTTGAAAGGAATCAATTTATATTTTCTAAAGATGTTAACTTATATGAAAAGTATTTCTTTTTAAGATTGAAGAAGCATTTGTGGCCAGTGACCCTAGTCAAGATCTTAATCATATAACTTCTTTGATGAAGCATTTTATCAAGATCTTGAGATACCCAATGATGATCAAAGAGTAAATGCAACTCCTAATAGTGAGGGCAACAACTCCCCTAATCTGGGCAATCCCACTATTGACCAAAATAAGAATGATTTGGGCATTCTTCTGGTTCCAATGGTTCCACCAGTGAGGATGAGAGGACTGCAACACTAGAGGGTGATAATGTATATTTTAAGGGTAATAATGAGAATGTTTCAAACACAGAAGTTGGACAAACTTTTTAAAATATTCAGAATCAACCACTTAGGGGATCTGAAAAGATCTCATGTGTTTCCCAGTAAGTATAATGAGCATATGGTTGATTCTAAAGTTAAATTTGGTCTTGAAAAGTTTGTGAATTACTTAAAATTAAGTTATGAAAATCTGTGTTTTGAAACTGAATTAAATAAAAGCTTTGAAGCGAAAACATATTAGCAAGCATGTAAGGAGTAGCACTGGATTGAGGCAATGAACAATGAAATCGATGCATTGTATAGAAATAACACATGGGAAATTACTGATTTGCCTAAAGATAGGAAATCTATAGGCGTCAAATAGGTTTATAAAATTAAATGTAAGTCAAATGGTGAAGTAGAAAGATATAAGGCCGGTTAATTAGGGGTTTAACCAGAAAAAGAATATAGACTTAGATGAAACTTTTTCACCTGCTGTTAAAATTGTTACAATAAGATGTTTAATAAATCTTGTTGTTCAGAAACAATAGCCATATATCAACTTGATATTAACAATGCTTTTCTTTATGATGAGACTGTTTATATGTCAATGCCTTATGGATATCCTAATACTAATGATAAAAGAGTATACAGACTCAAGAAGTATGTGTATGGGTTAAAACAAGCACAGAAACAATGGAAAGCTAAGTTGACCTATGCATTACTTGAAAATGGTTTTTCTGAAAGTAATAGTGATTATTCATTTTTTACTAAATCTGATTCTAATACTTTTGTTGTCTTACTTGTTTATGCTGACAATGAAGGTGAAATTGAAAAATTCAAAGTGTTTTTAAAGTCTAAATATGATTAAAGACTTGAGAAAACCTAAATATTTTTTTGAGTGTTGAGGTTATTGAAACCGGAAAAAATCATTGTTTGTCTCAAAGAAAGTATTGTTCGGATCTCTTAAGTAACTTTGGTTTACTTGCATGTAAACCATTGTACTTTTGAAACAAAATTTGTCCATTTATAATGAACCTACTTCTAGCGATTTTGTGGTATAGTACAAACCCGTGTCATGTCAGCATCAAAATAATTCAAAGGTTGCTTATTGCATGGATGGCTAGATACCAATTATTCAATATATTTTGTAAAGTACCAGCAAGAACTTAATGGCAAAGAACTTAATGGCAAAGAACCTCCAATTCTGTCAAATCTATTACAAGATGATCAAATGCATGCGTAAATGCTTATCATACCACTCTGTTATTTTAGAAATGACAGCATATCTAACATGGAATCTGTCTTTTCACACATGTTCAAGTAGATACAAGTGTACGTGTACGTCAATCATGGTTTATAATAGAAATGCATACAAAATTCATTTTTCAGTAACGATAACAATTCCACGATATTTTTGCTTCTCTGAGTTCCGTGTCAAATATATAGACGTATCAACTAAGGTCTAAGGGTATGTAAAAGGAGCTTTTATATCAAACAAACTACCTAATTAGTATTTTATTAAGCATAGCAACTTAACATACTAGAGTTGCAGTTAAAAAAGATAAGCAAAATATTTGTTTCAAAATGATATATATATTTTTTTAAACCAGTTCAAGACTTTTAATACACCTTATAAATCATTAGATAGTGCGTCGAATAAAGATTGCAGCCTTTTACTTTATGTTAGACTTTAGGTCCATACGATATGATATGATATAATAACTATTCTAGAAGATGAAAAAGCATGCAATAATATGGTACTTTGGCCAAATCTAAAAGAAACCAACACATGCCACAAATGTAATAGGAAGATAATATCATATGATGTAACATCGTATGAATTTAAGACATCTATGATATATCAGTCCAAAAGGAGAACATTTAAATTAAATAAGACAACACTCATATAACCTTTTCATCAGTTGTGTCCAAATCATATTTATACGGCTTATATGGAGAGTTTTTGTTTGTAATGCAGAAAATGCTGTACCTAAACAAAATTATTTGTCTAAAATCATAAAATAAAAATTTGATGTACTAAACAAAATTATTTGTCTAAGATTATGTTTTTAATCATCATACGTTGTAGTAGGGTTATCATGAAGTTTGGAAATATCACAGAACCTTGCACTACAAACCTGCTATATATAAATTTATTAAGCAACATGATGCTCATTAACATTTAGAACTATGATCCATACCACTACAAAAGATATTTACTCTTGTATCTTAAACAAAGGAGCCTCATTTCTTAATACTACCACTTAACTCGACATCAGACTGGGATTCTTCATCAATCACTTGGATATTTTTCTTGTATTGATATCGGCAAGCAACTAAGAGATAATATGCCAAATTCAAGACCCCCAATCCGGCTATCACATAATAAAAGTTATCAACTCTTGCATCATTGATATTTTGGCTAACCAATCGGGTGTCCATTTTTCCAGTGACGTTATGCACTGTCGTAATTATTGCACTACTCACATAGTTAGCTCCACCAGCCGTCACGAAGAACATTGCATTAGCCACACTTTTCATGTTATCCGGGAATTCTTTGTAGTAAAATTCTAGTTGACCAAGAATATTGAATGCCTCAGCAAAACCCATCAATATAAGTTGTGGTGCAAGCCACATAACTGACAAAGGTGCGATCCCATCTGGCCGGTTGTGGTAATTTGCGGAGTTACGTCTCATTTTCTCAACCATTGCGGCAGCAATCATTGACAAGATAGAAAAAACAAGACCAATTCCAATACGTTGGAGCATTGTGATCCCAGTCTCGATTTTTGTGATTTTACGAAGAGATGGGACTATAACCCTATCGTAGAGAGGGAGCCATATCCCGATGGTGATCATGGATATGATACTCATCGAGCCTGCTGGTATTTGAAAGTGTGGACCCAAATGGCGGTCCATTGTTAAGGCTTGTGACACGGTGAAAGTCCCTTGCTGTACTATTGCTGTGAAACAAATAATACCTGAAACTACTATTGGGATAACTTTGATGATACATTTTACCTCCTCAATTTGTTGTATACTTGATAAGTTCCAAGAACTTCCGCGAGTTCCGTCAGGGTTTAAATCACCATCAAGTATAATAGCTGCTTTGTTCAAAAATCTAGATTGAAAAAAAAGAAAGCGTTAATTAATCCCAAATTTTATAGCTAACATTTATCAAATGTTATAACATGTTGAAGTAATTTTTAAATTTTCTAAAAATAGGCATTGTTACTAAAAAGAAAAGAAGTATAATTTTGGACCTCCAAAATTATATTCCTTTTTGATATACTTAATTAGTATATATTTTTTTAAATGCTTAATTATATTGCGGACTTCTTATATACACATATGGAGTTAATATAATTAAAGAAAAACTATTACCTAAACTGTTCTGTTAGAGGCATCTTTTGGATTGCATATGTTCCTTTAACAGGTGGCGGATCATATAAGTTATCTTTGATCATTACTTTTCCACCATCAAGTTTACGCTTCTTGAAGGATGCAACAAGTGTTTGGGCAATGCCAGAGAAAATACTGCCCGAGGGTTTGACATAAATGTACATTTTGGTACCCACAAAGAACAAGACGATAGAGCATACCATGAGTCCAGTTGGTAGACCAAAACCCCAAACCCAACTCACCGAGTCTTGAATATAAACCACAAGAGTCAAGGCAATGAGTATTATGACAGTGAACGTAGTGTAGTACCAATTGAAGAAGCTATTGATCCCTTTCCTACCTTCATCGGTGGTTGGGTCAAACTGGTCCACACCAAACGGTAGGCTGCAAGGTCTTATCCCACCGGTTCCTACAGATAGGAAACCAAGGGCTAAGACCAAGATGCCAAACTGCCTATTGGTTGCACCTTGACATTGGTTTAGTATGGCTTGTTGGTCTGTGCATGATGGTGGATGCCATTTTGGTATTGCAACTACTAAAGTCATGATCATCATTCCCTGTATAAGCAAATGTCAATTCAAGATTAAAGTTCATTGCAACTAGCGAGATGCATATTTTTCATCTGAGTGGTATACTATTTTATATAGAATTTTAAAGATTGTTAAGAGTTTTTTACTTAAGTTTATATATGTGTTCAGTATGTTTTACAATTCTAAATTTGGCACGTACACTCTAGAAGACTAAACGTGTGTTATATGTAGCTATCGAAATGCTAAACAATAATTATACAAAAGCGTGATTCTTACACATGAAAAATGAATAAATGATACGTAAAACATGTGCTATATGTGAACATATAATGTGTTTAAAAAAATATGAAACAAAACAAAGTCTAAATTAAATTCTGGTTAACAGATGGCCAATATGTTTTATCTGATTTTCATATGTACTATTTGTTAAACATGCTTCACGACTTCACGTAGTACTCTGTAATTGGTTATTTTTAGAACGTTCTTGACCATGTAATATTTGTGAAAACATATTTCCATGAAAACACAATTATTAGACAAGGACGTACATTTAATTTTTTTGTACCTAGCGCAGTGGATGATCAAGTAAAAGCCTTTCTTTTTATTTTTCTCTTTATTTGCATAAATCCCAATAATCTTTTAAACTTATTTATATTTTTTGTTTCTTTTTGCAAATATTTATATGCTTTGCGTGTGTAATTGTTGTTTGAACATACTTAGTTTGCATGATGAACAAAGTCCATCCAATTTGGTTGTACGTAATTAACAAATGATAACGTGTAGTATTAGACTTTGATTTATTTATTAAATAACAATTAAAAAAAAAAAAAAAAAATTGCTACAAATGGAATTGATAGTTGAATAGGTTTGATTCTTAATTTGAGTACTCATATTCTTTGATCAGTTGCAGTTGCAGATATTCACTTCAAGTATGTAAAGTATTAGAAATTACCAAAAGAGTAGCGAACGATGAGAAGGCAATGACCCAAAACTTGCCAACATACGCGTCCGATATGAAGGCACCAATGAGAGGAGCAAAATTTGTTACTCCAGACCAAATGTTGATTAGGTTCGCCGATTGTACTTGGTTCATATGGAATACCTTCATCAAGAACACCGTGAAGTTAGCTACCAGCCCTATCGATGCCAATCTCTCAAAAGATTCATTTCCTACAAAAAAAGTTCGTTTGTCCAATACTTATGATATAACATATAACCGATATGATATCAATTTAAACAAATGAAAACAGTATCATAGCAGTTATTGTAACATGGCAAAATACTCGAATGTACATAGGAAACATATGCAGCATGACTTACTTTATTTAGCAGCTAAAATTTGTAGTCAAAGGTGAGAGTAGGAAAAAATGATGAATAACTTTACCTAAAATATAGGGCATGGATCTCCAACCACCAGGCTTTCGTTTGGTGGTCTTCGGGTACACAGGAGTGTAAGGGTGGTGAGCTTTCTCGACTTCATTTTCCGGCAAAGATGGTGGCGGCATTGATCTTGAAGAAGAGCTTGGAGCTTAATTGCTTCTGGTTGTTAGAAAAGTCATATGCTCACAACTATATATTCCACTTCTACTTCACCATCTATTTATACTTGACATAAGCCACATTAAATAATTATTGGTTTCCCATGAAAAAAAACCAGCTGAAAGAGTTATTGCACTTTAATTGGTATATTCTTTTAATATTTTTCCTACCAAGATGGTTTAAACTCCTTATTAATTACTTGGTACTACTAATCAATATAATATAAAAGAAAATTTAGACTTTACTATCTTCGTTTTAAAATTTAAGTTAATTTGAATTTTGTGAATCCAACTTTGACTTTAAATACTTTTGTTTATTTTATATAATATTTGATGTAAAATATATGAATGAATTATTTTTAAATGTATTTTTAATACAAACAAAAATATTTATGGTGCGTTTAGTTGAGGAAAACACTCTTGTTTTCCACAAAATGTTTTATGAAAACAGAAAATAGAGATCGCGCTCAAATTATCATTTTCCAACAAAATGTTTTGAAAACAAAATCCCTATTCCTAATCTAACAAGGAAAATTAGAAAACAAATTTTAGTTGTTTTCTTTGTTTCTTTCAGAACCCCAACCTCCTTCCCTTCTTCAAAATAGAAAATACAAATATCAACTAAACATTTTCATATTTTCAGTGTTTTGTGGAGATAAATTTCCATCCAAATTTTTATAAAACTAGAGATAGAAAAGCAAGAGAATGTTTTCTCCAACTAAACGCACCCTTAAAGTTATAGTTTGATTCAAAAAGTCAAAACGGACTTATATTTTAAGACGGAGAGAGTATTAAATAAAAAATCACATATATTTAAGATATTTTGTACGATTATTATTGTGTATTAAATACATAGCACTTTAAATATGTAAAAAAAAAATGTTATTTAATGTCATTTAACAATTGATTAATGGTTATTGTATAGCAAATCTTTTTCTGTTTTCATTTGTTTTTTATCGTTTTCCCCCATTTTTAACCTTTTTATCTGCTTTCGTTTGTTTTTATTTGTTTTTACGTTTTATATGTTTTTATACATTTTTACGCCGCCCGCTTTTTACGTTTTGTATGTTTTATCCGTTTCGTTTGTTTTTTATCGGCCGTCCGTTTACGTTTTTGTCTGTTTAATCCATTTTAATTCTTTTTTTTTCTTTCTGTTTTCGGCTGTTTTTCATCCGTTTTTATCCTTTTTATCATTTTTCGTTCGTTTTTTACGTTTTAATCCATTTTTACGTTTTTCGTCCATTTTTTTACGTTTTTATCCGTTTTGTCCGTTTTTAGTATTCGCCCCATTTTTTACATTTTTGTCCGGATAAAAACTGGAAAAAACGGGAAAAAAAAACAGACGAAAATGTATAATAACAGACAAAAACATAAAAAAAATGGACGAAACATATAAAAACGTGCGAAAACTACCAAAAAACGGATAAAAACGTAAAAAAAACAGACGAAAACATATAAAAACAGACGAAAACGAATAAAAACGGACTAAAAAGCGTAAAACAAAGGGGAAAACGGATTAAAAAAATATTAATAACGGTGCAAAAATAGACCAAAACGTATGAAAAGGTACAGAAAATGGATGAAAATGGAGAAAAACGTATGAAAATGGACGAAAATAGGTATGTGTGGACAAAAACGTAAACAAATGTATGAAAATGGACAAAAATGTAAGAAAACATGTGAAACCGGACGAAAACGTGGGACTAACAGTGAAGCAAAAGACCCAAGTTCGATCCCTTACCCTTTTTAATTTATTTTAAAAAATAAGGACTAACGGCAAAAATATTAACGGAGGACTAACAACGCAAAACACTTAACGAACTAACGCCCATCTAAAATAGGGACTAAATGAGTGCAAGGTTTCAAAAATAGGTATGTGTGATGTAATAAAAATGTCTTAAAGACTAAAGTTGTTATTTGGGGTATACGACAAGGACCAAACGTGTAATTTTTCTTTTGTAAAAGTATTTTAAAAAGAAAATTATCACGTTGATTGATTTTTTTTTTTTTTTAACAGATTGATCTTCCTTTTCTTTGTTGAAAACTTATATATAAAAGAACTTTCTCTTTTAAACATCTAGAATAACATTGCGTCAGTAGTGTAAAAATGCAATATAATGTAATATTTAAAACACAATATAACATATTTTTTTGTTTAAGGCTAACGCTACTAGCTCGGTTGGTTGCCCCCGACTGAGTAGTCGACTGAGTTATATCTACTAGGGCAACCGAATGCAACCAATCAAACACCAAACTTTTTCATTTACACATTTTGTCAGCCAATCAACTACATGGGCACTCTTCCCATTGTTGTGTATGTATTTTTTTAATAGTTTTTGTGAGGTATGTTTTTAGTGATATGTTATTAGTTTTTTTTATTATTTATAAAAAGACATAGTGACAAGTAAGATATATTTATAAGCCATTATCCATTGATTAAAGTTAGAATGTGTCACATACTTGCATTAATTTCCTACTTAAAACAAAAATAGAGATAATTATTTAAAAATGTATCTAACCTGCTACCTTTTGCAGTTTTATGTAACTTATTTTTTTGCACTTATCTAAACTACTTTTGAATTTCGTTTGTTATGTGTACTGGGTGACCAGCAAAGAAAGCTACATGTTTTCATTCAATTTTGTTTATTTTTTTGTGCCATGTCATACAATAAATCCATCGTATACTTTTGAAACTCATTCCTAAACACCCCTTTCACATTCACCCTTCACCTTTAACACCCCCCTTCACCACTATAGCCACTACCACCACCCTTTACCCTTTTCATCTCAGTATATCATGATTTCTTCAATTCTTCCATGACATAGGTGATAAATGCAACGCAGTTTTCTCCATCAAGTAGTTAGCAGCTTCAACGTACTTACCTCCACGTACACACATCTTTAAAACATACTATAAATTGGTTTATTTGGCGGATGCCCCTTTACCGCATATCACTAAAAAGGCTAAACGTGTCACCAAACATTCCATTCCTACAAAGTCCCTTCAAAATCGGGGAATACAAGCATGGAAATGGTTTATTTCCATCCTCAATCAACATCAACAACAACAACAAAAAAACTCAATCCCGTCGGAGCAGGGTAAGGGGAAGGTGAAATGCAAACAGATCCTACTTCTTCCATCCTCAATCGATCTATATAAATACTAAACGCCTCATCAATTTTTCTAGTTTTCGATGTTGCACCAATGATCTTGTAAGTCTCGTTATCATGACATAACCCTAATCTACAAACATCATGGTAAAGATCAATCATAAATCAATCTCACCAGCTTGACAAATAGCCTCTGCCAACGAGTTAAATTTACTCACATCAGGCACTTTCCTCACCAAACCTTTGGCTGATTCAAGATAGCCCGCATTCAACAACTCGTCGATTAAAATATCTGGCCCACGAACCGGTGGATTGAACCCTTTTTGACTCATCTCTCCTGAAAAACTTTGGGCTTCTAAAAAACAAAGAGTAACATTTAACTGAATGACCATGGTTCTTCAACGCCTGGAACTATGTTACACTGCCAACTGTAATTGCACCTCCAGAGGGTGTTTGTTTTATTTTATTGAAAACAAATAATAAGTTTTGATGCCTGCATGAAAGAAAAAAAATATATGTGCCACATAGGTACTAAGGGTTTCTAAGTCACTCGATACATGGAACAAACATAGTTCAAAAGTAGGTTACATAAATGTGACAAATTAGATACATTTTCAACTAATTATCCCACAAAAATATGCTAATCATAACCTTTAGCATGAGTGGTAAACTACATGCATTAGAGCATCTTCAATTGGATGGTTGAAGATGGGTTGAAAAAGACTTACAAAAGCGTTGATGTATTAAAGTAAAATCTTTTAAATGACTTATTTGAGCAATACATCAACCTATTGTATAAGGTATTGAAGAATTGATTGTGCGAGTGATAAATGGGATGAGAATGATTTTAAAAGGGTTTTTTACCATTGGAGTTATGGGTTAACGATGGGTTAAAAAGTCAAACACTTGTTTGCATTGGAGATGCTCATAGATCGTTGTACCTTTAGTCAAAATCACTCAAAATCGTTGGTTCTCTATATATACTACATATAAAGAAAAGTGGACAAACTTTGATCTTGCTTAAAAACTTACAAATTAATGATATTGTTTGACTAAAATGCCATTACTTATAAAGAGTTAGGATCAAATAAGAAGAAAAATTAAAATGAGAATGATAAGAAGAAGCCACCACCACACATTTGAGATGCACATACAAATATAGATGCATCTCCCTTAAAAATCTCACTCTAATTTGAAATGTGTTGCTAGAATTTCTTCTTATTCTTCTCAGTTTAATATCTCTTTTCACTGGATCCCTTCCCTACTTATAAAAGGTAATACAATCCAAGGTTTTTAAGATCGGGATCCTACCTAGGATCGTTTTCATCTTTGTATGATCGTAAGATCGGATCGAGATTTTAAGATCTTGCTATAATGTCATTTTCTTAATAGGCGTTGTAAAATTATGCAAATTTACATATTATTATATATCATATATCCTGAAAATTTATGTCAAAAATATGATTATGAAGTGTTTAATACAATTAGCCTCTTGTTTTTCATATTAAAAAAAAAGAAAAAAAGAAAAAATTGTAGTTTTTTAGCTTGTTGTTCGAGAAAGTTAAGATCGGATCGATCGAGATCTCAAGTTCCTATGGTCACGACCGAGATCCTATTAAGTGTCTATCTCGCAAAGATCATACGTATGATCGAGATCGTTTTTGCTTAGTAGTATCGTAAAATCGTAAAATCGCAATATCCTAGTATCAAGATCGGGATCTTAACAACCTATTAATTATTTAAATACTTAATTACAATTTAATGATTAATCCACAAATTTTCCTCACTCTCAGTCACGCCCATATATAAAATATAAAAAACACATACACAAACAAACAAATTGAAGATACTATGCAGTATGCACTGCCAGCGCTAAGTACAGAGAGTCGTTTAACCATTTCAGAATGCATTATGTACTACAATCATGATTCTAAAAGGCTTGCAAAGCGCCCGGTGCGCCATAAATAAATGCGAGGAACTTTAAATGTACGCCTCTTTATGTCACATCTTTTTAGAACTCGATATATATGAAATATGATATAAATATATAAATATTTTCGTATTTTGTCTGCCTTACGTTAGGTCTTATAAACGAAAAACCTTCTTCGTGAGCGTGAAGGCAGTTTCGATTCTGCAGAATGCCACGCCTCACGCTAATTATAACCTTGACTAGGATATAACGCATATAGTTTTTTCTTTAAAATAGCCTTATGCACTAGATATGCTTAACAAAATCGACTAACGGTTTTGCTTTATACTAGCCTTAAGCATGTAATTGGATGTGGTACGTGAAACTGACATCATGCAATTTTTACAATGTTTTGTGTGATCTCCTTATATTGGATGTAACTATCGAAATTGTCACGAAAATGAAAAGGTCATCAATAAGCGTCATTGATTACGAAAATCTGCTATCACTGAATGTAGTGACAGACCCGGAAAAATAGGATTGGGTGGTAAAAATTTTTTACGATGTGAATAAAATCTGAAAGAAAAACTAGAAACGAATGATAAATCGAGTATTTTACTTATATAAATATTTATAAGACTTTAAAGAGTTAAATGTTGGATTTTAGTATGTGAGTGCAAGCGATTTGAGTTTTGGTAAGGTCACTTTCGAAAAAGGTCAAATTTAAATAAAATTAAACTAAAATATCAACTTTTTAATTTGCATGAGAGGCGTCTGCCCACTCTTACATGCTAGATCCGTCCCTGACTAAATGAATCTAACACATATTTGAAACTATATTTTACACTATTTTCCACTAAAGTATATCTTTTTGTTTAATTTTACTGTCTAGTTCACTATTTTATTACCTTTCGAAATAATTATCGGTTTATAACTAAAAAGGCGTATGCATAATCGACTAAACTTGTCTAAGTTTTCCCAGAGCTGCATAGGTAGCTTTTGTAGTAACAAGGTAACTTGTAGTCGATAATAGGTTTTGTAAAAGTTGCGACCAGATTTATATAGGAAGGTGAACAAAGCATTTCGTTAATTATAAAGTCAAGTACTAATACTTAGTATAGGTTAATTAACGTAGTGTTTGGTATGTCGTAATCAAAGCCGTAATGAAAAAGATTATTACAATGTAATGAATAAATGTTGTTTGTTTACATTTATAGAATGTAATGATTCATTACAAGTAATGACTCATTACGCCAAAACCATTCCTTAGAGGTCCCCTACTTTTTTTTCATTACATCTTGTAATGGAATCAAAATTATATAAAACTTCATTATTAATTAACCACATTAAATAAATTTTATATCATTAATGGGTATTTTAGTCCTTTATTATCGATTCCATTACGTCTTATCATACAAACCAAACATGATTAATAATTACAATGAATCATTACATTACGGTCTTCATTCCATTACATCGTTTATTCCATTCAGTTGACATTTCATTTCGTCTTACCAAACGAACCCTAAGTTTTTTTAATTCCGGTTAGATATATGTCACGTTCTTTAAAATCTCGCTGAATAGTCATCAATAGATTTTTGTACCCAATGATAAGGTAATAACTGTTCTCTTTTTGTTTGGTTATCGTGCCTTTTTGGAATTAGGTTTAGTGGTGGAGTCCAAAAAGGACTACTACTCACACAATGGAGTTGGGATCGAAGAATGAACATGAGAAAACAAAACAAAAAAACAAAACAAATATGTGATCAAAACCAAGTTGACTTGGACTAGATTACATATTCAAGCACTTCGTGTGACCTATAATGCATCATGGCCAAGTGGCTCTTTTGTGGTACCATGCTAGTCGACTCAAACATCAAAAACCTTAAAGGTGTCTGAAATGATAGTCGTTCATATAAAGAATACAAAATAGAAGATACTATAGATCGAATAACTAAACGTGTATATTTTATAAGACTTATTTTACATATCAAACTTTTTTACATATTTATGACCATCTCCACCATACATCTAAAAAGAAATCGATGGATGAGATTAAGATTTTATTATTTCACCTATTTTTATAATTTAAATATCTTTAAACCGTTAATCGTTAAATGAAAATATTTACACCGTCAAGAAAGCGTTTAATTATCTTTTACATGAGGCAAGACTTTGATATCTTTTGAAAAAGAAAAAAAAATCGATTTTTCATCTTTTTCGTCTTTTTACGTTCTTGAAATTTAAGTAAAAATCATATATGATATGTGATATCACGTGATATTACACTAATATTACGTGTGATATTACATATCATATATGATATAACACTAATATCATATATGATATCATATATGATATAACACTAATATCACACGTGATATTCAAATTAAGTAGTTTATCATATATGACTTTTAACGCAAATTTCGAGAACGTAAAAACAAAAAACCTTAAAAAGCGTGAAAATACGAAAAAAAGTTTGTCGAAAGATATCAAAGTCTTTATTTATAGAAGATAATTAAATCTTCGTCATGATGATATTTTTTTCCCGCTTAACGATTAACGGTTTGAAAGTTATTAATATTTATAAAAAAAAAAATGAAAGTGGGTTTTTTAAAATGTTGAGATTAATCTCATCCATTAGATCAAATAAAAATGAATGGTGGAGATTGATCCTTTAGTATGTAAATAATCTTTTGTCCTCAAATGATCTTAAATCATATTCTTAATCATATATGGATACTAATTTAGATCTTTATGGACATTAGGATGATGATACAATGCATAATTGAGAGTGGATACCAAATCAATCAAGTCTATAAAAACAAGATTAGTTTTTTGATTAAAGAAAGATAAATCTCCTAAATCTTGTGGAAAATTGATGACGCACTTCTAAAGTTGGATATATATATGATCTGATATTGACCATCAATAACTAATTGCTTTTTTCTTTAATAATAAAGGACCTTTTAAGTAACTCATTGAGTAATGCTTAATGCACATTAAATAATTTATTTTTTTTGTCATATTTAATTTTGTTATGTATTTAATGCATAATAAAGGAAAATAAAAATTAGAGTTAATTGCATTTTTGGTTCTTGTGGTATAGCCATAGATTTGGTCCTAAAACTTTAAAAGCACTGCAGAGGTCCCCATTTTCAAGTTTCAGTTGCATGTTTAGTCCCGATCAACATCAAATGACTAAAATCTGCTTGTCTTCTTCTTTCCTATTTTCTTTTCAATCTTTCTTTTCGCTTACATAAATGGTCCTGCATGTAAAATTTTGGTACATTAAAAAATGCATCAATTCACCACTGCAACCCACGACGAACACCAACTCCACCACAATATGTCAACATTAATAGACTTTTGGGACAACAATATTATTAGCAATTTGCTCTTCCTAATCCAAATTAAACACACCAACAGAAAAAACACTAACTTTATTTCTTTTTCTTCATCTTTAATCCAAACCACAAACACACTAATTTCACCTATAAAAACACGCATACTAATCTCACCTTCAAAAGACACACACACTTATTTCACTCAGATCTGAAAATAAGGGGATGAAAATTGACTGCTACTGTTGCTCGGAAGCGACCTCCATCTGCTTTCTTTGTCTTCATGGACGAAGTGACCTCTATCTAGTATTATTGTACACCATTTCCATGAGATCTATATGCATTAGCGCGAGTATTGACATGTGATGATGGCGACGGTAGTGGCGACGACAACAACAAATGGCCTTGATATATAGATGCATATTATTAGGGGATTTTTATGAATGAATATTAATGGGGTCTACAACTTTGTGGATCAAAAAGACATATTTGTGAATGAATCTTTAAAGGTTAACATATTTTCCCTTCAAGTGGGGTATTAAAATAGTGATTTTATGTGTGTATTTATAAGATACAATGAATATTGGTATTCAAATGATATCTTGAATGAAAGATTGCATGAAAAAAATGATATCTTGAATGAAAGATTATAAGATACGGTGAATGAAAGAATTTATGTGTGTATTTATAAGATACAATTTTACACAAGAACCATTTATGTAAGAAGTTGAAAAGATGGACTGAAAAGAAAATAGGAAAGAAGAAGACAAGGGTATTTTAGTCATTTGATGTTGATCAGGGACTAAACATGTAATGAAAACTTTAAAATGAGGACCTCTGGTGCACTATCAAAGTTTTAGGGATCAAATCTGCAATTTGGCTATACCACAAGAACCAAAAATGCAATTAACTCTAAAAATTATCTTAAATATCATCTTTAATTTAACAGTCAAAGTTATTTTTATATTCATATTAATTGTTAATTTAAGCATGACTTAGTAGTCATTGTATAATCATAAAATCAAATCCTTAATAAACTTAGTTTATAGTAATATAATAACATATTTAACCATTGTCAACAAAACCCTAGTTATCATAATGATTTAATGTTTCGTATATTTCCTACTTTTTATTGGAAATTAAAGTCATAAATATATGACATTATTATGCGATATATTTATTCAACAAAATAAGTTTGGTTTATGATCACGTATGACCCCCTAGCACCAATACGGGTCAGACGCGGACTAAGCACAAGTATGTAATACTCCTAACACCCACATAGTGCGGTCACGGACCAGATACATACCCCGGCAATGGCCACTAAGCCATTCCGCGAACAGTAGACGCGTCCGAACAAGAACACAACCGCGTCCCACATAAAGGGAAAGGAATCTTCCCTAGGTCGGATGTATCATGACTGCGGTCCCAAGTGGAAAGCGGGACAACTCTACCAAAAACATCACCATCACAACAAGCGGACAAGCTTTGCGGTGACTTAGGTCACAAACCCGCCGCTTCTCAAGACCCGTGACCGAGAGCAGATGATGAAGGTCAACCATATAAATAGAGGTCTCACCTCTACTCAAACGGTAACACATACACACTCTCTCTCTCTAGAATTCACTTCATCTCTCTAAAACTATCACTTACTCTCACACCGGAGGTTGATCGCGGAACTCCGTTCCGTGGTGAGACTAACGGTGTTTGTTTTCTTAGCAGCTAGCAATCGAAGATTTCACTTAATACAAGATCTATTCTCCGAAGAGTTAGCTTACACTAATCCTCGTAGGAGAAGCGCCTCAGTGTATTAACAAGTTGGCGCCATCCGTGGGACCGAGAATATAAGCTGCGTTTCCAAAAAAAAAAAAAAAAAAAAAAAACTCTAATGAGCAATTTGGCGAGAAAACCCTCCCTTCTCCGAGCCGTCCACGGTCGAAACACGGAGGAATGAAAAAGTGCAAGCCACGAACAACACCACTCTAAGACCGCGATGACGCGTCAATAAGGAGTTCGTGAAAAGCACTACCATCGATCTTGCCCTTCATGGCGTAAAAAGTCCATCAGAAAAATCGACCGGTCAAACCCTTGGATTTTGACGATGAGGTTAGAGATGAGAGATCTCAAGAACGCGCCCGGAATACTCGTCAAGCATCCGAAAGAAAAGAGGCACCAAAGAGAGGCGCGAAGCCACCCTAGTGCTAGGTCGGACCGTCGGAGTATTCCAAGTCGAAGTGTCTTCTCAAGACTTAGCAATGAGACGAGGAGGTTCTAGAGAAAGATCAGGTAGAGACCAAAGGCCACGGCGGATGTATTCGCAAGATCGAAAAGGAACGTCCGCATGTGTCCACGAGACTGGGTGACCAAAAACCAACCGTGTTCTCCGGACTCGGTAAAAGTCACTTCCGTAGGCAACGCAAAAGGGAAGTGGAAGCAAGCAAACGAGACATGACCGAAAAAGGCTCACCGACAGACACCGTGCCGAAGTCCTACCACGCAGAGCTTCCTATTCAAGTCCGGCGGAGGAGAAACTTACCACTCGTGCCGCAAGAGAACTAGGGAGTGTCTCCTCCGGAAGCGAGGAAAGCATCGGGGACACCGAAGTCCACACCGAAAGGCAAAACGGAAGAGGATGACCTCTACTCCCGTATGACGTGGTCGACATTGCACCCTTTACCCGTCAGATACGGAATTTTGAGTTCCGGAAAGAACAAGAATGCATACCACATTCGAACGTATGACGGGACAGAGACCCGGAGGATCATCGAAAATCTTCCGATGCGGCAAAGGTGGAAAGATGGGCCATGCCCACATGGTGCCACATGTTCAACTCCACCCTTGTAAGGGCACGCCCCGGCTGGTTTGATGAGTTGCGTCCAGGAAGCATTGACAACTTTGAGGAGTTAAGGTCGAGTTTTCTCTCACTTCCCTCTGACGGAAGAAGTATACGAAGACCCGTGGAATTACACCACATAAAGCAGCGGGAAGGGGAGTCCACAGAAGCATTCGTGGAACGCTTCAACACAGAAAGCATGTATGTGAAGGGAGCTCCCGAGTGCATGAGAGTGTCTGGCTTTATGCACGGGATAACGAACCCGAGGCGATCAGGAGGCTAAATGACAACATCCCCCAATCGCAGGATGAAATGTGGAAGGTTGTGAAAGCATTCCTCAGAGGTGAGGTTGCCGCGACCAACCAGTCAAAGAAGAAGCACCCCAAAGGGAAAACCGTGAGGAGGATGAAAAACATTGGATCTTTGAAAGAAAAGGGAGTTCAAGACCCGCTTAAGGTCGGAGAGGAAGAGGGGGACAGTTCACCCTCACAAAGACACCAAAAGAATCTCGCCATGGATACGGTCGAGTTCACACCCCAAGAATGTCCAAATCCGGTCGAGTCTAGGAATAAAGACAAATCTTGTGACTTCCACGGAGAAAAGGACAACACGGACGAATGCTACCAGTTGAAGAAAGCAGATAGAGGCGATCGGATCCGGACACTCGCGACATCCGGGTCAAAGAGATCAAGAATGGGGCGCAAAAGAGTGGCGGCCCCAAAGGTGGAAAGAAGGATACCATAACCAGGACAAAGCCCACGCCATATACATGGTCAGCACCTGGCAACGGTCAGTCAAACCAAGTTGGGTCCGGACGCGGTCTTGAATATGGAAATATCTTTTCCCCATATCCGGAGATGATCGACGATCACCCGCCGTAATCGTAGGCGTATGTAGAAGGTGTACAATTCACGGGATGTACGTGGATAACGGAAGCGCTTGAAGTTCTATACGAACATTGCTTCAACAAGCTAAGCCCGGACATCCGCAGAGACTAATCCCCTTCATCACCACTCTTGGGTTTCGCTGGGAACTCTCACGGCCGCCAGGCGAGATCCTCTCGAGTGACATCGGGGATGAAGAGATCGGCGGCGCGTGGATGAACTTCATGGTGGTACGGTCCCCCTCTACAATGGGATAATTGGACGTCCAGGGATTAGTCGTTGAGAATAGTGCCATCCACGGCGCATGGGATCTTGAAATTTCCTACCGTGACGGAGTCGCGACTTTGCACAAATGACAAGGTGGTCCCAGTTGAATGCGTAATGGTGCGGAACCGAACCCTACCATATAACCACGTAAGCGTATGAAGGAAGGAGTCAGCGGTGGCAATCAACCCCAGATTCCCCGATCAAACGGTAACCATTGGAGGGGGGTTGAGCGAGCAAGGGAAGAAAAGCCTCTGCGACCTGCTCAGGAATAACTTGGGTATCTTCGCTTGGGAGCCCTCCGACATGACTGGAGTTTCGCGAACAATCGCGGAACACAAACTGAATGTCCGGGACGGTTATGACCCTGTGCGACAAAAAAATAGGGGGACAGGCCCGAGAAAGAAACAAAGCAATCAATGAAGATGTTACCAAGCTAGTGGCGGCGGGGATCATGAAAGAAGTACACTACCATGATTGGTTGTCTAACCCCGTGCTCGTCAAGAAGAGTGACGGAAGCTGGAGAATGTGTGTGGACTTTAAGGACTTAAACAAAGCTTGCCCAAAAGATTGCTACCCCTTGCCGGAGATCGACTGGAAGGTCGAATCCCTCTTTGGATACCCATTCAAGTGTTTTCTTGACGCGTACAAAGGGTACCACCAGATACAAATGGCAGCCGGGGACGAGGAAAAGATAGCGTTTCACACAAACCAAGGCATCTTCTGTTACACTAAAATGCCCTTCGGTCTAAAGAACGCCGGTGCCACATACCAAAGGCTCGTGGACAGGGCGTTTGAGAAACAGATCGGAAGAAATTTGGAAGTGTACGTCGACGATCTAGTCATCAAGAGCCATTCAGAGGAAGAAGTACTCAGGGATATGAAAGAAACCTTCAAGACCTTAAGGAACATCAACATGAAGCTTAACCCCAAAAAGTGCACATTTGGAGCGGAACAGGGCATGTTTCTAGGTCATGTGGTAAGCAAGGAAGGCATCAGAGCTTGCCCAGACAAGTCTGCGGCCGTAATTACACTCAGATCCCCGACGACCAAAAAGGAAGTACAGTCCCTGAATGGAAAGTTAGCCAGCCTCAGTCGTTTCATGTCCAAATCAGCGGAAAGGTCCCTTCCATTTTTCAAAACGCTGAAGAAATGCATTAAGAAGAGAGACTTCTATTGGACACTGGACGCAGAGCAGGCATTCAAAGAAATGAAGCAGCACATTGCCAATCTGCCGATGGTCATCGCTCCACAACCAAAGGAGGAGCTGATCATGTACCTAGCTGCATCCCAAGAGGCGGTGAGCGCGGTTTTGTTAGCGCAAAGGGAGTCGAGGCAACAGCCAGTATATTTCGTCAGCCGCGCCTTAAAAGGTCCGGAGGTGAATTACACTCCGCTTGAGAAGCTTGTCCTGGCACTAGTGTATGCATCCCGCAGGTTGCGGCGATACTTCCAGGCGCATCCAGTAGCGGTCATCACGGACCAGCCACTGAAGCAAGTCTTGACTAAGACAGAAAAGAGCGGAAGAATGGCTAAATGGGCAATAGAGCTGGACGAGCATGACATCACCTTTCGACCCCGGACAGTTATAAAGGGACAGATTCTGGCGGACTTCATTGCTGAGATCCCAGATGAAGAGACTCCTGACAAGAAAAAATACCAGCAACAATACTCAGAGCCATGGAAGCTATTCACGGACGGGTCCTCGTGCATAGAAGGGTCCGGAGCGAGGCTTAATCGACAAGCCGGAGGCGGTGAGTTCACCCTCGCCTGCTTTTTGAGTTCGAGGCATCAACAACGAAGCCGAGCACGAGGCACTAATCGCAGGACTAAGGATTGTTGAACAAATGCGGGTCAAAGACTTATCAGAAAATGTTGACTCCCGTCTCGTGGCAAACCAGATAAACGGAGCATACGAAGCAAAGGAGGAAAGCATGGTGCGCTACTTGGCGAAGGCCAAAGCACTGATTGAGGGGTTTCGGACGTTCTCCATCAGGCAGGTTCCCCGGAGTCAAAACAAACAAGCAGATGCGCTAAGCAAAATTGCATCCACCAGCTTTGTCCACCTGACAAAACAGGTCCTTGTGGAAGTCCTAAAAGAAAAATCCATCGAAGAAAAGGAAGTGCTGGCTATCGTGGAAGAAGACGGAGATACATGGATGACACCCCTGGTCGAATATCTAAGGGATGAAGTGCTACCAGCGGATGACAACAAGGCAAGGAAACTACGGATCAAGGCAAGGCAGTACGCATTGAGACGGAACTCGCTCGAAATCCTTCCTAGAACCTTGGCTCCGCGCGTAGGCCCCACTCAAGCCAACCACGTCTTGCGAGAAATCACGGCGGTCGTGTAGCATGCACTCCGCCCAAGGGCATTGGTAGCCAAGGCAATTAGATCCGGATATTATTGGCCGACGATGCACAGGGATGCACGTGAGCTAATACAGAGGTGCGAAGATTGCCAAGTCCACCGTCCGGTACCAAAACATCCGCAGCAAAATCTTACCCCAATCACCTCTCCTTGGCCTTTTTACAAGTGGGGTATAGACATCTGCGGACCTTTCCCAGAAGGCCCCGGCAAGGTAAATTTTATGATTGTAGCAATAGACTACTTCACTAAATGGATCGAAGCCAAGCCCTTAGCCTCCATCACAGGAAGGCAAGTGAAGAAATTTGTTTGGGACAACATAGTCTCCGCCGACTGCCACGGAGAAATAGTGTCGGACAATGGGAAGCAATTCCGCGACAACCCATTCAAGGACTGGTGCCAGAAGCTAAATATCAAACAACGGTTTGCATCGGTGAAACATCCGCAGGCAAACGGGCTGGTTGAGAGCGCGAACAAAATTCTGGGAGAAGGCATCAAAGTGAGATTGGAGAAAGGAAGTAAAGACTGGGTGGAAGAAGTGCCGCATGTGCTCTGGGCACACAGAACCATGATCAAAACAAGCAACGGCGAAACCCCATTTTCCTCACATATGGCAATCAGGCGGTTATCCCAGAGATTGGAATGCCAAGTCTCCGATGCGCGGCCATAAACCAAATCTCCAATGACCAAGAGCTTCGCTAAGTCCGGATATCCGGAAGAAAAGCGAAGTCGCGCCATTCAAGAGGCGCGCGAGAAAGCAAGGATGGAAGGGTACTACAACGCCAAAGTCGAAGCTCGGCCTTGGACCGGAGAATTTGTCTACCGCAAAGAACGCGAAGCTAGTAGGCGGAGGACACCGGAAAGCTTGGGTCCAAATGGGAAGGGCCATATGAAGTAATGGAGGCAATAGGGAATGGAACATACAAGCTCGAGTCAGCGGATGGGAGATACTCCGAGGACATGGAACATCCGAACTTGAAGAAATGTTACATCTAAGCGTAAATAGGTTTTCCCCGCCTTTGTAAGTTGATCACGGATCAGTCCGAACAATGAGGGAACTTTAACTTTTCATATTTCGACTTATATTGTAATGTTTTCTAAGTAATGAAACGTAGATACGAATTTTCCAAAATAAAGATGCAACCATACTATTTTTACTCTTACATTCATGCATGATTCTCATAAATATGCAAAAAGGACGAGCAACCTCAAAATTGACTCGGGCATATAAATGGTATTGCAAACCCATTGACCAATGTTTGACACCCGGATCAAGCACGGCCGAGGTTCAACCGACAACTAGTTCGGCAAATAAGTAAAAGAATACGATACAACCAAGGATTTCCATTAAATATGCAAGACTTCTTTACATATACACGGAGCATACCCCGGCTTACGAAGAAATGACTTCAGCGGCAACCACGACCCTAACAAAATAATAAGTGGAAAAGCTTCACAATAGATTGCAAAGGCGGCATAGTCTAAATGCCGCCCATCAAGACTGACTCAAGCGATTCGGCACCATCAAGAACACTTGTATCAAACATATAAATCGTCGTGACTGTTCTTCTTTCGCTTTCTCGTCCTCCCGGTAGGGCCGGTGACCATGGAGGAAGGGTTGGCCCGGATGAACAATCACCAAAGAAGGCTCTCCGGTGGCGGTAACACGGTGCTCAACCTCGACACAAGCAACTCCGGATTCCACACATCAAACTTCTTACCGTATGCCCGGTGCTTCCTCTCCTTGTAAGCGGCAATGGCGCGTGGGCGCCTAGTGATAGTTTGAAGCAGAGAATTGGGAAGAGCAACTTCCTCCGCCACCGGGGGATTAAACACAAACTCTCCCGAGCTGCCTGGTCTCTCCTCCGTTAACACAAGCTGCGACATAAGGAATTCTAATGAAGAATCCTTACACGCTTCCAAGGAATCAAGAAGTGGGAAGGGGACGTCACTAAGGCGTATCACTGATTCACGATAAACCTCCTTGGATCGCGGATTATAAGCCTTAATCTGCTCCAGTTTAACCCCTTTACCTCCATGCACAACCCCGGCCTCCAAACCCTGCCTCAAACCTTCTGCGATCGCCTTGCTTATACAATCACCCATGCGTGCCTGCAACTCCTCGGACTGTTTAAAAGCTAGCCATGCCCTGCGAAAACCATGACCAATAACCCAACGCTTTCCTTCGATGGCAATAAGGGTACTCGGAAACAGGTCCTCATCAAAGTCGCGGTCCAGCTCCGCCAACCTCGGTCCGGTATGCGAGTTGACCATCATACTCGCCACGGACCCTATCCTCGCACTCCTTAAACTTTTCTTCCAGAGACCGCGCTCTTCACCGCTCTTTCGTTCATCGCAGCGGTAAGCCCGCCACTTTACCCTTTAGTTCAAGATTCTCAGCGGTGAGATGTGCGGTTGCTCATCCTTGGGCGCAATCATACCTTCTAATTGCGTCACGCGCTCACACAACCTTTTAAGCTCTTTTGCTTCGGACTCAAGCGACCCAACCCGCTCGCGGAGACCCATTGCCTCCGCGGCTTCAGCCTAGAGCTCCTGAATTTTCCCCTTCAAAGCCTCAATCTTCTTATCCTTCCTCTCGAGTCTCCTGTTCAACTTATTAGTCTGGTTCAGCTCAAACTGCAGCCGCAAACATATCTCGGAAGACATACACGCTTCTTTGGATAACCATCATGTTGTACCGCTCCAAAGAAGTCCGTATGGGCATGTTCTTGAATGCGGACAAATACCCGGAGTTGCAAGGTTGTCTAGCATACTCTAACAGATCCAAGGGTCGCTCATCCGGAACTCATTGGTTGGCAACCACTTGGGACGTAAATATTTTTTGCCTCTGCCATGTCCACGGACAAGGATTCGAGAAATCATCATCTGAGGTCAGCGGGCGTGACGGGAAGGATCTTGCAGGGGAGACTCAGCCCTAAACGAGCTCTCCTGTTGCATAATGGGCGGCTCGGAAGGGCGGGCATGTCCACATCTAGGTTCTCTTGATGAGCGGGTGGATGTTTTGGAAGCGAATCCGGATTGACTTGCGCCCGGAGTAACCTCAGAGGACAAGTTGGTCACTTCTGACCGGAGAGTCTGACTCGTCGCGAAGCTCAAGAGAGATCCCGCGGTCGGGCCCCCGCATCATAACACTTAAGTTATCTTTGAAAGCAAAAACGAGAAAAATCGACAACATAGCACATATACCATACCGGTGGATCCGGCATCATTCGGCCAAGACGTATAAGCCTCTTCTTCTCAGGTTGCTTGGAAGGGACAACAAGCCTAACCCTCTTCTTCCCAGCGGCTTTGTTAGCCTTCGCCGCTTCAACGTTGTCCATAATAGTCTCTTGGACTAATGTGATAGTATTCTCCGAAGGCTCAATAACTCGGCTGGCGGTCTCATCCAGCAATGTTTTCTCACCTTCTCTCAGAGTCCTTTCCCCGGATGCTACCTCGAAAGGATCCTGTTGGTTAATAAAAGCGAAGAGAGACATATCTGCAAACAAAAATGCACAAATTAGTAACAAGACATAAAAGGGAAGGCAACGAGCGCGACAAACCCTAAAAGTTTACCCACCCTCATTATCCGAAGACCTAAAGTAGGTCGTCCGTGGCATCATCCCAAGCACGGCTAAGACCAAGCGGCAAAGAAAAGGTCTCGGCAACTTCTTAAAGGAGCGCGATCGTATCAATACGATGCAAGAACTCAAGGTCAATGCGTCGTCGGCCGGAGGCGGATCACGGTCATGTAAACTTTCGTTCTACGAGATCGCTAAGCGAAAACAACGTCAACCCAAAGAAGAACTCCTTCCAATTCTTCACGGAATCAAAGAGCGGTGTAACACACCGGAACAATCAAGGACTTAGGACCCTTACGCTTCTAGTGTCATCCAACTATCCTTCATTCCCGAATAATAAAACTTCCTAAATAATGGCACGGTGGGTGTCCCGCGCGAGCGACAAAGGATCTCAAATGACTAATCCTAGCGGCGCCAAGACGGATAACTGCGATAGATGAATTTGAAAATATTCCAAGACCCTACATAGGAACGCTGGAAGGGGTATCCTAAAATTGCAAAGTTCAAGAACCTAGTATACACTCTATCTTACCCTTAGAAGCATCCCTTATGGTGTCGCTGGGACCGGGAAGAAGTGGATGAACGATCGAAGGAATGTGATATCTAGAGCAAAATCACTCAAATCTTTTGGGACAATTTACGTGTAAAGTCACTTAGGAGTTTCTTAGCCATTGAACTACAAGGAAGGAGGAAAACCTAACACGATAAAGTAGGAAGGAGCACACAAAACTTGGAGCGTTTTCTTTTTAACTCACAAGAGGAAATGGCAACAAGAACTAATAAAGTAAAAAGAGAGGTATTTATACTCTCCCAAAAGTAAACCGACGGTCAATCGAACGCCAACAACATGCCACGCCGCAGTCTGTAGTAACGGTCCGATCCGCCTAGATCAACGAGCGAGATGGAAGCGCAGAACGCCTTATCGAAGAGAATACGCTACGGTGAGGCGGCTCGCGAATCCCGCGGCGGTATGAACGCACACCCCGCCACGTGTGGAAAACAGTCAGCAGTGGTTAGGTCTTCCTACGACACACCCAACCGCGGTTACACGAGAAAACTTAGTCTAGCAGCGCTCGCAATAAGACTAACAAGCACAACTAGACTGGGGGGACTTGATCACGTATGACCCCCCTAGCACCAATACGGGTCAGACGCGGACTAAGTACGAGTATGTAATACTCCCAACACCCACATAGTGCGGTCACGGACCAGATACATACCCCGGCAATGGCCACTAAGCCATTCCGCGAACAGTAGACGCGTCCGAACAAGAACACAACCGCGTCCACATAAAGTGGAAAGGAATCTTCCTAGGTCGGATGTCTCGCGACCGCAGTCCCCAAAAGGAAAGGGACAACTCCCGCCTAAAACATCACCATCACAACAAGCGGACAAAGTTTGCGGTGACTGACGTCATGCACAAACTGTCGCTCTCAAGACCCGCGACTCGGAACACGATGTGAAAGGCCAACTATATAAATAGAGGCCTCACCTCTACTCAAACCAGAACACATACACACTCTCTCTAGAATTCACTTCATCTCTCTAAAACTATCACTTACTCACGCCGAGTTGATCGCGAACCCTGCTCCGCGGTGAGACTAACAGTGTTGGTTTTCTTAGCACTAGCAATCGAAGATTTCACTTAATACAAAATCTATTCTCCGAAGAGTTAGCTTACACTAATTCTCGTAAGAGAAGCGCCCAGAATTGTATTAACAGTTTACATTTAATCATGAAGGTGGTATAGTACGATGACAACCACATTATTTTGTCGAATGACTTGAGGTTGACTGACTTTTAAAACAATTTACACACACACATATGTCATAAGAGTTATTTCACTAACACCATGCAAAATGGTTGTATGACCACAATCTCCGATCATAAATATATAACCCCGATCGATGACCAAGCATTAAAGGAAGTTATTTTAAATATATATATGAGATCAACTAATATAGCTTACAATAAATAATAAGTTCTTTTCAATAAATAATTGATTCAATAATTTAGAAAAGTTTTTCTTCATTATCTCCCCCACCTCTACCTGCACCGACTCCCCAACTTTGCCCACCCAATCTCATTTCTACCTGAATCGTATTAACATAAGCATACAATTATTTTTATTTAGGTTAGGTTGTTGTACCAATATGTTTCATTCATAAAATTTATGGTATGTTTTCATGCATGTTATCGTGAATTATTTGAAGATATTTGCACATAGATATATATATATAGGTTCTTATATATAATTTCACAAGTTTGGTATGAATAATGTCAAGCTAGTCAATCGATCATGTTTAAGTAGACCCGATGAACCAGCCCAATCAATCATCCTAGCAAACATATGGGTCATTAACCTTTAATTTTTGTTGTCTGTAAATTTTAATATAAGGGATGAGCTGAAGGAAAACTGTTATTGTAATTTACTAATTTGGTTCGATAAAATATGATAAAAAAACGATTAGATCAATCTCGTAATTTACTAATTTGGTACTATACAAATGATTGAAGAGTATTTCAGCATTTTTGACTATATAAAACTTTTGAAAGACACACGATTAATTTAATTTGATGAATAAAATTTTACTTTCATTGTGAATGAGTTTTCACTCAAACTTAAACTAAATTACTGAGTACTGAATTTGTTGCAAGTAAATTAGCTATTCTGTTCAAAATAAGCCTAGCTTTTCAAGAAAGTGATCATTGAGGTGCCACTTCTTGTACAACTTAACTATATATCCATTATGATGCATAATGCACGCGCACACACATATATAACATATACAACATGGGTCAAATGTCGCTAGCAGGAACTCGTATAACTCAAGTGATCGAAATACCCGGTGGAACAAGTTGTTTGTGTATGATGAATATAATTATAAACTGAAGTTTATTGTGTTTGATTAGGGATGACCAAAATTATATATATAACTATATAAGATTATATGTCAAGAAAGAAATGTATGATCTTTGATTTCTCGTATGACCAGGGTTTTGTTGTGGTTAAGTATGTATTTAAAACACTGAAGTTTATACCCATGTCTTAGTAGTTCAATGTTTTAATCACGATCATTCTATATATGGTATCTATCGTACGTCTTGAGAACGGAGAGTCGAGGCTAGCTAGTTTTGGAAAAATTACTCTCAGTGAAAACTTAGGCATCCACGAAAGTGACATATATTCACAAAACAGTACACTGTTACTCTCGTGACACATGCATTCGACGATTGTCTGCACTCATGACATCGCTATTATATATAGCCCCACGCACATTAATGCTACCCAAACGGTGTTCTCACTTCTCACCACACTCTTCTTCTTTGTTTAAATTAAAGATTAGACCATATCCATAATGTCTTGATTAACACTATTACTAAAGACATGCATATATGCATGCTATAAACATCACCTTAACTAATTAAACATTGATTAATTGCATCTAAACACAAACACACATTCATGCAAAGCATTAATTGTGTATTATAACTGGTAAGATACATCACATACAATATATTAAGCTACTATGTCGATCCATTACTTATTTTGCAGGGATCTAAACAGGCCGGCATGCTAGCCACATGCAACGTACTACTTTTATTTATTTGACCAACATCTTACAAAACCTAACATTTACGACATGCATATGTTGTATAAGAACACATTGTGTTCGTACTATATATTGTATATCTACAAAATAAAATCAAATCATCTAACATACCATAGATATGATTTTAAAGCAATAATATATACTTATCAGATTATATATTTAAAAATATTGGTTAAACGTACATGGATATATCTTTTATATGGCGAATTATCGACCCAGGGCGGAGCTATAAATTAGAGCGGTTCAACTGAACTAACTGAAGAGAAACTTTCATAATTTTAGTGTAAATTTAGTATGAACTAGCATTGATTTTCACTTCAAACCCACTAGGCCACTACTATTGTATATAAGCGTTACTAATTTTAGCTCCGCCCTAATTATAAGGTGGTGATTTGCAGTTTTGCACACTCTAATATTTGATTGACACGCTAAAAAATACAAATACAGTAAGCATCATGTGATATATGTATAACTGTTTAAAGTATGAAATTAAGTGTGTCAATTAAACCTTGAAGTATGCAAATAACATCCCCTGATTATATGATCGCTATAAATTAACATGAATGTAATATTTACCTCGATTGGGTTAAGTTACTTCATATCTTGATTTCCAACTTAACAGTTCCAAAGATTAAAACTTCTTCTCTTTTTCTCTTCTCTCTTTCTTACTGCTCGAACACTTATTTCGTTATGTTTTCTTTTTGACTTTTAAGCATATCATGGTCTCATGATTATTGACCTACACGTAAGCCCACTACATGCCACGTATCATTCATCTTCGTCGCCGTTTAAATATTTTTGAAGATATGTTTATACATTTATCACTGTTTACATTTATTGATAGCTTCATCAAACTCAACGATACAACATTTGTCATTCTTAAATATCGTATATCCAACGGTACCAATAAATGTAGCATTAGTTTTAGGCAGGTGTACATTTCATCGTATTCCCAAGATTTGGATTGTAATGCGTATCCAAAATACTCGTCAAAAATTGTGGACTCGGACATAGTCCAAAAAGTCTTCTTCCATGTTCCTAGGGATATGATATGATCTCGCGTGAGGAGTGATTAAAATATATATATATGACCTCGATCTTTCGTTAAAGAAAAAATGGAATTTGGCATTCATATATCTCATGTGTCTACTAAAATAAAGGTGGCAAAATAAAGAGGTGTGACGATTTTGATATTGCATGCCTCAAAAATGTTATTTATTTGTACATGTCGAGTTGAAAATTTATATTGCGAGAGTACCCGTATAGAATAATGGATATGGAGGACCATGTACATGTCGCATTTGAGATAAGATTTATAAAGTTGTCAATGGATAAAAGGTATAACCACCACATGGTCAATGGTTTAGTGATAAGTCATATAAATTTTTCCCAAAATGTTTATAGCAAACATCACTAGATATTGGTGAAGCTATGTTAAGACTTAAGCCTATGGATTTATGGAAGGCTATGGCCACCTCTAGAGTTGTTCACTTTTACACTATTTCTTCTGTATTAATGCAATTTTTATGTTATAAACCTTAAGTTTAAGAGTGCAAATATAAGTATTAATCAACGTTGATGTGCTACGTGTGTACAAGTTTTAAATTTATAAAAGGTGATTTACCAATATTACTAATAACACATACGACCAAGTATACTCGTCCGTTATAGCAAGATTATGAAGGTAAGTCGGGATCGTTCGCAGAGATTTGAGTTAATCTAAACAAAAGTTTGAATCAACAGAGTCTATCCAAAACATATAATAAAGCAAATAGATATAATGAAATTCAGATGATTAAAAACTACACTTGCTTAAACTAGTTTCATATCATAAATTAATGTGATTGTGTTAACCTCTTAACATGTTGGTTATGATAATTAGTCTGAGGACTAATCTATTGTTCTTACAAGTTAAACCTTCGTCAAAATTTTAATTCATAAAAACAAGCATTACGTTTAACCAATCAATTCAAGATCAATTCAAGTTTCATAAGTCTACATACATAAATTTAAACACAAAAACATCCACTTGCTTCATCAAATTGCTTAAGAAATGGTCAATACAAAAGGTAACCGATCATAGACAAAAGGCTACAATTGATTCTCAACAACTAATCTTACGACCTTTTAGATGTTTCCAACCAATCCAATTTGATATTCAAAAAGTGTTTCTATTACAACCACACCTTAGTTCCTTTGTATAATCAAGAATAATGGGTAAAAACAATCATCCATAGACAAAATGATTATGACTAGTTGAATAACAATAAGTTCTTTCGACCGCTACGATTACTATCAACTAGTCAAACTTAATTAACAAATGTCACTGCGAAACTTTAGCACAATTGGATCTTAGAATCAACTTGAAATTGAATTAAAACATGTTAACACAATCACTAACTAATCATATGATAATCAACATCATTTAAGCAAGTGATTAAGAAACTAGCCACTCATAGCAAACATGAACATAAACTCATAACTTTGAACATTAGAAAACATGATTAAAAGTCTTACAATGCTTGGAATAAGATTACAAATGGTGAAGTAATGATTCCCAAAGTATTGGGTAGACTTCTTGGTGATTTGGCCTCAAATGTGAAACTTCCGAACTCCAAACTTCTTGGACTTCTAAGGACTAATTTGAGAGCTTAAAGCTTTGTTTGATGAGTAGAGATTTGTATTTGAAGTGTGTCTCATATGCTCACAAATGGCCTCTATTTATACTAATTCCAAATCCTAGGGTATTAATTCTTTGAACTTGGCCTCAAGGAGTAAGGAAGGGACTAGAATACACCAAGAAGGACCTAGAATCGTTTGGATGCAAAGGAAAAATTAGTGATGAAGATTTGGCAGATCGCTTTCTCCAACCGGATCGGTTATATGACCAACCGATCCGGTTGGTATTCTACAAAAGGGGCCAACCGTTCCGGTTGCGGTTGGTGATGGCATTTTGGTATTTCTGGTCATATTCCAACCGATCCGGTTGGATTTCCTGAGTTACGAAAACTTGGTCTTTTCTTTCTTCATCTTGTAGAACTTGGTTCTTCAATCACTATGGTCTTCAAAGGTCCTTGAGATACTGATTTATGCCTCACTGAAACGAGAATCTTCCATTTGCTGAACATATCTTTACTTTCTTTCCGTTTCCCTACATTTGGTTATAAACACTAGACAAACATCTTTTGATGCGTTTAAGCACTATAATCACGCAAATATAACCAAATAACATATACAAAAGCACATATAACGCTACTAGAAACATGCACAATCTGAGCGTTATCAAATTAGAAACATGCACAATCTGAGCGTTATCAAACGCCGTCATAATAGCTTATATCATATAACACTTTTATAAGAGTGTATGGTAGGGATGAGCAATCTCGACCGACGATCGATGATCGACCGACACCTGATTCAGATCGACACCGACCGACACAAACCGATCTTAACTCGAGTCGGGACTCGGTTTGGGTTTTCGGCCTTGTCAGGACTCGGGTCAGGTCGGGAGTCGGGATTACCCGCGGTAACACAAAGAAAACCATACAACCGGTTTCGTTTCGGGATTCGGGATTACCCGAACTAGAATCGGGTCGGGATTTGGTTAGGATTTTCAGCCTTGTCGGTTTCGAGATGGGTCGGGATCGGGATGGGTCGGTTTCGGCCGATGCTCAGCCCTAGTGTATGGTGTAGTGCACCGTTGGTATGTTATAGGGCCAAAATTGTACCTATAACTTTTCTATAACCATTATAACTGCACCACCTTTTTGTGTTATATAAGAGTGAGTAGAAACCGAACCGCAAACTGAAAAGTTTTAAAAAACCGCAAAAATCAAACCGAAAAAACCGAACTAAAGCAAAAACCAACAGTGCGGTTTCGGAAAACAGAAAATCCGACTTTTGCGATGCAGTTTCGGTTTCCACAAAAAACCAAACTGAAATAACCGCATCGAACCACTCTGCCATATTCATATTATTATTATTTTATTTTATTTTTCAAATAAAACCGCTAAGTTTCAATTTTTGTATGATAAAATGCTTTGTTTATATTTTCCTAATTAGTTATTTCAAACACATTTATTGGTTAATTATTGTGTGAGTTTTTAAGTTATATCATTTTTTTATTTCAATTTATCATCGAAGTTTTTAAAATTCTGTAGTTAACGTTTACTATTGTTTATATTTATAATTTCATAATAATACACTATATTTTGTATATATATGTTACAACCCATCATATAAGCTTGTGATATATGTATTACATAATAAATATACTAAAAAATAATTTGAAAAACAAAACTTTATAAACTGAAAAAACCGCAAACGCCTATAAAAAACCGAACACCCTCCTAAATCGAAACCGAAAAACTGTGCAGTTGCGGATTCTTATTTTCTGAAACTGAAAATGCGGATTCGGTTTTATTTCTATCAAAAACCGCATCAAACCGCACCATGCTCACCCCTAGCGTTATAGATGCCAAAGCCATAGTGTTCAACATCCCGTTATGCGATTTTTTTTTTTTTGAGTGAGTGGGTATCTTTTGTATCATATGATAGTAATTTTATTGAGGATGGTGTTTATGTTATGGGAGTGTTATATGGTACATGCTGACATGGCGCCGCCAATAATAGTTATAAGGTGCAAGTGCACCTAGCACTCTAACATAAACAACCTCCCTAATAACATTCCTATGATACACTATAAAAACGCCCGCTCACGCACACAAAAAAAATAATAATAAAAAAAAATAGAAATCCTCAAAATAATTATCGTCATTCCCTTGACTATGCACCTATAACACGAAACCAACAATGCAGTATAACAAGCATGATGGCGCCATAGGTGCCCTTTTGGCACCTATTACATGTCATAGGGTCACTACACCGTGCCTTTTAATGGGGTGCTTTTTTTTTCCACTTAATGAGTGCGCTCAACCTTTGTTTCATTTTATTTGGGAGGTCCACAAAAACTTCTCTCTCTCGATTAAAAAGGTAAAACATATATGTCTCCAAATCACTTAATTTAAGAAACCTCTAAGTGTAATAAGGGAGCCATATGACAGTGGTCACCACTATCTCATCAGCGTCAACTCAAATTTCTCTCTTCACAACCAAGGTAGTGTAATAAGGCGACTGCGGTTACCAACAAAAACATACTTCACTTAAACACAAATATATCCCACAAAAACCATTTAATAAAAATACCTATACACAAGAAGTCTGCACGACATTTCGTGCAGACAACCGAATCTTGCTTTTTTTCCATGCTAGATGTGTCTTAGAAGGAGGTGTAATAAGGATGACCAAGTATGACAGTGGTCATGGTAAGGAGGACACGGTCGTCCGACCCACTATTACGAATGGTCTAAACTTTATAAATAAACTAGATACACATTTAGAGGTGATCAGAAAAAATATTCAAGCTCCAATATTGTCACTAGGTACACATGTAAAGATAATCAGAAAAGAGTCGGAACTGGGTCACGAGAATAATTTGATTACTTATTGTCTCAAAGAAAGAAAACTCTTTTTAACCTTACAATGTATACAAGATGTATTCTCTTCTAAAAAGTTACTTTAGTCGATCAGTTAAGATGCATATGAATCTTACCAAATCGTATGTGGATTTGAAAGATGGTGCACGCCTAGAGCGTCAAACTGGAAAATCTCTGTATTTAATAGTAACTTTAGTCATTCAAAAGTTATAGTGGACGATAGTTTGAGAACAATAAGAGTCCTTTCACCAATAACATATTAAATGGAGTTTGGTTTACGTTCAATCTTAGCTTATATATACATCATCTATACTATATTATAACGTATAAAAGCCAAACCTCATTCCAAGATAACTCCTAACCAAAATTAAGATAAGGAGCCCAATCGTGAGATGGCGTACGTGTCGACTTATTAACAAACTTCAGTTCTAACTTCTAACAAATTCCAAAGTTCTAACTCCTAACCACAAAAATTAAGATAAAGAATCCAATTATAAAACGATATATTACTTCACCTAACCACAAAAATTAAGATAAGGCTCCAATTATAAAACGACACGCATCACTTCTCCTAACCACAAAAAATTAAGATAAGAACTCAATTATAAAACGACATATACTTCTCAACTAAAAATTCATCTTTATTTTCAAATTAAAATATCTTTTATCTACTTACTTTTTTTATAATCTAATTTCACTATATTTCTAAAATTTTACTTTCTTTAGTTCAATATCCATTTTGATATACTAGTAGGATACCGCGCACAGCGGCGATAAATATAGTTATATGTCTTTAACTAACCGTTTAGTGAATTCGTTTCACAACACTTCGAATGTATATGCATTCTTGTATGTGTTTGTTTAGGTTAACGTGCAGTTTTCACGTTACATCATTATTAGAATATAAAATACTTTCAATCTCTTACGTCAAACACTCCCAAAAAATATATTTGACTAATCAAGATTGTATTGATTGAAATAAAGGTTAAAGTTGTAAAATTTGAATTAAAATAAAATGAACCCACTAAAATATAAAACTAAAACTAATAAAAATATATCAAAATGGATGTTGAATTAAAAGATAAAATTTTAGAAAATATGGTGAAATTAGATTATAAAAAATAAATAGATAAAAGATATTTCAATTGAAAATAAAGATGAATTTTAATCGGTAGTTATACACGCCACTTTATAATCGGAGATACTTATCTTACTTTTTAGTGGTTAGGAGTTAGAGCCGAGTTTGTTAAGAATCGATATACGCTATCTCACGATCGGGCCCTTATCTTAATTTTGTTAGAGTTAGAAACTTGGAATGAGGTTTTTTTTAAACGATTATATAAGAAGATAGATAATGATTTTTATGAGTTTTATATTTTATATTTTTAGTGGGTTTATTTTATTTCAATTCAAATTTTACAACTTTAACCTTTATTTCAATCAATACAATCTTGATTCATCAAAATCATATACTTTGGAGAGTGTTTGACGTGAAGAGATGCAAGGTATTTCTATATGCGAGAATAATGACGTCGCATGAAAGCTACATGAAAGTTACTGAGAACCCAAACAAACACTTACAACTAACACATATACATTCAAGTGTTGTAAACGAATTCACTAAACGGGAAGAACACATATAACTATACTTATCGTCATGCATTGCACTTGACATCCCACTAAGAATAATAAATAAATAAATGAACGCCAATTTTGTCTCAAGCTATATGGAGATTTAATCTCGATCTTCACCTTTTGGAGAATCTGCAAAGCAGCATATGAGTCAAAAACGTAATATATTATTTTGGAACAAAAGTAGCGACAAAATATGATATCAAAGATCATATGAAAAGGAGTTAAATAAACCAATTATTTCTTTCACATATGCTAATCAATCAAGCAGGTCCAAAATCTTTTCGCAATACATATTCGAATGCTAGTCACAACTCACAAGCTCTATATTAATTCAAATATTATTATCTTCTAAGCTGTATTGACTTTGTGATCAAACTCGATACATGAATGAACCAGTTCTTCCATTCCGTAAATTCTTTCAACTGACCAGCGTCGTAAAATTAGTTAGTTTATGATGAATGAACTAGTTCTTCCATTCCGTAAATTCTTTCAATGGTGATGTTACATTGTTACTATCTTCATTAGTAACTCAAGCAAGAAGCTAACTCCCGTCATCTTAACACTTGAGCTCACTCTTTTCAAGGCTGTTTGTCACTCCAAGACCGAACAACAAATGTAAAGCCACTTCCGCAGTATACTTTGGATGTTATATATTCGTGTGAACCGTTTTGGCCCATGTTCACTACCAGAGGCCTAGTCTGATCAGATGTGTCCCCTAAACCAAGCTGACCATGTTCACCCCATCCCCATGTCATTACCACTCCGTTTTCTGCACAAAGTTCGTGTTCAGTGAGTAAATAACATGCCTAAGAGTTACCTTTCTATCAAATTTATGCTACTATGTGAACTTGTTTATATATTAACACACAAAAGTGCATTGGAATGAAGCTTAGGCGCATAAGACATTATTGTGATGATGATAAACATCTAGACCAGAACGCTTGCCTGTGGTAAGGACAGAGTGCTCTGACCCTGATGCAACTCCCACAACCTTTATCCCATAAAGATCAGCAATTTTCTCTACCCGGGCTTCGTTTGGGTCCTCTGAAATTCAGCATTGTTAGTGTTATCAATTATAATCATAGATAGGTTTGTAATAGAGGTGTCAAGTTCAATTTATTATTCTATTTGTATGAAAATGGGTCAATTTGGGTTGTAATTCATTGGCTCATTGCTAAGGGGTCAAATGGGTAACATACAGAAAAATTAGCTAAAATGAATGGGTGGAACAAGTTGGACATTCAAAGTTGCCTAACATGTATTAAAGCACTTGCAATAATAACCCCCCAAGTTATTCCCACGCTACCCCCCGCTACCCACACCAAGTCCTCGTTAACCCCACGTTAACGCTATAACGAGCGTTAAAAGGCCAAATAAAAATATAAAAAAATAAAAAAAATTCACTTCACCCCCCTTAACGGCTACTAGCCGTTGGGGTTTTAAAAAAAAAATTCATTTTATACTTCCACTACTCAATCTTATACTTCCAATTACTAAAAAAAAATGTTGGGAGGCTTTGTTTGGTCATGATGAACAACCACGCCCCATGGGAAAAAAACGTGCTTCCAAGAAAGCAAGATCTGAGAGCACGACAAGTACCGGGGGAGCGAGCACCGGAGGAACGAGCTCGTCAAGTCAATTCACCGAAACTATGACGAAGCAGTATCGATCAACGTGAAACCGCCCAAGCGCGATCGGGCCCAAAGAAGTCAAAGATGAAACAATAACAAGGTTGGAAGAGATGAAGTTTTTGATGATTGACACTAATGGCAAAGATCCAAATGTCGTGGCTTGGATCAATGACGAAAAAGACCGAATCATCAAAAAATATAACTTGCAACCTCGTCAGTAGATTGTATTTTCGTCATTTCCTTTATGTTGTAACGTTTAATTTCCAAGTGTCTTTTTTTATTTCGTTGTAACTTTTTTTTTTTTAAATTTCGTATTGTAATATATTTTCAAATTAATGATATGTTTTTTAATAAATGAAGTGTTTGTTTTAGTTTAGGGGTTGAATTTGAAAATATGTGAGTTAAGGTTTAACCTTGGGATGTTATGATAGTGGGTGTTTTTTGGGTGAGTTAAGGTGAAATGTTAAAACTGACGTGGCAGGAGGTTAAAGTTTAAATTGGGTCATGATTGCTAGTGCTCTTAAAGTGCTTACAATGTCCTAAATCCCTCTCTTTAGAATGAAATCATATTATTATTTTAATTGCATATGATATGAGGGAACATTATTTTGAGTTAAAAGGTAACATTTGTCTTGAAAAAGGCTTAAATAACTTGAAAGGTTAAAGATAACTAACTTCAGAAAAGGTTTCATTCATTTAATAACTTGAAAGGTTAAAGATAACTAACTTCATTTCAAGAATTCCGTGTTACAGTACTAGAGTCGGGATGGTACATACGCTTCATCAAGACTTCATTTTGAGTGTTGTTAACAGCATGATGCCCGCCGAGCATAAGAACTTCCCCTTCATCTGTACACATAACCATTCAATATTTTAGCTTATAACTGAATCATGACGCAACCACCTTCAACCGCAGAGCCAATTACCTTGTATCATTTGGCTCTAAATGTTGATTAACACTTTCAAAATCAGAATTTTATAAAGATAAATAATTAATTAAAGAAATTAATATGTACATCAAGGTGTATTACAACAGTTGGAGAAAGGATGGAATAAAAGGTCTGTCACGTTATACCTGTTAAAACTAAGGCATGATTCCACCCCAGGGCTGCCTGAATAAAGGAAAATGGTGAAATCACACGATTAGGACAACCCACGTCTGGGGTGCCAAATCCTCTTCCCCAAGTGTACAAATGACCATCCGCTAATTCAAAAGAACACCAACATTTAGAAAACAAAAATACCAGTACAAACTTTTTAATACCAAGATAAAATCTTTCAACAAAGAACTACTCACTCACCAGATAATGCTGCACTATGATCGCCATTTGCAATGATACTACTAACATTGACCTCATTTAATCCACAAACACTCTGCGGAAGATTTATACATTTGACTTTCTCGTTTGATATTCCTAGCTGACCACGCTTGCCAGATCCAAAACCATATACTTGATCCCCTCGTTCGCCTGAACCAAAATAGCCTCAAAATTTTAAATTCAGTGTCCTAACTAAACTCATACTAAGATTCAATGTGACTTTACCTTTCAACAAGGCTATTGAATGACGCATCCCACATGCAATTTGCTCAACATGCCTCGACGCAAATTGTGAGACTTTCATTGGAGACATATGTGACTCGTAATCACCAAGCCCAAGCTGACCAAACGAACCGTCACCACAAGTAAAAAGTTGACCAGACTCTAAAAGCCAAAAACAAATTTGGCAAAATCAAATTTAAACCAAAATAAGGGGAACAAAAACTTGAAAGCGGGTATAGACCTGTAACAAAACCAGAGTGGTTCCATCCAGCTGATACATGGGTTATATTTAAGTCACCTAAAACATCCACAGATTTCGGTTCTAAACTATTGACCAAATTCCCATGGCCAAGTTGACCCGATGTACCTCTTCCCCAAGTCAACACCTTTTTATCTACACACCAAGAAAACATCCACATAAATTCACATACATACATACATACATACATACATACATACATACATACATACATACATACATACATACATACATACATACATACATACATACAAATCCATGAATAAAAACACACAATCACACGTTATGGTATACCAGGAGTAAGAGCAACGACATGAGCCCCGCCACACGAAAGAAAAGACAACTTCGGCAAAACAGGAACGAGTTGCGGAATGTATTCATCTTGAAGTTTGGCGGTTCCTAGTTGGCCCTCAGTACCCGCTCCCCAACTCCATATTTCTTCGTTTTCTTCAACTCTTTCATTTTCTTCCATTCTATCTATCTACTTACACCAAATACTTTTGTTACAAAGGGATATTGACTAACAATCAGATTATCCCCAATGTGGGTTGTACTTATCAGTTTACACCTTTTTGCAAAAACAAAAAAACTAGCAATATTTCAGGTTCTTGAAGCTATATACTTTATATAATCTTGCATATTATAGTAATATAAATTATTGAGCATAATATATGTACCAAGTTATCAACTTTGAGATAAATTCATATTTAATACACAAAAACTTTGCACTGATATAAATACTAAGATATATAAACCCTAAAAAGTGCAAGTAAATAGATATATGTATGGGATGATGAGAATACCTTATCTACAATCAGATGTTTGTTGTAGCTGTCTCTTTTGATTTCGTGCGACTGGTTGTTTATTGCTGCAGACTCAAGAACATGAACAGTTTTGACTTTTTGGGTCTTCTTTTGACTATTTGACGTTTCAAAAGCTTTAGGGTCAGTTTGGTTTGAGGTAATTTCTAAAAGGTTTAGGATTTATGGTAAAAAGTAGGTGTTTGGTATCTCTTAGTGGGTTATCTGATTGGGGACGATGGACAAATATTCAACATGTTCAAAACTTTAAAGAATGGTCTGGATTTACTTTTTAATACAAATAAACTTTTGTCTTTTAGTAAAAATCAAATGGGCCCTATTTATTCTATATATATTTTTTAACTGTTACTTTATTTTTTATTAGAGTCGACTTGTTTTAACAGCAGAGCCTCATCCACCACGCACCTGCATAACGCTATTTTAATCGGATCTACGCCACAGACGGGATTAATAACAAGATCCGCCGGAAACAGCATCGCCCCACACGATATTTATCATTTGGAGTAACGATTCTGATAATCGGGCTTCAACGGATTGAACTCTCAGTTAAAAACTTACACGCTCTCCTCTTCATCGCTTAAGATCGTATTAGAGCTTATATTCATAAGTGGCGACTTCCTTAGAGGCCACCCACCCTTTGATTACTTTCACTGCTACCGCTTAACTACTACTTATTCTATATCGGGTTTCATCTTTTATCATGTATTTAATAATAAATTTTTTCTTTTACTTTTTATATTCTTTTAAAAACAAATAATATTTTAAATAATTATATTTTTCTCGTCTCATCATTTAATATCAAATTTAAACCCAAATTCAAATCTAAATTCAAATCCTAGTCTTAATCCTAAACTTGTCCACACACCAAACGGGCCCTAATTTGCTAGAGTAAATTGCAAAAATTGTTCATGTACTTTGGCCAAAATGCAGGTGCAGTCCTTATGAATTGGTAAGTGTAGAGACTGTCCCCTTTAAGGAACTTATGGTTGCAATTTTAGTCCCTATTAATTTTAGTCCCTAGTCAAGGCAAAATGACTAGGGACTAATATTGCAACCTTAAGGGTAGTTGTAATACCCCGTAATTTCAAACAAATCTTAACAATAAACTATAGTAATTATGTTACTAAGTTTCACTCCTGGATTTTTTCCGAACCTATTTGAATCGAGAACGATAGATTTTCTCATAAAACATAAAAATAAAATAAAATAAAATAAAATAAAATGACACTCGACGCATACCGACACCAACGTAGTAACGACAAACTGTCAAAATTAAATTTCTACGTAATAATGATACAATACTATTATGCTTACGAAAACGCTTCTAAAAATATAATTTTTATATTTTTCGAATACCGGGAGGGTACATTTACGCAAAGATTCGACGGAACACGGGGTACACAAAATAAACTAATAATAATAAAATCCCACTCTTTTACACCACCCACCCCATCTGTTTCTCTTTATCAAAACCATTGTTCTATCCCTTTCCTGCTTTTCTCTTTCTCTCCTCCCCAAACAAATTCAATGGTTCATCAAAGGATCTTCAAAAGGAAAACTATCTTTGCTCAAAGAAATTCATCACAAGACCATGCCAAGAAAGCTATTTTAATATTTTCTTTTTTTTCTTCCTATTAACCACCCACCGATCCACAGTGAGACCACACCTCAAACACTTGTTATCAAAATCAAAGGGATAGGCTCGTGGTGGTTTCCTGCTTGGATCGGATTGGGATTAATTGTGTTCAAAGTTTTGGTCTTTCTCCTTGTCAATCGATCCGTACCTTGTAAGAATTCCTTTTTTTTACACCGATCGTTATATAATTTGTTTTTGGGAATGAATGAAATTTGTTTTTGTTGTTGATTGTGTGGCAAAACAAATAAATTACAAACTACAACTAGATTTATCATGGCTCATGTATTGGAAGTGATGATTATCTATTATTATTATTATTTATTTATTTATTTTCTTTTTTTGATTTGCCTATTTGCTTAAATTGTTGAGTTGATCAATTAGATTGAATAGAAGTTAAAGTCTAGTTTTAAGTTAAATCTTGGGATGAAGTAGTTTGAAACAAGTTAGTTGTGTTTGAGGTGGGTCGACCACTGTTCCACAGTGGGGAGTTTAAACGTTAATCAAGTTCTTATATTATCTCATCCTAGTTTCAAACTCAAAAATAGAAAATGTGTCTTGGGTTGGTCTTGGTTAAATTGTGGTTGGTTTCGCTTGTTTTAAACCCACCAAGGGCGTTTAACTAGAATGCATTAGTAAAACAATAACTTAAAATTTTAAGTAGTAATGTTAACATATATTTATGCCATTTGACCACATGATGTATATTGCGTTTGAGGTTTTTGTGTTGAGTCGAAGCCCACGCCGAGCCCAACTAGCAAACGAAAATATGTATTGATTCCAGCTTATTCGGCTATTCAATTCACGACTTGATTCCGACTTATTTAAATTTATTCAATCTCAATTTATATCCCTCGTGCTTACACACAATGTATTTTTTTTTCTAAAAAGTAAAGTACTATTTTTTATTTTGAGTCTTGAACTCTAATAAAACCCATTAAAAACACAAGATGATATAAACGTCAATAACTAACTTATTTTAAAAGTTGGTATACGTTGTGACTTATTGTAACTTTTCCAACTTTAATATTAAATTGAGATAGTAACACTTATTCAAATGTTTTAAATAAGATTTTGCAACATATGAAATTCTCGGGAAGACTACAACATATACACGGAAATGATCGATTTTCATCAAAATATACACTTAACTTATTTTTCTATTAAACCCGACTAAAATGGCAAGAATGAATTGTTATTCGTACATTTACCTATTATTCCATAAACTACTTTCTCGCTAGTTAACTATATATAAACTATATATATATATATAACACTTAACAAATCTTATCCCTCCTACTCATATACATACACACTATAAACTAATAACATTTCTACATTTTTCGACGACGTCTACAAATTTATTTTGATAGTACAACAAAGAGTTATTAAATTATAACGTTTGGTCAACACGTATAATTAAAACACATACATGGGGTCATGTCCAATATTCTAAAATCCCTACACTTATAATCTATAAGCGTACTTTTAATATAACTCTTTTAATAAGACCATTACATGAAGTATAATTTTTACCTACTCTTATTTTTAACCATTAAATTGGTTATATATATATATATATATATATATATATATATATATATATATATATATATATATATATATATATATATATATATATATATATATATATATATATATATATATATATATATATATATACATTTAGCTATATATAAATTTTTAACAACAATGTTCTCATTATCCGACTGACGCCTAATTTTTATTTGTGATTACTTTCCGTACATCATCTTTCGGTTACTGTTGAACCATAGACTTATTCATCTTTGATACTTTTGTTATTATGTGCTTATATATTTATACACTTCCAAGAGCCAATACTTTCAAACACTAAGAAAACTACTCCGTATTTAAACTTAAATGCTGCCACACAAGCAACAACAACAATCACTTGAAACTTTTCTTAAACTTTATCGAGTCTTAAACATGAATAAAGACTAAATTGCCGTACTAATCTAGGTCGCGTGTCGGTACTGCACACTCATGTTATTTGAATTTACGCTATTTCGCTATTTCGAAAACTATTTAAACTTAACTGTTTTATAAACTCTTTTGGGGAGAATACATGCTACTACAACTTTTATGATCACAATTGCTTGAAAACTGTTTGCTGTTGATATTATTATTATTATGCCTAAGTTGTCTGCCATAAGACCCCTTCATCATGAACCATTAGTCACTTGCGAGTGAACGCAAATATGGTGGATAGTACTAAAGGGAGTAACGACCCCGACTTGGTTATCGGAAATAACCGAGGCGCACCATATTTGAATCTCTTAGGTAATTGGCAATTACCTCTTGGGGGGCATATTATTATGTACACCAGTAATTAGGTGTATGCAGTTGAGTCATGGTATCATGAGCTTAGGGCAATAATATCAATTCTCTATTATGGGCGTATAACATCTTAACCCAGGTTAACTAAAACTTTGTATGCGTACATTGTTGATTTTACAAACTGATATATCTTGTGATCAACTACTTTACTACTAAACCTATAAATTCACTCAACCGTTGTGTTGACCTTTTAGCATGTATTTTCAGGATGAAAATGCGATAGTTAACTCTGGAGGCGCTTGGGCATTGGCATGGCATGGTCATAGATGACTCTGATTTACGTATGAGGACCAAAATTTGTAAATGGGCCATTTTCCGCAACAATTCAACTTTATATACCTTGTTTTACTACAACAAATGAAATATTTTTACGAAAAAGCTATTATTTTTCACCTTGTGTTATGATCCAATTGAGTAGCATCCCAAAAACCTTTTCTTCCGCTGCAAACCATTTTTGGGGGTGTTACAGCTGGCATCAGAGCCTAGGTTATAGAGAACTAGGAATTTTTCAAACATAGACTATAGCCACTTTTACAAAAACTTAACCCTATGGCCGACACATGCCTGCCTGCCAAGCTGATTGCCTCACTTATGACTCGTTGAAGTCATCTTTGATAAGATATGTGTTTTATTACTGACAACTTAGTCTCACTATTAGCTATTATTGCTTTACTTACACGTACGTTTACATAACACAATGCTACGCCTTCTCCCCCACATAAGTGAAATATTTGTTCGCCTTCATACCAAACTTTAAAGGCATTAGGACATGTTACTAGTATAACTAAGCTAAGCATTACAAGATTCATTGAACCTCGGGTGAATATAGATTGATCACCTATATTCAACCAGGGACAGTAGGACATAGCCTGATCACCTATGTCCGACTCAAAGGTGAATGTTGCAATACTGAAAGTAGTTATAATAGTGGTATGTCCAGTTGACCTCCTGATTGTCTTCTAAAAAGGGTAAAAATTTTCATGTGTGTTCATCATAAGAGTTATAAAGGTTTACTCCTACACAACACACACTGACGTCACAACACTTCCTCACTACGATACTTCTTCTCCTAAGTGGAGCACCTTTCTCATTACAACACTTTCTAAACTGACCATTTTACACCACTACCTTACGCCTCCGCGTTTACATCTTACTAGCAACGTGTATGGAGATTTTCTTGGCAGATGATGCACACTACCACTTCGCGCAAGGTCACCACAGTGATCCATGTTGAAATGGACCACTTTATACCACCACTTCGCGCTCTCCGTGCCTACGATATGTATGAGATTTGCTTAGCAGATAATACATAACCAATGAAATGTTGCATGATGCGAGTTAATGATTATATTTACCATTTAGATTTGCTTAGCAGATTATGCGAGACTAACTAAAATTTTAAATACCACACGACATTACTCTATGTTTAGATTATATTTTTGGGTCGCTACTATACCATGTCTTCTATTTCCCATCCCATCGACTTATCGTCTTCATTACGGAATCATTAAACCTCTATTAGTGGGTCATTGCAACCCATGTATCCATCATCCCATCCCATTATCATTCTTTTAGACGTTGAGATCGAAGTCATCTCGTCATCCATTGCGGAAACAGTGTATCCTCTACCCCAAAACTCGTACTCAATCGATAAACCGGATTACATCTCTAGCCGTTGTAGGAACAACACACCTCGACATCTACAAAGGGAACCCCTCGCTAAACATAAATAATAAACGAACGGCTAAAAGATCTAAAAGCGTACCAAGAAGTTAACTTGCAACTCAAACCACTTTTCTGGGAACAAATCCCTAATTTTTCATTCATTCCTTTGAAATACCAACTGTCCATCCTACTACCCTCTTATGAAATAATAAACTTCGTCGTTATCTAACGCAAACTCCTTTCAACTATTTTACCGACCATTTTACGGTCATTTTACAAAAAGTCTTACTATTGTGCCTTTAAACAAAAAAAATTACGACTTTACTAATACTTTATAGACAATGACCTTACTAATACCTTGTAAACTAATTTGGTATAATGTGATAAACCGCATCATTACCTTACTACTGTTTTATGAAACAACAAACTACAAATTTTTCTGCAAGTTATATTACAGCCTTATAAACTATTTTACCCTTTTGGTGAGCTGCTTTAGCCACTGTCTGATTTAAAATAATGAAACTTGGTGCTCTTACCTCGCAAACTATTTCGCCTTTACTTTGCTAAATATTTTATTACCACCCTATAAACCACCTTGATATTAATTGAACTACGAAATATTCTTTTATTTGAGAAACAATAAATTGTTTTTTATAAGCTATTTTTACAAATTATTTCACAAGTTATTTTATAACCTGATTTGTTGTCTTACCAAAGTATCACAAAGTTAACTACGATTTCACTACTACTCTATAAATAATAAATAAATCGTTTTCTATTACCTTGTAAGCTGTTTTAACAATCACCTTACCAAGTGTTGCTTTAATACCAAATCGCAAACTACGATTTTTCATAATAGAAATATTTTCTTCTTACTCAATAAAGTAGTTTTACAAACCTTTTTATGAACTTTAGTGCAATTTCCTTACAAACTACTTACTCCTCTTGAAAAACTTTAAAGGATGACCGATATTTTCTTTTGTAAATAGAGCGAGTCCTCGGAATAAAATAAGCGTTTTGTTTTGAAAGCAATAGATACACATTTTAATGGAAATGCTTGGAAACAAAACTGATTCATCATCTACAAAAGCTAAGGTATTTGAAATTATTTGAAATTGCGAAACAACTTTTGAATTCACATAAAAACCTCCAACTTGAGACCGATTCCATGTTGTCGCTTAAAACTTTATTTAACAAGTTTTCATCACAAAAGCTGAAATTTAGCAACTTTCTTTACATACATCAAGTTCTATTTAAAATTTTAAAGACTCTATATTTTTTTATATATATACCGTTCAAATTCGAGAAGTATAACCTCAACAACTAAACTCTGCCCCTAAATGTTTAAAACTTATGGAAACATATATACTCAACCACATCTTCTTCTATGACGTTTTCACCTTGAGGACTTTTCTTTAAATAACAATTGTGCCGACAATAAAAGCAGAGTGACATTTATCTAAAAGATTTATTCTAACGAGTCAAAATCTTCTCGGTCAAACCTTGTCAAAACTTATAAGAAATATCAAAACATCGACCTTTGCGAAATTGTTTTACTTGCATCATGTGTAATAACCGGTTTTATTAGATTAGGATCCTTTCGAGGATGCAAACCTCTTACTCAATTTTATATCTCAATGAAATTGTGCTTCTTAAAATTTTTATTCAAATAAATTTATCCACTTCACGCTTGCAAACAAAACTGGAAAATTTCTAATTTTTCCTTTGTTACCTAAGCAACTAACACATATTTAACCTCGGGGACGAGGTTCCTATAAGGGGTAGGTACTGTAATACCCCGTAAAATTCCAAACAATTCTTAACAATAAACTATAGTAATTATGTTACTAAGTTTAACTCCTGGATTTTTCCGAGCCTATTTGAATCGAGAACGATATATTTTCTCATAAAACATTAAAAAAAATGACACTCGACGCATACCGACTCCAACGTAGTAACGACAAACTGTCAAAATTAAATTTCTACGTAATAATGATACCGCACTATTACGCTATTTAAAACGCTTCTAAAAATATAATTTTTATATTTTTGAATCTAGGAGGGTACATATCACAAAGATTCGACGGAACACGGGTAAACTAATAATAATAAACCCCACTCTTTTACACCACCCACCCCATCTGTTTCTCTTTATCAAAACAATTTTTTTTTATCCCTATCCTGCTTTTCTCTTTCTCTCCTCCCCAATCAAATTCACGGGTTCATCTAAGGATCTTCAAAAGAAAACGATCTTTGCTCAAAGAAATTCATCACAAGACCATGCCAAGAAAGCTAGTCTAATATATATATATATATATATTTTCTTCCTTTTAACCACCCATCGATCCACAGTGAGACCACACCTCAAACACTTGTTATCAAAATCAAAGGGATAGGCTCGTGGTGGTTTCCTGCTTCGATCGGATTGGGATTAATTGTATTCAAAGTTTTGGTCTTTCTCCTTGTCAATCGATCCGTACCTTGTAAGAATTCCTTTTTTTTACACCGATCGTTATATAATTTGTTTTTGGGAATGAATGAAATTTGTTTTTGTTGTTGATTGTGTGGCAAAACAAATAAATTACAAATTACAACTAGATTTATCATGGCTCATGTATTGGAAGTGATGATTATCTATTATTATTATTATTTATTTATTTATTTTCTTTTTTTGATTTGCCTATTTGCTTAAATTGTTGAGTTGATCAATTAGATTGAATAGAAGTTAAAGTCTAGTTTTAAGTTAAATCTTGGGATGAAGTAGTTTGAAACAAGTTAGTTGTGTTTGAGGTGGGTCGACCACTGTTCCACAGTGGGGAGTTTAAACGTTAATCAAGCTCTTATATTATCTCATTCTAGTATCAAACTCAAAAATAGAAAATGTGTCTTGGGTTGGTCTTGGTTAAATTGTGGTTGGTTTTGCTTGTTTTAAACCCACCAAGGGCGTTTAACTAAAATGCATTAGTAAAACAATAACTCAAAATTTTAAGTAGTAATGTTAACATATATTTCTTCCGTTTGACCACAAGATGTATATTGTGTTTGAGGTTTTGTGTTGAGTTGAAGCCCACGCCGAGCCCAACTAGCAAACGAAAATATGTATTGATTCGGCTTATTCGGCTATTCAATTCACGACTTGATTCCGACTTATTAAAATTTATTCAATCTCAATTAATATCCTCGTTCTTGCAAACAATGTATTTTAAAAAAAAAAGTAAAGTACTATTTTATATTTTGAGTCTTGAACTCTAATAAAACCCATTAAAACACAAGATGATATAAACGTCAATAACTAACTTATTTTAAAAGTTGGTATCGTTGTGACTTATTGTAACTTTTCCAACTTTTATATTAAATTGAGATAGTAACACTTATTCAAATGTTTAAAAAATAAGGTTTTGCAACATATGAAATTCTCGGAAGACTACAACATATACATGGGTAATGACCGATTTTCATCAAAATATACACTTAACTTATTTTTCTATTAAACCCGACCGAAATGGCAAGAATGAATTCTTTTCCGTACATTTACCTATTATTCCATAAACTACTTTCTCGCTAGTTAACTATATATATAAACTATATATATATATATATATATATATATATATATATATATATATATATATATATATATATATATATATATATATATATATATATATATATAACAAATCTTATCCTCCTACTCATATACATACACACTATAAACTAATAACATTTCTACATTTTCCTAACGGCGTCTACAAATTTATTTTGATAGTACAACAAGAGTTATTAAATTATAACGCTTGGTCAACACGTATAATTAAAACACATACATGGGTCATGTCCAATCTTCTAAAATCCCTACGATTATAATTTATAAGTGTACTTTTAATATAACTCTTTTAATAAGACCATTACATGAAGTATAATTTTACCTACTCTTATTTTTAACCAATAAATTGGTTATATAAATATATATACAATTATCTATATATAAATTTTTAACAACAATTTTCTCATTATTAAATGACGTCTAATATTTATTTGTGATTACTTTTCGTACATCGTCTTTCGGTTACTGTCGAACCATAGACTTATTCATCTTTGATACTTTTGTTATTATGTGCTTATATACTTATACACTTCCAATAGCCAATACTTTCAAACACTTAGAAAACTATTTAAACTTAAATGCTGCCACACAAGCAACAAAAACAACAATCACTTGAAAACTTTTCTTAAACTTTATCGAGTCTTAAACATGAATAAAGACTAAATTGCCATACTATTCTAGGTCGCGTGTCGGTACTGCACACTCATACTATTTGAATTTATGCTATTTCGGATTCCTTCAACTAAGGTGAGTTCATAGCTCCACTTTTACTCTTTTAACTGTTTTATAAACTCTTTGGGGGAGAATACACGCTACTACTGCTTTTATAATCACAATTGCTTGAAAATTGTTTGCTGTTGATATTATTATTATTATTATGCCTAAGTTGTTTGCCGAAAGACCCCTTCATCATGAACCATTAGTCACTTGCGATTGAACGTGATAATGTTTTAAAATGTACCTTTTTGAAGGGTCGTTTAAGCCCTTATTTGATCACTTTTGTATCCGTTATTACTTAATATCGTTCCTTTTCACTTTTTAGGTCTCTTGAAGGCAAATTGCTTGAATGACACTTATTCGGACGAAAAGGCGCGAATATACGAAGAAAATGGCAAAGTCAAGAATCGAGACACTCAAGTCTTTGAATTGATAGGACGGCGTCGGGTTATACAATGGCCGTCGGAACAAGTCTTGTGACGATCGATGAGTCAAATTGCTTATTTTCAAGTGACGGCATCGAGTTTTAAAAGAGTAGGGTGTCGCGGCTCGGACGGCCTAGATTTGATCGAGACGCCGTTAGAGACTCAAGGCAGCGGCGTCACGGACATAAGGTGGCGCGTCACAATGATAACGTGGCCAAGACGAAACCCTAATAACGGCGACGAACGGCGTCACAAATTAAAGGGTACGTTGTCGCGATTGTAACATATATATATAATCCGAATTTTTAGTTTGGGTGTGTAGTTTTGTGGAGTAAAACCTAAACCGAACCAAGGTCTGTCTTATACTGATTTTAGGGTTCCATACCCTATCTTACATCAAGATAAGTGTTTTACTTCATTAATTTAATTATGTCTTCAATTGATTGTGTATGTTTGCATGTTCCCCATGTCAAGCTAATTTACTTGTGTGTTTGCTTAGGTAATATGAAACTTAGTTATTGAATATTGATTGGTTGTTTCTTATCTTAGTTGTGATTGACCTAGTATTGCGATAGGTCATTCGTTGTGTTATTAATGCTTGATTAATCTTTGTTGAACCTTAGTTTATAATCACCTAGAGTAATTGTAGGCTATACATCCAAAGAATACCTTAGAGTTAAAGTTTATAAATCCTAGAGATTTTGTAGTCATTAACCTTTGGTAGCTTCAAAGAGTTAGGGATAAACATACCCTACGACCTTAGAGACACAACGCAATTAAGAATAAGGACGTGATAATTCAACCATCAATAGGAGATAACTAGGGAGTAATAAAGCCTAAGCAAATACATTTTAATCATCATACGAGCACACAACAATAGACATAGACTCACCTAGTTAATTAGATAAGTAGAAGTAATCGGAGAAATACCAACCCCAAATCCAAACCCGAGATTCGTACATTTCCATTTCCTAAAAAACATAAAAAGATAAAAAATAATCGTCCTCAACCTCAACCTTAGCATAGTAACTTCTCACTAGCATTCCTATTCCCCTAGAGAACGATATCAATTCCCGTGGCTTACCCTAATACTACACTACAACGATTAGGTTCACTGCCTAGGGAGTTGAAAATTTGCTCGACGAAAAGGAAGTTCCTTTGACCCCGAACGCGCTGTGTAAGCGTATCAGAACGCAAATATCGTGGATAGTACTATAGGGAGTCTAGTTTTATCACAGGTTAACTAAAACTTTGTATGCGTACATTGTCGATTTTACAAACTGATATATCTTGTGATCAACTACTTTACTACTAAACTTATGAATTCACTCAACTATTGTGTTGACCTTTTAGCGTGTATTTTCAGGATGAAAAGGCGATAGCTAACACTAAAGGCGCTTGGACATTGGCATGACATGGTAATAGATGACTCTGATTTACGTATGGGGACCACATTTTGTAAATGGGCCATTTTCCGCAACAATTCAACTTTATAAACCTTGTTTTACTACAATAAATGAAATATTTTTACGAAAAAGCTATTATTTTTCCCCTTGTGTTATGATCCAATTGAGTAGCATCCCAAAAACCTTTTCTTCCGCTGCAAACCATTTTTTGGGGTGTTACAGTTGGCATCAGAGCCTAGGTTATAGAGAACTAGGAATTTTTCAAACATAGACTATAGCCACTTTTACAAAAACTTAACCTATGATGACAGCATGCTCGCCGCTAAGTGATTGCCTCACTTATGACTCGTTGAAGTCATCTTTGATAAGATATGTGTTTTATTACTGACAACTTAGTCTCACTATTAGCTATGATTGCTTTACTTACACGTACGTTTACATAACACAATGCTACGCCTTCTCCCCCACATAAGTGAAATATTTGTTCAGTCTTTCATACCAAACTTTAAAGGCATTAGGACATGTTACTAGTATAACTAAGCTAAGCATTACAAGATTCATTGAACCTCGGGTGAATATAGATTGATCACCTATATTCAACCAGGGACAGTAGGACATAGCCTGATCACCTATGTCCGACTCAAAGGTGAATGTTGCAATACTGAAAGTAGTTATAATAGTGGTATGTCCAGTTGACCTCCTGATTGTCTTCTAAAAAGGGTAAAAATTTTCATGTGTGTTCATCATAAGAGTTATAAAGGTTTACTCCTACAACACATGCCCGGCGTCACAACACTTCCTCACTACGATACTTCTTCTCCTAAGTGGGCGCTTTCTCATTACAACACTTTCTAAACCCGACCATTTTACACCACTACTTACGCCTCGCGTTTACATCTTACTAGCAACGTGTATGGAGATTTTCTTGGCAGATGATGCACACTACCACTTCGCGCAAGGACACCACAGTGATCCATGTTGAAATGGACCACTTTATACCACCACTTCGCGCTCTCCGTGCCTACGATATGTATGAGATTTGCTTAGCAGATAATACATAACCAATGAAATGTTGCATGATGCGAGTTAATGATTATATTTACCATTTAGATTTGCTTAGCAGATTATGCGAGACTAACTAAAATTTTAAATACCACACGACATTACTCTATGTTTAGATTATATTTTTGGGTCGCTACTATACCATGTCTTCTATTTCCCATCCCATCGACTTATCGTCTTCATTACGGAATCATTAAACCTCTATTAGTGGGTCATTGCAACCCATGTATCCATCATCCCATCCCATTATCATTCTTTTAGACGTTGAGATCGAAGTCATCTCGTCATCCATTCGCGAAGCAGATGTATCCTCTACCCCAAAACTCGTACTCAATCGATAAACCGGATTACATCTCTAGCCGTTGTAGGAACAACACACCTCGACATCTACAAAGGAACCCCTCGCTAAACATAAATAATAAGCGAGCGGCTAAAAGATCTAAAAGCGTGCCAAGAAGTTAACTTGCAACTCAAACCACTTTTTCGGGAACAAATCCTAATTTTCATTCATTCCTTTGAAATACCAGCTGTCCATCCTACTACCCTCTTATGAAATAATAAACTTCGTCGTTATCTCGCGAACTCCTTTCAACTATTTTACTGAGCCATTTACGGTCATTTTACAAAAGTCTTACTATTGTGCCTTTAAACAAAAAAAATTACGACTTTACTAATACTTTATAGACAATGACCTTACTAATACCTTGTAAACTAATTTGGTATAATGTGATAAACCGCATCATTACCTTACTCTTTGTTTTATGAAACAACAAACTACAAATTTTTACGCAAGTTATATTCTGACCTTATAAACTATTTTACCCTTTTGGTGAGTTGCTTTAGCCAGCATGTCGATTTAAAATAATGAAACTTGGTGCTCTTACCTCATGAAACTATTTCGCCTTTACTTTGCTAAATATTTTATTACCACCTATAAACCACCTTGATATTAATTGAACTACGAAATATTCTTTTATTTGAGAAACAATAAATTGTTTTTTATAAGCTATTTTTACAAATTATTTCACAAGTTATTTTATAACCTGATTTGTTGTCTTACCAAAGTATCACAAAGTTAACTACGATTTCACTACTACTCTATAAATAATAAATAAATCGTTTTCTATTACCTTGTAAGCTGTTTTAACAATCACCTTACCAAGTGTTGCTTTAATACCAAATCGCAAACTACGATTTTTCATAATAGAAATATTTTCTTCTTACTCAATAAAGTAGTTTTACAAACCTTTTTATGAACTTTAGTGCAATTTCCTTACAAACTACTTACTCCTCTTGAAAAACTTTAAAGGATGACCGATATTTTCTTTTGTAAATAGAACGAGTCCTCGGAGTAAAAATAAGCGTTTTGTTTTGAAAGCAATAGATACACATTTTAATGGGAAATGCTTGGAAACAAAACTGATTCATCATCTACAAAAGCTAAGGTATTTAAAATTATTTGAAATTGCGAAACAACTTTTGAATTCACATAAAAACCTCCAACTTGAGACCGATTCCATGTTGTCGCTTAAAACTTTATTTAACAAGTTTTCATCACAAAAGCTGAAATTTAGCAACTTTCTTTACATACATCAAGTTCTTTTTAAAATTTTAAAGACTCTATATTTTTTTATATATATACCGTTCAAATTCGAGAAGTATAACCTCAACAACTAAACTCTGCCCCTAAATGTTTAAAACTTATGGAAACATATATACTCAACCACATCTTCTTCTATGACGTTTTCACCTTCGAGGACTTTTCTTTAAATAACAATTGTGCCGACAATAAAACGCGTAGTGACATTTATCTAAAAGATTTATTCTAACGAGTCAAAAATCTTCTGGTCAAACCTTGTCAAACCTTCTTATGCTAAGAAATATCAAAACATCGACCTTTGCGAAATTGTTTTACTTGCATCATGTGTAATAACCGGTTTTATTAGATTAGGATCCTTTCGAGGATGCAAACCTCTTACTCAATTTTATATCTCAATGAAATTGTGCTTCTTAAAATTTTTATTCAATTAAATTTATCCACGTCACGCTTGCAAACAAAACTGGAAAATTTCTAATTTTTCCTTTGTTACCTAAGCAACTAACACATATTTAACCTCGGGACGAGGTTCTATAAAGGGTAAATCTTGTAATACCCGTAAAATTCAAACAATTCTTAACAATAAACTATAGTAATTATGTTACTAAGTTTAACTCTGGATTTTTCCGAGCCTATTTGAATCGAGAACGATATATTTTCTCATAAAACATTAAAAAAAATGACACTCGACGCATACCGACTCCAACGTAGTAACGACAAACTGTCAAAATTAAATTTCTACGTAATAATGATACCGTACTATTACGCTTACGAAAACGCTTCTAAAAATATAATTTTTATATTTTTCGAATACCGGGAGGGTACATATACGCAAAGATTCGACGGAACATGGGGTAAACTAATAATAATAAAACCCCACTCTTTTACACCACCCACCCCATCTGTTTCTCTTTATCAAAACAATTTTTTTTTATCCCTATCCTGCTTTTCTCTTTCTCTCCTCCCCAATCAAATTCACGGGTTCATCTAAGGATCTTCAAAAGAAAACGATCTTTGCTCAAAGAAATTCATCACAAGACCATGCCAAGAAAGCTAGTCTAATATATATATATATATATTTTCTTCCTTTAACCACCCATCGATCCACGGTGAGACCACACCTCAAACACTTGTTATCAAAATCAAAGGATAGGCTCGTGGTGGTTTCACCTTCGATCGGATTAGGATTAATTGTGTTCAAAGTTTTGGTCTTTCTCCTTGTCAATCGATCCGTACCTTGTAAGAATTCCTTTTTTTTACACCGATCGTTATATAATTTGTTTTTGGGAATGAATGAAATTTGTTTTTGTTGTTGATTGTGTGGCAAAACAAATAAATTACAAACTACAACTAGATTTATCATGGCTCATGTATTGGAAGTGATGATTATCTATTATTATTATTATTTATTTATTTATTTATTTTCTTTTTTTGATTTGCCTATTTGCTTAAATTGTTGAGTTGATCAATTAGATTGAATAGAAGTTAAAGTCTAGTTTTAAGTTAAATCTTGGGATGAAGTAGCTTGAAACAAGTTAGTTGTGTTTGAGGTGGGTCGACCACTGTTCCACAGTGGGGAGTTTAAACGTTAATCAAGCTCTTATATTATCTCATCCTAGTATCAAACTCAAAAATAGAAAATGTGTCTTGGGTTGGTCTTGGTTAAATTGTGGTTGGTTTTGCTTGTTTTAAACCCACCAAGGGCGTTTAACTAAAATGCATTAGTAAAACAATAACTTAAAATTTTAAGTAGTAATGTTAACATATATTTCTTCCGTTTGACCACAAGATGTATATTGTGTTTGAGGTTTTTGTGTTGAGTTGAAGCCCACGCCGAGCCCAACTAGCAAACGAAAATATGTATTGATTCCGGCTTATTCGGCTATTCAATTCACGACTTGATTCCGACTTATTAAAATTTATTCAATCTCAATTAATATCCCTCGTTCTTGCAAACAATGTATTTTTTAAAAAAAAAGTAAAGTACTATTTTATATTTTGAGTCTTGAACTCTAATAAAACCCATTAAAAACACAAGATGATATAAACGTCAATAACTAACTTATTTTAAAAGTTGGTATACGTTGTGACTTATTGTAACTTTTCCAACTTTTATATTAAATTGAGATAGTAACACTTATTCAAATGTTTAAAAAAAATAAGGTTTTGCAACATATGAAATTCTCGGGAAGACTACAACATATACATGGGTAATGACCGATTTTCATCAAAATATACACTCAACTTATTTTTCTATTAAACCCGACTAAAATGGCAAGAATGAATTCTTTTCCGTACATTTACCTATTATTCCATAAACTACTTTCTCGCTAGTTAACTATATATATAAACTATATATATATATATATATATATATATATATATATATATATATATATATATATATATATATATATATATATATATATATATATATATATATATATATATAACATAACAAATCTTATCCCTCCTACTCATATACATACACACTATAAACTAATAACATTTCTACATTTTCCGACGACGTCTACAAATTTATTTTGATAGTACAACAAAGAGTTATTAAATTATAACGCTTGGTCAACACGTATAATTAAAACACATACATGGGTCATGTCCAATCTTCTAAAATCCCTACAGTTATAATCTATAAGTGTACTTTTAATATAACTCTTTTTAATAAGACCATTACATGAAGTATAATTTTTACCTACTCTTATTTTTAACCAATAAATTGGTTATATAAATATATATACAATTATCTATATATAAATTTTTAACAACAATTTTCTCATTATTCGACGACGTCTAATATTTATTTGTGATTACTTTTCGTACATCGTCTTTCAGTTACTGTTGAACCATAGACTTATTCATCTTTGATACTTTTGTTATTATGTGCTTATATACTTATACACTTCCAATAGCCAATACTTTCAAACACTTATAAAACTATTTAAACTTAAATGCTGCCACACAAGCAACAAAAACAACAATCACTTGAAAACTTTTCTTAAACTTTATCGAGTCTTAAACATGAATAAAGACTAAATTGCCGTACTAATCTAGGTCGCGTGTCGGTACTGCACACTCATACTATTTGAATTTATGCTATTTCGGATTCCTTCAACTAAGGTGAGTTTATAGCTCCACTTTTACTCTTTTAACTGTTTTATAAACTCTTTGGGGGAGAATACACGCTACTACTGCTTTTATAATCACAATTGCTTGAAAATTGTTTGCTGTTGATATTATTATTATTATTATGCCTAAGTTGTTTGCCGAAAGACCCCTTCATCATGAACCATTAGTCACTTGCGATTGAGCGTGATAATGTTTTAAAATGTACCTTTTGAAGGGTCGTTTAAGCCTTATTTGATTACTTTTGTATCCGTTATTACTTAATATCGTTCCTTTTCACTTTTAGGTCTCTTGAAGGCAAATTCTTGGAATGACACTTATTCGGACGAAAGGCGCGAATATCTGAAGAAAATGGCAAAGTCAAGAATCGAGACACTCAAGTCGCTTGAATTGATAGGGACGGCGCGGAGTTATACTGTGGCGCCGTCGGAACAAGTCTTGTGACGATCTGATGAGTCAAATTGCTTATTTTCAAGTGGCGGCATCGTTTTAAAAGAGTAGGGTGTCGCACTCGACGGCCTAGATTTGATCGACGCCGTTAGAGACTCAAGGCAGCGTCACGGACATAAGGTGACGCCGTCACAATGATAACGTGGCGAGCGAAACCCTAATAACGGCGACGCACGACGTCGCAAATTAAAGGGTGTGTTGTCGCGATTGTAACATTATATATATAATCCGAATTTTTAGTTTGGAGTGTGTAGTTTTGTGGAGTAAAACCTAAACCGAACCAAGGTCGTCTTGTACAATATTTTAGGGTTCCATACCTATCTTACATCAAGATAAGTGTTTTACTTCATTAATTTAATTATGTCTTCAATTGATTGTGTGTATGTTTGCATGTTCCCATGTCCGACTAATTTACTTGTGTGTTTGCTTAGGTAATATGAAACTTAGTTATTGAATATTGATTGGTTGTTTCTTATCTTAGTTGTGATTGACCTAGTATTACGATAGGTCATTCGTTGTGTTGTTAATGCTTGATTAATCTTTGTTGAACCTTAGTTTATAATCACCTAGAGTAATTGTAGGCTATACATCCAAAGAATACCTTAGAGTTAAAGTTTATAAATCCTAGAGATTTTGTAGTCATTAACCTTTGGTAGCTTCAAAGAGTTAGGGATAAACGCATACCCTACGACCTTAGAGACACAACGCAATTAAGAATAAGGACGTGATAATTCAACCATCAATAGGAGATAACTAGGGAGTAATAAAGCCTAAGCAAATACATTTTAATCATCATACGAGCACAACAATAGACATAGACTCAACTTAGTTAATTAGATAAGTAGAAGTAATCGGTAGAAATACCAACCCCAATCAAACCCAGATTCGTACCTTTCCATTTCCTAAAAACATAAAAGATAAAAATAATCGTCCTCAACCTCAACCTTAGCATAGTAACTTCTCACTAGCATTCCTATTCCCTAGAGAACGATATCAATTCCGTGGCTTACCCTAATACTACACTATAACGATTAGGTTCCTTTGCTGGGAGTTGAAAATTGCTTTCGACGAAAAGGAAGTTCCTTTGACCCCGCAGCATGTGTAAGCGTGTCGAACGCAAATATCGTGGATAGTACTATGGGAGTCTAGTTTTATCATGAGTTAACTAAAACTTTGTATCGTACATTATCGATTTTACAAAGCGATATATCTTGTGATCAACTACTTTACTACTAAACTTATGAATTCACTCAACTATTGTGTTGACCTTTTAGCGTGTATTTTCAGGATGAAAAGGCGATAGCTAACACTAAAGGCGCTTGGACATTGGCATGACATGGTAATAGATGACTCTGATTTACGTATGGGGACCACATTTTGTAAATGGGCCATTTTCCGCAACAATTCAACTTTATAAACCTTGTTTTACTACAATAAATGAAATATTTTTACGAAAAAGCTATTATTTTTCCCCTTGTGTTATGATCCAATTGAGTAGTATCCCAAAAACCTTTTCTTTCCCTGCAAACCATTTTTGGGGGTGTTATAGTAGTTTGGTTATTTCACTTTGGCTAACCTTAAGTTCCCCACACGAACCGTCTATGCACTTTTCAAATGGTAATTTTTAATTTTTTAACCGATTAATTTATCGTGCTTAAGTCCGTAAACATAAATTTGGATACAACCCTCCACTTTGTTTAAAAAGTAGATGTTATATCGAGCTATTTACACTTGATGAAATTATGTTATATATGAACATAGGTGATTTACTTCATATTTTATGGCTTGTTAGAGTATCCAAAGTTCTACAAAAGTGTTTAAATTTTTCAAAAGGTTTATATCTTGTTTCAAACATAATGCGATTTTATTTTATACATTAGTTATAATCTGGCGTGTCTGGCGGGTTTTATATATTGTGTTTTTAAGAATCGATTACTAATTTATTTTTTACATTAGACCCATATATTTTTAAAATCAATCCCGCTTTTACTAAGTTTTTTCTTTATACTTTTGACACTTAAACTTTTATGTTTATTTTTTCTTGACTATATATAAGAACGTTTTGTTTAACTATTGACAAATCCGAATATTTGAGTTTTTTAGTAAATATTTTAAAATAAAATATTAGCAAATAAGGTATGAATTGATTTTTTGAAATGAAAATCCTCACTAAGTGTTTTATTTTATTATATAAAAGATACGTGTCGGTCATGATCAAAATGTCCGAAGTATTGAACCTCTTCATTTAATGCATGTGTTTTGTAAAGAGTTTATTAAAATGTAAAATGTTTTTATCTTGGTAAAGATGGGTTTATAATATCAAGAGATTTGTAAATGGTGAAAGCTAAATATCATGACATAGTTTTTCAAAATAGGCGATGTCGTGATGAGCTTTGAAAATGACCATTGTCATGAAAATCTTTCAAATTTGGAGCGATATCGTAATATGGGGAACTAGTAGGTTACCGGTCGAAAGTTTGAAAATTGGCGAAATGGTCCTTGTGGCTTGCGTTGACTTTCAACGGTCATCCCTTGACTTTATTTAGTTTCAGTAATGGTCCTTATGGTCATTGACTTTCAGATTTAGTCCGTTTTTATATTTTTTCTCCCGTTCTCTTACGTTTTTATCCGTTTTCATCCGTTATTTTACGTTTTCGTCCGTTTTTATACGTTTAGTCTGGTTTCTTACGTTTTTATCCGTTTTTCTTACCCTTTTATTAGATTTTTGTCCGTTTTTATCCATTTTCTTACGTTTTGTCTTATTTTATTCGTTTTTGCCCGTTTCATCCGTTTTGTCCCTTTTTACATTTTGTCCGTTTTCTTACATTTTGTCTGCATTTTTCTTACGTTTTGTACTATTTCAACATATTGAAAAAAAATTTCAAAAGGAAAAAAATTGAAAAAAATTCAAAAATTTTGAAAAAAAATTGGAAAAAAAATAATTTTTTTTCGTAAATACTTTAAAAAAAAAGAAAAAAAAAAGAAATTGGAATGTTTTTTTTAAAATGTTTTTTTCGAAATTCTTTTTAAAAAAAATGAAAAAAAGAATTGTAAAAAGAATTTAGAAAAAAAATTCGAAATTCTTTTTACAAAAAAAATTTGAAAAAAAAGAATTTAGAAAAAAATTTATAAAAAGAATTTAACAAAAAAATTGTAAAAAGAATTTCGAGAAAAACAATTTAGAAAAAAAAAAGGTTCCAATTTCTTATTTTTTTTGAAAAAAAAAGTATTCTGAAAAAAATTTGGAATTTTTTCAACTTTTTCGAAATTTATTTTTCCATTTTTTTAAAATTTTTTGGATTTTTTCAAATTCTTGAAAAATTCCAATTTTTTGTTTTAAATTTTTTCAAATTTTTTTCTTTTTAATTTTTTTTTCAATATGTTGAAATAGTACAAAAAAAAAAAATACAAAGCGTAAGAAAAGCAGATAAAATGTAAGAAAAGCGGACAAAAATGTAAAAAAATGACAAAACGGATGAAAGCGGCAAAATCGAATAGAAATGGACAAAGCGTAAGAAAAATGGATAAAAGCGGACAAAATCTAAGAAAAGGGTAAGAAAACGGACCAAAAAGCGGATGAAAACCGATAAAAGCGTTAGAAAAGCAGAAAACGGATAAAAGCGTAAGAGAGCGGGTGAAAAGTATGAAAGCGGACTAAATCGAAAGTCAATAACCATAAGGACCATTCTTGTAAGTTTTTAAGCGAAAAAAGTGTTAAGGGATGACGGTGAAAGTAAAGCATAAAAGCACGGGACCATTTCGCCAATTTTCAAACTTTGTGACCCAGTAACCTTCTAATTCCGGTCATATTACGTACATCGTTCCAAATTTGAAAGTATTTTCGTACAATGGTAATTTTCAAAGTTTATTCGACATCGTCTGTTTTGAAAAACTATGTTTAGTATCTTTAGCTTTCACCCATTTGTAAACTATTGATATGCCACACTTTAATTTTTTTTTTATAAAATCACCATAATAGAGTTTAGTTTAGGATAATTACCATCGGCCATGAACTTTTAAAAATTTTTAATGTTAGGAAACAAATTTTCAAAATATTAGCATCATCCATAAAACTTTGACGATGTGTTCCATTGTTACTCATATGAGCTATATTATGAATCGTAACCGGTTACAACCGTACAAATACAAATAAATAAAATAAGAGTTGTAACACCCCAAAATGGTTTGCAACGGAAGAAAAGGTTTTGGGATGCTACTCAATTGGATCATAACACAAAGTGAATAATAATAGCTTTTTCATAAAAGATTTCATTTATTGAAGTAAGAATAGAGTTTACAAAGTTGATTTATTTAGAAAATGGCCCATTAATAAAATATGGTCCCCATAAGTAAATCAGTCATCTATAACCATGCCAATGCCAACGCCAATGTGGCGCCTCGAGTTAGCTATCGCCTTTTCATCACGAAAATACATGCTAAAAGTCAACACAATGGTTGAGTGAATTCATAGGTTTAGTAAATAAGCGAGTTGATCACAAGATTTTCAAGTTTAAGATAAGCCATGGGCTACGTTGTTATCGCCCATAAAAGATAGTTGATATTATTGCACTAAGCTCATGACACCAAACTAGCGCATACACCTAAATTCTTGGTGTAAGTAAATAAAATTGCCCTACGAGATGTAATAGCCAATTACATAGAGATACCAAATATAGTGCGCCCGGTTATTTAGATAACCGAGTCGGGTCGTCAATTCCCATAGTACTATCCACGATATTTGCGTTCACTGCAAGTGATTAATGGTTCATGATGAAGGGACTTTTGGCAAACCACTTAGGCGAGGAGTAATATCAAAAGTACAACAAACAGGTTTTCAAGCAATTGTGATCATAAAAGCAGTAGTAGCATGTATTCTCCCCCAAGGAGTTTATAAAACAGTTAAAAGAGTAAAAGTGGGGCTATGAACTCACCTCGATACGAATCAACGCAAGAATCACAACTAACAAGACTTGCATCAAAGGGCAAACACGACCAAATCATGAAGGATGGCACATCGATAACCAAAAAGTACAAGTACCAGGTACTGCATCGCCACGACCTAAAAGTATACTTATTCCCTCAAAATACGTCTCAAAAAGTAAAATAATATAATATCCGAAAGACAGCGTGTCTTAGTTTTCGTGGAATAATCGTGTCAAACGTTTCCAAAAATTCAAGTATCAATATCTCAAAAAGTTTAGTTTTTTGACGTTTCGTGTGGTGGTAAGAAATCATGACTCGACATACAACTCACGCTAAAAGTATACCTAAATGTAACTCACACCAAAGATGCAACTCCCGCCAAACACAACTCATACCAAGACATAATATATATCCCAATATATTATGAGGAATAGTCAATAAAAATTGACAAGACTCAACTCGAGAAGAGAATGACCAGAAAGATTCCAAGACAATAAAGACACCTAATTACTTCAATAAATAAGTCAATTCGTAGTTTCGGTGTTTACCCCATAATCCCAAATAGTTTGTAGAAACCATTATGTTTTATAAACAATGGTAAGTTTGAATTTAAAGATTCAAACCATAAGGTTTACCACTTAAAAGAACACTTGTTTAGATTCACGGGTTTTATAATGATAAAAGAGATTTGAAATTTAAAAATATAAGTTAGAATCTTTTTATAAATTTTGGCATGACGCCTCCATTTATAAAACATTCCCAAGTCATCTTGACTTTAAATAAACCAAGTTTGAAATTACATTATTTATAAATTTTGTGTCGTTATCATTCACGTAATTATTAGCTTGAGTTTATTGAATAGTTTGTGAATGTTCCGTGTCTAATATATTAAATTCGATTAGAGTCTAATATATTATACCGTTAAGTCACAAAGTGTCCAATAAGTCCAATGTCCAATACCGCAAATCTAATAACGATACAAACGTCAATTCACAATCCGAGTATTTAAGTCCAATAATCCAATGTTATAACCCAATATATATCCAATGTGACCAAGTCCAAATCCGTTTCAAGTGTATAATACCAAATTACAATTTCCAGTTTATTTCATTCATTTCAAAAGTCGAGTACCGATTCCCAAAGTCACATTCTAACATTTACCGAAATGTACCAATGTCAAATAAGAATAGTTAGGCCATTAACCGTTATCCGATAAATATTAGACAAAACAACATAATTTCCAACTCTTAATAAATAACACAAAATGCAAACACACTCTTGATTTGTAAACATACCAAACATACCTAATAAGTTTAGAGAAAAGTTGAGAGACTAGTTGTACCAATACACACTTCAAAGATTTTAACTCATACTTATATTAAGACCAAAAACTTTATTATTTTTAAACTAACACATTTTTGTGACACAAATTAATTAAACAACCCTTATTTTCAAATCCGAGACCAAAGACACGACCCCTTGCAGGTTTACTTGTAAAATCCGAGGACTACCCATTTAACCATCCAAATTAACATAAGCAAACTTAACGCACCCTTGATTGAGACTAACACCACTGAAACATGGACACTCACAGATTTAACAAGTCAAACAAGCGAATCTAAAACAATCTGAATCCCTAAATCAATCAAATCCGAGCCGACTCATCCCGCTGAGTTGACTCAGTCGAGTGACTCACTCACTGAGTTGACTCAGTGGTTAACTCATCCATAACCAAACAATATTTTCATACCATCTTACCACACGATTTTTACCACACGAAAACAACAACGAAGCATTTTTATAAATTGTTTTAATTTCACTCTCACCATTCGAAAATGATCAAACTGTTTTTAGTATGAATTTATCCACGAAAACGTAACACATCAAGATATCAATAATATCGAACTAGCGAGGAGGTCTCGGCTTACCGTCAAAACATGAAAGAACAGAAAGAAAGAAAGGGGGGACGACGACGGTGGCGTGGCACCGTGGTGATGCTCGAACCAGGAACAACCCCTATATGTGACCATCACACTAAACCCGATCTAACCATGCAAACTTTCGAAGATACATCACCACACATCCGAATCTTATATTCAAGATCTACGGCGCGTGTGACTGCTTTGGGGCGCGTGCAACACATAAAAATAATCACAAGCTCTTGATCTATCTTCTGAAAGGGGAGGTGTAATTGTTCAGCGGCGCGTGGCCGGAAGTTGGCCGGAAATAGTGGCCGGCGGGGCTGTGATAGTGGCCGGAAAATATTGTTAGAGAGAGAGTGGATCTAAGAGAGAGAAGTGTGTGTGTTAAATGTGGGGAGAGAGAAAATGGTTGGTTATTTATACCCCTGTAGGGGCTGGTCTTGCCAATAGCCAAAACTTGAGGGAATGGTTAATGAAAATATTACAGGGACCAAACTCGAAATTTTAATAATCTTTTGTAAATATTAGGTTCGGGACACATTCGGAGGAGTAGACGGACTCGAAAAATTACGTAACTTGCGCCATTGTTCACGAAATCATTTTCCAATAAAATGAGTATTTACTTGACTATTTTCTCACAATTAGAAATAGCAAACAAATCAAAATGATTGATAGGTTTATGGTTGTTCGATGCAGCGTTGTGTCTAAAATTTCACGTTTCATGAGATAGCTTTCTCGTTTTCATGTCAAACGAGCACGAAAAGTTGTAAATGAAAAGCAGAGCGAATTTTATCGAAACGAATATCCGGAAGAAGTACAGTGGTTCAGACTTCCTCCTTAACGGAATCGCGTCCTCGCGATTCAATTCGAGTTATCCGTTAGATGTGAAAAGAGATAAGGATATTTTCTCAAGATTTCGTTTTACGTTCCCGTGGATTCGGGACATTTCTTAAAGTTTCATTGATCGGTAAAGATAGGAAAGCGACTACTGCTCAAGTCGCTTGATTTCGCGATTCACGATTTCGATGGGTTTCTCGATCTTGCTGGCGTTCGTCGATATGGATATCTTCCAGCAAGGACAACAATTTCCTTCAACCGCGGGGCATTACCTCAAATTACGCACATGTAAACGGCATGAATAGCTAAGTTCTAGCGGTAGCTCAAGTCTCTAAGCCACTAGTCTAACTCTAGCAAGAGTCTTAACAAGGATCAACACAACAAAGATTAAACTTTCCACGTTTACTAAACGTATCACACAATCCATGGTGAGATTTTAAGCATAGCTTCGTCTCCAATCATGGAATCTCCAAGATTTCCATCATTTTCAATCACAATCCTTCTGACGACCGCAAGCAATTTGCATTCTGCTTTTGATATGAACAAATTCAGGATAGAAAGTTGGGTATGTACGTTTTGAGAAGTTTTAAAAGTTTATGAGCATGATTCAGTTGTTAAGGTTATGCTTCTCGAAGGTGGGGTGTATATAAAAAAATTTAAAATATAGAGCATTTAAAATTTTAGGAGAGAACTTGATGTATGTAAAGAAAATTGCTAAATTTCAGGTTTTGTGATGAAAACTTGTTAAATAAGGTCTTAGGCGACAACATGGAATCGGTTCCAAGTTGAAGGTTTTTATGTGAATTCAAAAGTTGTTTCGCAATTTCAAATAATTTTGAAATACCTTAACTTTTGTAGATGATGGATGAGTTTGTTCCTTAGCAATTAAAATATTTATTGTTTTCAAAACAAAGCGCGTATTTTCACTCCGAAAATTTGGTTTATTTACAAAAGAAAATATCGGTTATCCTTTAAATTTTTTTTTTTAGAGGAGTAAATAGTTTGTAAGAAAATTGCAGTAAAGTTTATGAAAATGTTTGTAAAACCACTTTATTGAGTAAGAAAGAAACATTTTTATCATTTACAGTTTAATAATAAATCTTAGTTGTGGCTTGGTGTTAAAGCAACAACTTAGTAAGGTGATTTTAAAGCGACTTATATAGTGATAGAAAAGCGGCTTAACAATGGTAGGGAAGTATTTTGGTAAGACACAATTCGATTATAACATAACTCGTGAAATGATTTGTAAAATAGCTTACAAGAAAACAATTTATCGTTTGTCAAATAATAGAAGATTTCGTAGTTCAATTAATATCAAAATGGTTTATAGGTTGGTGATATAATAGTCAGTAAAGTAAAGGCGAATAGTCTGTGAGGTAAGCGTACCAAGTTTTATGATTTTAAATCAGACAGTGGCTAAAATAGCTCACCAAAAGGGTAGAATAGTTTATAAGACCGTAATATAACTTGCAGAAAAAATTTTGTAATATAGTTTACAAATTGCTATCGCCATTGTTTGTTGTTTCATAGTAAGGTAATTTATCGGTTTATCACTCTATAGAGAATAGTTTGCAAAGCATTAATAAGGTCATTGTTTATGAAGTATGAGTAAGGTTGTAATTTTTGGTTTAATGGCACAATAGTAAGACCTTTTGGAAAAATGATCGTGAAGTGATTAGTAAAATAGTTGAAAGTAGTTCACGTTAGATAACGCCGAGGTTTATTATTTCATAAGAGGGTAGTAGAACGGACCGTTGGTATTTCAAATGAATGAGTGAAAGGTTAGGAATCCGTTCCCAGGGGCTTGAGTTGCAAGCTAACTCTTGGTATGTCTTTAGATCTTTTAGTCGTTCGTTTATTATTTGTGTTTAGCGAGGATTGTCGAGGTGTGATATTCCTAGAACGCTAGAGATGTAATCCGATTCATCGATTGAGTACGAGTTTTGGGGTAGAGAGGTGACACTGTTACCGCAATGGATGACGAGACAATTTCAATCTCAACGTATGAGAGAATAATGATAGGTTGGGGTTATGAAGACGTGGGTTGCAATGATCCAGCAATAAAGGTTTAATGATCTAGTAACGAAGACGATAAGTCGATGGGACGGGAAAACAGGAGACATGGTATTGTAGCAACCCGAAAATATAATCTAAACCTAGAGTAGTGTCGTGCGTTAATTAAAATTTAGTTAGTCGCGCGTAAACTGCTAAGCAAATCTAAATGGTAAATACCATCACTAACTCGCATCATGCAACATTTCGTCGGTTATGCATAATCTGTTCAGCAAATCTCATACATAACGTAGGCACGGAGGGCGCGAAGTGGTGGCGTAAAATGGTTCATTTCAACATGGATCATTGTGGTGTCCTTGTGCGAAGTGGTAGTGTGCATCATCTGCCAGGCAAATTTCCATGCACGTTGCTAGTAAGATGTAGACGCGGAGGCGTAAGGTAGTAGTGTAAAATGGTCGGTTTAGAGGGCGTAGTAATTAGAAAGGCGTTCCACTTAGGAGAAGAGTATTGTAGTGAGAAAATGTTGTGATGTCAGTGTGTGATGTTTAGGAGTAACCCTTTGTAACTCTTATGATGAACACACATGAAGATTTTTTATTTTATTTTATTTATTTATTTATTTATTTTTTTTTTTTTTTACCATTTTAGAAGTCAATCAGAGGTCAGTGGACATACCACTATTATAACTACTTTCGTGATTGCAACATTCACCTCTCGAGTCGGACATAGGTGATCGGGCTATGTCCCACCGTCCTCGGTTGATTATAGGTGATCAAGCTATATTCACCCGAGGTTCAATGAATCTTGCAATGCTTAGCTTAGTTATACTAGTAACATGCCCTAATGTCTTTAAAGTTTGTTATGAAAGATTAAACAAATATTTCATTTATGTTGGGAGAAGGCGTGGCGCAGGTGATACGTAAACATACGTATAAGTAAAGCAATCATAGCTAATAGTGAGGCTAAGTTGTCGAGAATAAAACAAATATCTTATCAAAGATGACTTCAACGAGTCATAAGTGAGGCAATCGACAGCGAGGCGGGCATGTGTCGGTCATAGGGTTAAGTTTTTGTAAAAGTGGTTATAGTCTAGGTCCGAAAAATACCTAGTTCCTATAACCTTGGCTCGACGATAACCTGTAACACCCCAAAAATGGTTTGCAGCGGAAGAAAAGGTTTTGGGATGCTACTCAATTGGATCATAACACAAAGTGAATAATAATAGCTTTTCATAAAAGATTTCATTTATTGAAGTAAGAATAGAGTTTACAAAGTTGATTTATTTGGAAAATGGCCCATTAATAAAATATGGTCCCCATAAGTAAATCGAGTCATCTATGACCATGCCATGCCAATGCCCAAGCGCCTTGAGTTAGCTATCGCCTTTTCATCACGAAAATACATGCTAAAAGTCAACACAATGGTTGAGTGAATTCATAGGTTTAGTAAATAAGCGATTGATCACAAGATTTTCAAGTTTAAGATAAGCCATGGGCTACGTTGTTATACGCCCATAAAAGATAGTTGATATTATTGCACTAAGCTCATGACACCAAACTAATCGCATACACCTAAATTCTTGGTGTAAGTAAATAAAATTGCCCTACGAGATGTAATAGCCAATTACATAGAGATACCAAATATAGTGCGCCCGGTTATTTCCGATAACCGAGTCGGGTCGTCAATTCCCATAGTACTATCCACGATATTGCGTTCACTGCAAGTGATTAATGGTTCATGATGAAGGGACTTTTGGCAAACCACTTAGGCGAGTCATAATATCAAAGGTACAACAAAGCTTTCAAGCAATTGTGATCATAAAAGCGGTAGTAGCATGTATTCTCCCCAAGGAGTTTATAAAGCAGTTAAAAGAGTAAAGTGGGGCTATGAACTCACCTCGATACGAATCAACGCAAGAATCACAACTAACAAGACTTGCATCAAAGGCAAACACGACCAAATCATGAAGGATGGCACATCGATAACCAAAAAGTACAAGTACCGTGTCATCGCATCGCCCGCGACCTAAAAGTATACTTATTCCTCAAATACGTCTCAAAAGTAAAATAATATAATATCCGAAAGGCAGTGTCTTAGTTTTAGTGGAATAATCGTGTCAAACGTTTCCAAAATTCAAGTATCAATATCTCAAAAGTTTAGTTTTTGACGTTTCGTGTGGTGGTAAGAAATCATGACTCGACATACAACTCACGCTAAAAGTATACCTAAATGTAACTCACACCAAAGATGCAACTCCCGCCAAACACAACTCATACCAAGACATAATATATATCCCAATATATTATGAGGAATAGTCAATAAAAATTGACAAGACTCAACTCGAGAAGAGAATGACCAGAAACTGCAAACACACTCTTGATTTGTAAACATACCAAACATACCTAATAAGTTTAGAGAAAAGTTGAGAGACTAGTTGTACCAATACACACTTCAAAGATTTTAACTCATACTTATATTAAGACCAAAACTTTATTATTTTAAACTAACACATTTTGTGACACAAATTAATTAAACAACCCTTATTTTCAAATCCGAGACCAAAGACACGACCCTTGCGGGTTTAATTGTAAAATCGAGGACTACCCATTTAACCATCCAAATTAACATAAGCAAACTTAACGCACCCTTGATTGAGACTAACACCACTGAAACATGGACACTCACAGATTTAACAAGTCAAAAAAGCGAATCTAAAACAATCTGAATCCCTAAATCAATCAAATCCGAGCCGACTCATCCCGCTGAGTTGACTCAGTCGAGTGACTCACTCACTGAGTTGACTCAGTGGTTAACTCATCCATAACCAAACAATATTTTCATACCATCTTACCACACGATTTTTACCACACCAAAACAACAACGAAGCATTTTTATAAACTATTTTAATTTCACCCTCACCATTCGAAAATGATCAAACTGTTTTTAGTATGAATTTATCCACGAAAACGTAACACATCAAGATATCAATAATATCGAACTAGCGAGGAGGTCTCGGCTTACCGTCAAAACATGAAAGAACAGAAAGAAAGAAAGGGGGGACGACGACGGTGGCGTGGCACCGTGGTGATGCTCGAACCAGGAACAACCCCTATATGTGACCATCACACTAAACCCGATCTAACCATGCAAACTTTCGAAGATACATCACCACACATCCGAATCTTATATTCAAGATCTACGGCGCGTGTGACTGCTTTGGGGCGCGTGCAACACATAAAAATAATCACAAGCTCTTGATCTATCTTCTGAAAGGGGAGGTGTAATTGTTCAGTGCGGCGCGTGGCCGGAAGTTGGCCGGAAATAGTGGCCGGCGGGGCTGTGATAGTGGCCGGAAAATATTGTTAGAGAGAGAGTGGATCTAAGAGAGAGAAGTGTGTGTGTTAAATGTGGGGAGAGAGAAAATGGTTGGTTATTTATACCCCTGTAGGGGCTGGTCTTGCCAATAGCCAAAACTTGAGGGAATGGTTAATGAAAATATTACAGGGACCAAACTCGAAATTTTAATAATCTTTTGTAAATATTAGGTTCGGGACACATTCGGAGGAGTAGACGGACTCGAAAAATTACGTAACTTGCGCCATTGTTCACGAAATCATTTTTCCAATAAAAATGAGTATTTACTTGACTATTTTCTCACAATTAGAAATAGCAAACAAATCAAAATGATTGATAGGTTTATGGTTGTTCCGGTACGCGTTGTGTCTAAAATTTCACGTTTCGCGAGATAGCTTTCTCGTTTTCATGTCAAACGAGCACAGAAAAGTTGTAAATGAAAAACAGTCGAATTTTATCGAAAACGAATATCTGGAAGAAGTACGAGTGGTTACAAGAGTTAATTGCATTTTTGGTCCTTGTAGTATGGCCAAATTGCAGGTTTGCTCTCTAAAACTTTAAAAGTGCAATAATAGTCCTCAATTTAAAGTTTAGATTGCATTTTTGATCTATAATCGGTGTGAAATAACCAAATTACCCTTATCTCATCTAAACACACAGACCCTTTTTGTTGATGTTTATGAGATGGGAACTCAAATATTACAATAAACATATAAAGATCTACACTTCAAGATCTAAACACACAACTCTTTTTCACTCTTCAAGATCCACACTTTCAGTTTCACCACCACCGCCGCCGCGGTCGTTTTCCCACCATAGCCCCATGAAAATCGAATATCATTTTGGTAATTGTGCGTAGTAATATTTGTTTGTTTAATCAAATCGACAATCGGAAAAAATAACAAAACCAACAACAATTTCAACAATCGGAAAACACATCGGAACGTAGATGGAACACGGAGCACCGGTCCGTCGTCGATACAGTGACCATCCTTTTAATTAAATCTTCTAGCAAATAGAGTTTAGTTAATTGATTATTGTTGGAAAATGAGTTTTGCAAAATGAGTTTTTGCAAATTTTGGACACTATTTAATATATGTATATGTTGTATATAGTTATATTTCTTGGTAGCTTTGCGTTCTCCTCGACGAGAGCTTCGCAACGAGCTATAGAGTGTCAAAAATGGAGTTGATATCAATGAGATATCGTGTCTCAAAGTGAGGCACTTGAAACACAAAATTTGGAAAAGTGGGAGTATCCATATCGCCCAAAACAAGAAGTGAAACCTTGTTTATATAGGAATCTTGATATGAACCTTCAAATTGATTTGTTGGTTTTACTCCAACACCTACGTGCTTGGCAGGGGGAGAGGGCAGATTTCGAGATTTACGGGCCAAAATGGGTTCAAGCTTCGAACTCATGCGAGCAGCGCGACCTGCGGACACGAATGCACTCAAAACCTTTGGACACTATTTAATATATGTATATGTATATATAGTTACTAGCTTAAAGACCATGGATTCGCGGAGTTTTAAAGAAATATGAAAATGAGATAATAAGAAAACAACGAACGTCAACATGTTTCATTAATATAAAAAAGAAATAATGATATAAAACGTGAATTGTTCAACAATCAATTGAATTTGTAACATTTAAAATAATAGACGTCCATGCGTTGTTGTCTCCACATTTGATGGTCTTGAATAGCAAATGACTTCTAATATATGAAAATGAGATAATAAGAAAACAACGAATGTAAACATGTTTCATTAATATATGAAAGAAACAATGAGATAATATGTGAATTATTTGATAATCAACTGAGTTTCTAACAACTAAAATAATAAACGTCCATACGTTGTCGTCATCAAATTTAACGGTCTTAAATAACAAATGACGTATGTGTGCGCTAATCAATTTAATATCAAATGTCCATTCCCTGCATACCTAATAGTCCATAGAAAATGTAAGTAAAAGTAAGATGTGATTAACAATCTATTATAATTTAAAATATGGGAAAAACATGTAATACATATATTGTACATACCTCTTGAACCTTGTTCATATAACTTGAAGTACTTCTTTGTAGACGACATTTGTAGTAGTAATAGAGATATTTCTATCCTGATCACAAACGACAACCTTCAAACATCTTTTGCTTTTAACTCTTGAAACAATAACTTATAATTGTCCATGTGTGAAAAAAAACCTGGCGGTACAAACCAACTTTTGAAAGCAATTTACCCTGGCTTTTGTTAATTGTCATGGCAAATGAAAGTGACAGAGGAAATTATTTCTTGACAATCTTAAGCGGTAAACGTTTATCGGACGGAGTAATTCTCAACCTCAATATGATAACCTTTTTTCCAAAGTTTGTTTCGTTAATGATTTGTGCCTTGATATAAGTTCTTGCTAATTTAAGAACTTGAAGTCTTGTCTCATTACATAATCCATTTGCTTGATCAATATTTCTCAACAACATAATCGGGACTCCCACTTTTAAAGCAAGTATGTGGTTTTGAACACCTAAGAACTTCAATCCTTGAGTAGTTCATGTTCATTCCGTGGCTACCTTTAAATCACCTTTCCTTATTTAGACACGGTACCAAACTTATACAGCGAATGCCCATTATATAAAACATTAAATCATGATGAAATGAGACATTTCGATAAAGATCAAGTGGAAGTCTTGTCCCATTACATAATCCATTTATTTTATTTTAGATATGAGTAATAAATAGTGTAGTAAGATTGATATATCTATAAAGAGGACTCTTTTTTTTTTTTTTTTTTTTTTTTTTTTTTTACCATAATACAATGAATTAACTAAATAAGACATGTAACATAAAATTTGAAGATTAGGTTCATTTAAGAAAAATCAAGGTTTTTGGCAAAACAATTATACTACACGGCAAAAGTCCATGAGGTTCCCTTGAATCGGGAAAAAAACCCTTTGGGTCTGCCAATGTCGAAGAAGGAAAAGTCGTTATAATTAAAAAACTCATTAAATAATAAAAGTGATTTTATTACAATACTCTCGAATCAAAAGTTTAAAATTTTTGTGATTTTATTAAAATGCCCTCAAGTTAAAACACTTTCATTATGACACCTTAAAGCTTTGTAATTATTCCACATAACACTTTCATTATGACCTAAGGTCTAACATTTAGGACGTTTTCATGTCACCTAAATATGTTTAAATAACACATAAATCTTTTCTAGTTTTTTTAAATCTATTCTTAGACCTCTCATAATAGATGCTCTAATAACCAAGGTTTGTGATTTAGATTACGCCTGCTCTTTGCAAATTATGATAACGGACTTTCATTTAAACCAATTTTCATGTAGTTCTCGGAAAAGTATTGATATTCGTATTACATGGTCAATCACTAAGGACTTTCGTCATGTGAAGAAAAAAAAGGTGGTTCAATGTTCCATGCTTTGTCAAACGTACAAATGTTCGACACAAGAAGTGTTATCTTTGGAGTTTCTTTAACCACTATTAGTTATCAAGTAATAAGAATTATTTTTTAATAAATGCCTTTTAGAATATGAAACAAATAAATTAACATTGTGTAGTGCAGATTGAAGAACTCAATTAAAACAATTTACGAAAGTTATGACTTATAAAACACTCTAAAAATGCTCATATTTCATGTTTACAAACCTTAAAACACTCGTGTAGTTCAAATGAAATAATTTATATAACCATATATAAGGTAACAAAAGAACTTCACAACTGATCGTCTTATATGCCGAATGATTTAACAATCAGTAATTCTTTCGAATTTCTTCATTGAGATTCATGATGAATTTCTTCACTGACTCATCGAGATTCATGATAATAGACTGTCTTGGTTTCATGGTTTCTCCATCTCATTAAGAAGATTAGACATATAAAGCTCATTATGCAGCTTATTGAATTAAGCACAGTCTCCCCTTAACTACCCTTTAGAAACTGAGATTTTGAGTTAAATTATATATGGTACTGTTCAAACGGGTATGTTCAAGTCAGGGACCTAATCATAAAATCTTAAATAACAATACACTGAGTATCATATAAGGTTATTGTCCAAATGGGTGTGTTCAAATGAGGGACCTAACAACCTGAAATTGGGTCAATTTCAGTTACGTGTTCATCTCTATCAGGTTACGTAAAATCCAAAGATTGAATGAACAGAAAATAGCCACACATATTTAGACACATCTTTAGACACAAATTTAGGCATAAATTTTATGTGCCAATCATTTCTCTATGTATATACATACCGGTGGGCCGGATCAAGATTTTAATAGGTCATGTTCATGTCATTTATATATTATGTATAAAAAAGAAGGAATAAAAATATATATATTTATGATATACACGAATACCTGAAAGTAAATGATAAATAACATCAAGTGATAATAAAATTTGTTAAAATATATTAATACAAAGAAACTAAGTATGTTATAATTACGTGATAGTAGAAAATCTAACTAACAATAGTTTAGAACAATGAGAAAATATGTCGATATCTTCAACTTCTACGACTTCATTTATATTTTTTGCTTTAATTGGAGACTTGCATAAATGCGTCCTTTATATTCTTTGCTTTAATTGGAGACCTGCAGAACTGCATCAAGGTTAATGCACAATAAAGAACAAACTAAAACCTAAATATACACATTGTTTTTATGATTATTAATTTCTTAAAAATTACAAAGAACCATGTAGAAACCAAACTATTTTACTTTGGCAGCAAAATATAGAAACCAAACTGATCATTTTGACAGCAAAATGTAAACCATATAGTCCCACTGTTGGCAGCAAAAACACTAACCAAACGCCCTTGTTTTAACAGGAAGCAACCAAACAACCCAATTTGACAACAAAAACAACAAACAAAACAACCCTTAATTTGGCAGCAAAAACAACATCCAAACACTCCGTTGTGACAACAAAAAGAACAAAAACACCATTTTTAACAGAAAATATAGCATCCAAACATCCCATTCAAAACACAATTAAAGGCTTAATAACGATGCTATTTTAACAACACATCCATTTAAACCATATACCAAGAACCATTTTAGCACAACAGGAGATTTCACCTTCGCTACACCAAGAAAATAAATTACATGTGACGGGTTATGGAGTAGGAGTTGGCGGTGGATTAGGCCTGGTCTTTATTGGATAAAAAGCCAACATGTTGATTCCACATATTCCATGAGAATCTGCTGTGTTACGTGCCACGTACATATAACCATATATTCCCCGCGATATTTCCCATGAGTTCTTTAGAATCCAATAAACGACTCCATCTTTTTAATCATACCCAACTATCAATACAAAATTATCTAAACTGATCGAGTATGGGCCAGTAAATAATCCATGATTAGATATAAGATTAAGTCATTAAACTTCCTGTGCGGTGATTCGGTGGGGAATTGGTTATTTAGAAACACAAACCTTTTAGTACAATTATGAGTTAGTGTAATGATCAATCACAACAATGTTTCTTTTCTTGTGCAGTTTACACAAGTACCACATTAAACAATTTGTCAATAAAAGATGGACAAAGTCGTTACCTCCTTTTGTTGCAAAAAGTTTGTTTAATAACAATTCTTTTCTTGTGCATCTGTACCCACAAAGATGATGGCTACCTGACCTTGGGTAGTTTCACTTAAAAAAAAAAGAGAGCATATATACAAATGAGTTAAGCAAATAACATAGACGATAACATGTCCATATATCTACATAAAGAAGTTTCTTTAAAGCTCGAAACTAACAAATAAAAGTGAAAAAAACAGCAATAGAAAAATATCTTACACTACTAAAAGAGCGGCCTCCTCAGAAAAGAATATCATTTTGACCGTAACTATATGAGAATCACAGATAATCAACTAAATCAATGAGCATACTTGGAGTAAAATTAACTAAAAATAACGATAACTTGTAACAAACATGGGCTTTAATAATCAGTTCAGTATTGGCTGGCGCAAGGGTAACTAACCTGGATAGAGCTAAGTTAAACAACTCTTCACCGAACACGGCTTTGGTAACTGGACCGGTCTCAATGATTCCTAAAGCTACAAAGAAAGAATCAGTAGAGTAACCTGGCGGTCCTCTCTATGTATACTTTCTCAAAACAACTAATTTGATAAGAGACACAGAATAATAATATAATGCACAACTTAATGATGTACCGGGTGCGCCATGTTCAGAAGTTTTCTTATCTGATTAAACTGAACTAATCTCCCTCACCCAACGCATATTCATTAATCGAGCAACGTTCCTTTCTTCAAAAAATGTATCCAATCTTATGTGCCAAGAACGTAATGTACATCTGGTCAATTTTACTGTCCAACCACAAAACAATCTTTTTAGTCACAAAAAAATAAAGCTTCAAAATAAATAAACATAAAAATATGCACTTTCAAGATGCAATTATGTTAAACCACATCATTTACTGACAATAAATAATGAAGAATGGAATGACCTTTGAAAACCATATGACTCGAGAAACCTGGTTAATTCAATATACTAACCTACAAAGTATCAAAAAAGGATCAAAAAAGGAACCAAAAAAGAGAGACTAAAGAATGAGTTTGTATTAAAACAATATTTGAAAAGGTGATATAATAACAAAAATTAAAAATAAGAAGAAACATTAGTAATCCCAAACACCCCCTTATCACTTTTAGCTACAGATTTGGACATAACTTGTTGTTATTTATATAACTATATAAGCACCTTTTTGCAAAAACAGTACGCTGTTATTTATATAACTATATTAGTAATCCCAAACACCCCCTTATCACTTTTAGCTATGAAATGACAGTAAGCTGTTATATAATTTGATCCCAACTCACCTTACATTCGAACCTATAAGTTCAACCGGTGTTTGAGTAGACAGTGGTTGAAGACACGTTCATCAAAATTATAAAGACACCTTATACTCATGTCGTTTATCCTTTAACTATGCTAACTTCAATCACAAATAGCTTAAAATGATTTAGTGATTTACAAATACTGATAATCAAGTATACAGATTTGTCTGCATATCTTTGACTTCACAATATGATTTAGTGATTTACAGAGCTATGTGAAGAACATGATTAATTCAAACAAAGAATGAATTGAACTCTTCTAATCAAAGAAAAGCAATAAGGTTTACCTTTCAAAATAAGTTCAACAACCTTTGAAAAGCTATCTAGAACAGATCTTGTACACCATCCCCCCCAGTAGTGCAATTCGAGACTTCTTTTAATGAAAAGAGAGCACCAAAACATGTATTAATGATCAATAGCAAACCGTACCTATTTCGTTTTCCTTTTGCCATAACAAACACTAAAACATACACAACTCACAAATCCCTATACAATCCAAAATCCAAACCGGAACATGCAAAACAAAGTAGAAAACAGAAGAGCCATGTGGAGAACCTGTCACATCTAAAGAAAAACCAAAATGTAGAGTTAAAGAAGAGCAATATGATTTACCTTTTAAAACAAAACCGACATTGATGTTCTGTTTTGTCCATCTTTAGGCTATAATTCACCTGTGTCCACCATTCAAAAAAATATTTCTCAGTCGACATTTTCAATTCTTGGACTAAATGAAGACCGAACATATCACCAAACCATAAACAGGAAATAACCACCACATACCATTAAATTTAAAAACACACAATAAACCATTAGTAAGTCATAAAAAAATCAGCAATAATACAAACCTAATCGATTCAATACAATTAGAGCGTACCGAAATTATTAGGTTTTGTTAGGGTTGATGTAATCCTTGAATCAAAGATATATAGACCATTTGTAGGTTATTTTTGGATTTTTTTAATGCATTAAATTCGATTGGTGAATTGAAAATTGAATGTTGATCTCAAAAACTGAAGAGGAGGAGTATTACTTTTTCAATGGGAGCGTTTTGATTGATGCTTTTGAAACCGTAGGCATCAATGGCAATAATAAAGATTATGACTATCCAAAAATAAAGCAAAAGGAGGGGATGTTCTTGTTGACTTTGTCCGTGTGTAGTTTAGGTGTGTTTTAAAAGCATTTAATGTACAAAGGTGTTTTAGGGTGTTGTATTTTAGTGCTAAATAAGGTAGTGTTTTTAATAATAAAATTTAATGCGCTGCTTTAAGGTGCTTGTACAAAACCTTGTTTTATAAGTTAAAATAGATATTTCTTGGTAGCTTTACGTTCTCCTCGACGAGAGCTTCGCAACGAGATATAGAGTGTCAAAAATGGAGTTGATATGAATGAGATATCGTGTCTCAAAGCGAGGCACTTGAAACACAAAATTTGGAAAAGTGGAGTATCCACATCGCCCAAAACAAGTGAAACCTTGTTTATATAGGAATCTTGATATGAACCTTCAAATTGATTTGTTGGTTTACTCCAACACCTACGCGCTTGTGTGGGGGTCTTGATTCGAGATTTACGGGCCAAAATGGGTTGAAGCTTCGAACTCATGCGAGCCAGCGAACTGCGGACACGAATGCAGCTCCGAAACCTCGCATACCCAAATTCTGTATCAATCTATTTTAGGAATAGATTTAAACTTAGTGGATAAGTTTTACAGAATAATGTTGTGTTAATAAATTATATGCAAATCATGTTTTATTATAACAGATTTGTATATTTTCGGAACTTATTTATCTTGGAAAACAAGTTAGGTTTTCAATATAAATACAGGCAACTCTCATTCAGTTTAAAAGATAAAAATGTAGCTTCTCCACCAAAGATTTCAAACATTCTCTTGATCGATACACTCGAGCTTGGTGAATTTTCGAGCAAGTGAGTCAGTCCGATCGTGCAACAGATTAGAGCGTTGTACCAGGAAGCAGACGGCGAACTGCTTTTAAGGGAATCGTGTTAAATATGAGCCTCGTTCACGACCTTTTACCGCTTTCGTTTACACGTTCTATAGTGTACGTCTTCGCTTCTACCCCATTACATGCGTGTTTATTTTTTCGTTTTTACATTACATTATTTAATAATTGTGTCGATTTATTATTTAATTAAAGTGTGCACCGCTTCCCACGTCTTATTAATGATTCGGTTTAACCAAATTTATTACACTTTGTTAAAAATCGGATTAATTATTAACAGACTTTTATAATCATTGCTTCACGAAACCTTGTTGAGTTTCTTTGGATATCGGTTTCAATTAAATAGTTTTAACATGCGATTTGGATTAACGGATCTATAACGTTTTTTAGCGTTTTATTATCGGTTTACGAAACCAAGATAGAGTTTCTATTAAAGCGATTTATTCGATCCATCAAAACCAAGCTAAAGTTTTGTTGAATCGGATCGGTACAAGTAGATACCATTTAAAAGCAGTTTGTTTAACTGTTTGTGTTTGATTTTCAGGATGACAAACACGACTACCCTCTGTGACTACTCACGTGAACGTACATGGTGCGCCGACTACCAACACGGTTGTTAATCATGTTGAGAAACGGAGAAATTCAATGGGCGAAATTTCAAGAGGTGGCAACAAAGATGTTTTCTATCTCACTACTTTGAACCTTGCGTTGTTTCTTAAAAGAGAACCCACCTAACGTGGAACCTCTGCAGAAGGTCAATCCTCTAATCAACAGTCGTTCAAGCCTTGGAAGCATGGAAACATTCGGACTTTTTGTGTCACAACTATGTTACGAATGGTTTGGTTCTTCTTTGTACAATGTCTTGCAAGACCAAGGCGCCAAAGAATTACGGGAGTCATTGGAGCATAAGTACAAAGCGAGGATCTTGGTACAAAGAAGTTCGTGGTAGCTCATTTTTGGATTACAAGATGGATGATTCAAAGAATGTGATGAGTCGAGTTCAAGATCTGCGGGGTTTGCTACACGACATTCATGTTGAGGAATGACTTTGAGTGAAACTTTTCAAGTTCTTGCTATTATTGAAAAGTTACCTCCAAGTGGGTAGAATTCAAGAACTACCGAAGCATAAGCGAAAGGATATGAGTGTTGAAAACTTGGTTGTTCGTCTTCGTATTGAGCAGGACAACAAGTCGGCTCGAGAAAAACACGATATCGCTGATTACGCAAAGGCAAATATGGTTGAGCATGTTTCATCATCTTCAAAGTCTAATGTCAAAGCTAAAGGCAAAGGAAAATGAAAGAATGACAAGAAGGGCAAAGGGAAGTCGATTACCTTGCTCCTAAAGTCGCAATTGTGAAACGAAGTTCCAAGGGTGTGTTTCAATTGTGACCCACCAGTCACCGTCGGTTGCTAATCGTAAGATGCCAAGCGGGTGACTCCACGCCAAGCTAATATGGTGAATGAAGATGTGGACATGATTGCTATGGTGTCGATGTCATTGCCATGATCTCGAAGTTAACCGGTAGGTTCCAACAACGAGGAATGGTGGGTGAAGATGGGGCTACCATCATGTGTGTCTTGATAAGAGTATGTTTCACTCTTTCGGGCGGTTGATAGTGGAGAGAAGATGTACATGGGCAACTCGCAATCTTTGAAATCAAGGCGAAGGAGATGTAATCTTGAAGATGACATCCGAGAAAGAGCTCAAGTTGACTAATGTCTTGTATGTTCCGAGATTCGCAAGAATCTTGTGTACAGTTAATTTGTTGAACAAGTTTGGTTTTCGTCTTGTTTTTTAGTCTGATAAGTTTGTTCTTTCTAAGAATCAAGTGTATGTTGGTAGGGGATATGCCCTGAATGGTATGTTTAAACTCAATGTAATGGTTGTTAAGAAAGATATCAATAATATGAATTCTTCTGCTTACTTGATTGAGTCTTCTAATATGTGGCATGGCCGTCTTGGACATGTAAATTTTAATTCAATGCGTCGTTTGATTAAATTTAATTGCATACCTAATTTCCATATTGACTCAAAATATAAATGTGAAACTTGTGTTGAAGCCAAACTTACAAGAGCATCTTTCAAATCGGTTGAACGAAAAACGAACCACTTGATATGATACTGTGACATATGTGATTTGAAATCACTACCCACAAAGGTGGCAATAAGTACTTTATCACGTTTATTGATGATTGTACAAAGTATTGCTATGTTTACTTCGAAAAGTAAAGATGAAGCTATAGACAAGTTTGTTCTATACAAAAGCGAAGTTGAGAATCAACTTAGTAAGAAAATCAAGGTGGTCCGAAGTGATAGAGGAGGTGAATATGTGTCTCCATTCACGACCTATGTGCAAAACATGGAATTAGACACGAGTTCACCGCTCCTATTCACCTCTTTCAGTAAGCAGTATTGCCGAAAGGAAGAACCGTACCTTGAAAGAAATGGTTAATGCCATGTTGATAAGTTCGGTCTAAGCCGGGACATGGGGAAGCCATTTTAACGGCTACTTATCTTTTAAATAAGATACCTCGTAAGGAAAAAGAAGAGACCCTTATGAATTATGGATGGGAAGAAAGCCATCATATCAAGATTTACGAGTGTGGGGTGTCTAGCAAAGGTAGCTATACCGACTCCCAAGGCCCAAAAGATTGGACCTAAATCTGTGGATTGTATATTCATCGGATATGCTAAGAATAGCAGTGCTTATCGCTTCATTGTACATGATTCAAAAATCCGGATATACAAAAGGTACATTAATGGAATCAAGGAATGCTTCATTCTTTGAAACTATATTTCCTTGTTTAACGAAGGAAGCGGAAGTTCATCTAGAATAGATGAAGAAGTTGTCCAAGATAAGAGACAACGAGATGATAATGATCTCCAAGATGAGAGACAAGATCAAACCGAGGAAGAAGAGTTTGAACCTAGAAGAAGCAAAAAGCAAGAACCGAGAAATCGTTTGGACCCGATTTTGTTTCTTTATGGTTGAAAACGAACCTACTTCATACCGAAAGCAGTTACTTCCTCGAGAAGGGCCTCAATGGAAAGAAGCCATTAAAAGTGATATAGATTCTATTTTACAAAATCATACTTGGGAGCTCGTGGATTTACCTCCGGTTGTAAACCACTAGGCTATGAATGGATCTTCAAGAAGAAGATGAAACCGATGGCACCATTGACAAGTATAAAGCAAGATTAGTAATCAAAGGTTTAGACAACGAGAAGGTCTTGATTACTTTGATACATATTCTTTATTACGCGAATAACATCGATTAGGATGATACTTGCTATTGCCGCTTTAAGAAATTTGGAAGTTCACCAAATGGATGTGAAACGGCATTTCTAAACGGAGATTTAGAAGAAGAAATCTACATGAACCAACCCGAGGGTTTCATGGCTCTGGACAAGAGAACAAAGTTTGTAGGCTTGTTAAGTCATTATATGGCTTAAAGCAAGCTCCCAAACAATGGCATCAAAAATTTGACCACGCAATGCTGAGAGTGGATTCAAAATTAATGAATGCGACAAATGTGTTTATGTCAAAGACACAAATAGTGGATATGTAATCTTGTGTTTATATGTTGATGATATGCTTATCGTTGGCGAAACGACAAGATGACCAAATCTACTAAAGACATGTTGAAATCAAAGTTTGACATGAAGGATATGGGTTTGGTGATGTGATCCTTGGAATAAAGATCATACGAACTCATAATAGACTTGTGTTAAGTCAAGCACATTATGTGGAAAAATTCTTAATACTCATAATGCGGGGATTCCGGCCTAGTTAGAACTCCATTGACACCAAGTAAGCATCTATCTAAAAATAGAGGCTTAGGTGTTGCCCAATCAGAGTATTCAAGAATTATTGGCATGTTAATGTACTTAATGGCGGTACCGACCGACTTAGCATATCTTGTTAGCAGCTAAGTAGGTATAGTAGTAACCCAAGCTATGCACATTGGGCAACTATGACTCGGGTACTTCACTATTTGAGATACAATCGCGATTATGGACTACATTATTGATCTGGGCTAAACCGTCAAGTTATCTCACGCAAGCTGGCCACTTGTGAATGGCCAACCGTAAGAAACTCAAAACAGCTTAAGCACAAATGCAATGAAGTCCTGGAGAATATAGTGGATTCCCGGGTCGTTAAGTCCCACGGAGACTCAATGGTGTGTCAAAACAAACTCAGATGATAGAGTGATCACTAAGGATAGTGATCAGCAAAGGTTTGAATGGATTATTTAAGCTGAGGACAACTTAAGCACACTGGAATAAGCTAAAGAATGTAAAAAGCAGACTATTAAACTATGATAAGCAATTCAACAGAATCGATGAGATTCATTGAGAATCTAAAATTCTAAATCGTGAAATGAAATAGAAATAAGCAACAACAAGCAAATCGCGGAATCTAAACTTCTACATCAATGAGAATCAAAAATTAATTCAAAGAACTTCAAACAGATCGTGAAGCATATCGCCAGAAGCCAAAATAATGAATCGTGAGAATCAACAAATAACACTTGGCGGTTTCAAAAGCAATTCAGAGAATCACGGATAAGTTGACTAATGTGAACTTTGAATCAATTCTACTTATCGATTATGTTATACTAAACTATATTAAACCGATTGAAGCTAGGTTATGATTCTAAGCTACTTTGATGAGATTTGTATTCAAAAATCCTAACGATGAACTATCTAGGTGTGATCGAAGGTGATTTTGACTATGGATGAAACAAGGATCGGTTTTTATGACTTGCTTGAGTTATTATAACCAAGTGTGATATAAAACAATAACAAAGCCGGTCAAACAACCTTTAACACGCTTGAACAAGTTAAACCAAACAAACCTTCATAAGCCCGATTTGGTGATTTTGAGCAAAACACGATTTCAACCATGAGGCGATTGCGCACCTTATATAATCATTAAATAAGACTAAGTAAACATGAAACAACAAGACTAACAACATGAAACACAAGAATGATGATTATATTAATTTAATCAAAATGAGATTTTAGCAACTACTAATTGAAAAGAACAAACAATGATTTTAATCTTTAACTACACTTAACTAAAACTAATAAACATGAAGAAACATAAATTCAAGCTATTTAACAGTTCAAACAAGTGAAATGCCAAAATGAACAAAATGCTTACAAGTGGCTATCCAACTGAAATCACGAACCAAGATCACAAGACCACTCCTATAGGCTTACCACTAAGCCACTAACCGAGGCCATCCACAATCTACCACGCTTGTTTGTGAACACCATTTCCAAGGGATTTTGATTTTTCAACTAATTATTTGGTATTTTGGTGATTTTTCCTTTTGATTCTAAACTGAATTTTAATGTATCTAATAGCTTTTAGAAGCTATCTAGAGCTTAAGTGATCTTATTCAATCCGTACAAACAACTAACAACAACATTAACATAACATGAGATTTTGAACTTGAAAAATATATAAACTTGGAAATATGATTAAGACTTGAAATTGATACTTGCAAAGTTTAACAATACATCAAGTGACTTAACAAAACGCTTGAAGGCTTTAAAATACTTTGAAAATTGAAAATTACTTAAAACGACATAAGCTAAACTAAAGTACACTCGATATCTTCTCCCAATGCTTCTCTTCCTATTATATAGAATTTTGGACCTTTTGCCGACTCGATCATATCCCACCTCATCGAGCCATTGGATCTTCAAAATCATCATATCCGTCCATGTGTAGATTTGGCGCCAAATTTGTCAAGAGCGGTTTTAGTCAATTAATGATCTTTGGGTGTTAGTGAAGGTGGAGAGGGTGATATACAAGTGGTGAGACAGTGTAAAGAGTGGATAGAGCAAATCAAGGAAACTACTACGGTTTACGGATTTTGGCGCGACAATGAGGTAAAGGATGAGCAAAGGTCCGGTTTTGACTATTTTTGACCACGTTTTATATTAGGGAGGGTTCACGCGATTATTTCAAGGGTTCTATTTGTTTTGGATGGGTTCAAAATACAAAAGGAGTCCGTTTGGTTTAATAGCTAGTTAACCACAAGGGCCAAAGATGTAATTTGACCAAAGATAAAGGATGAACATGCCACTTTTTCAAACTTATCACAAGGACCAAACTTGACAAACTTTGATAGTACAAGGATAACATTTGCATAAAATTTCATTTTAAAATATCCAAGGACTAATTTTGACATTTTCAAAGTTTAGGGACCTTTTCGCCATTTGACCAAAGAATCATTCAAGGACTATTTTAACAACTTAGAATATTTCAGGGACCTTGAATGATAAAATTCTTGATTTTGGATTCCAAGGACTAGATTTGACAACTTTAAAACTTGGGGACTAAAGCGCCAATTTTGCAAACTTGAATCATTTTTCATCCGATTTTGATATTTTGCATTTAAAACACAAAAAACACGATTTGTGATATTTTCATCATTTTGATGCATTTTGAGTGTTTTCGGATGATTTTGCAGTTTAGATTGTACAAAATGATGAGTATTTAGACACTCATCAATCCCCACACTAAGATATTGCTAGTCCCTAGCAATGATTTAGAACTTTAATGGATTTTAAAACTCTTTACCAAAAGCCATCACTCGAGTAGCCAATTGTTTTGATTCAAGTAAGAACCTTGGTACAATGATAACCAAATGATTTTGAGCAAATCATAAGCTTTCAACGGATTTGATTTGTCTTTACCGAAGCCGCTATACGGACTAGCCAACTCTTAGATAAATTATCAATATTATCTTTGGTGAGTCGATTACCAATTATGGTTTTTCCATCGCCTTTACCACAAGCCATAAACTTGCGGGCTAGCCAACTCTTCACTTTTAAGGATATGGTGAGTTGAGAACCATACAATTTGGGCAAATTGCAAGCCATATAAACGGATTTGAGAAATCTTTACCAAGAGCCGTTTGCTCTCGGATTAGCCAATCCTTTTGTCTATTAGACATGGCGGATCGATAATCGAATGAGTAAGTGTAAAACACTTACTCCAAAAAATTTTGGCCAAAACGGGGAATTGGGTGGATAATTTCATGATAAAATTCGTGAGAATTCCACCGCACTTAGAAATGAATATTGCCCTCAATATTCAAAGTACCGGTTATGCGAAACAAAAATGTAAAAGGAAAATACTACGACCATTATTTGAAAGATTTTTTTTTTTTTTTTAGAAACTTATATACATACACAACATGTGGGCAACCCCCACACTAGGGTGGTAGAAAGAGGGTAAGAAGGCGTAAATATGGGTGAAAACCCATATGGTGTGTGCTAAAGTTTTGATTCCGAGTCACTAGCTTGACTCGATCCCCGCATTCATTGGTTCATGGGGAATGTTTGTAAATCCGGACAACCACGGAGGAATGTCCTCCAAAGTAATGCTTCACTCGATGACCATTCACTTTAAAATGAGGACCTTCGGGTTGAGATAACTCAACGGCACCGTAAGGATAAACCTTAGCAATGGTAAATGGACCGCACCAACGGACTTGAGCTTTCGAGAAAATCTTCAATCTTGAATTGAAAAGAAGGACTCGATCACCAACGTTGAAAACGCGGTTCTTGATTTTAGAGTCATGAATCTTCTTTGTCTTTGCTTGTAGATCAAAGAGTTCTCGTAAGCTTGATCACGAAGTTCATTTAATTCATTCATTTGAACTTTTCGTGATCACCACCGTCTGAATATCGAAATTTGCATGCTTCAAGGCCCAGTGGGCTTTGTGCTCTAGCTCAATCGGAAGATGACATGCCTTCCGCACACTAGCTTGTATGGAGTACACCCTATGGGTGTTTTGTAAGTATGCACGGAAGGCCCGAGTGCGCCATCTAGCTTTTCCGACCGGGATGCACGATTTTCGCCATCGTCCTTTCAAGGATCCTTTTAATACCACGGTTGGAAACTTCCACCGCCCACTTGTTTGGGGTGGTATGCGAGAGAGACGGTGGGTAACACCATATTTTGCATGACTCTTTCAAATTGGTCATTGCAAAATGTGTACCACGATCACCGATTATCGCTTCTGAGTTCCAAACCGCAAAAGAGATTTCAAAATTTCACAACAACTTGGGCATCATTGGTAGGTAAAGCTTTTGCTTCAACCCATTTTGAAAAATAGTCAACGACCACTAGTATGTACTTGTTTCCACGAGACGAAGGAAATGACCCCATAAAATCAATACCCCATATGTCAAATATCTCACAAACTTGAATGGCATTTTGCGGCATTTCATTTCTTTGAGATATATTTCCGTGACGTTGACAAGCGTCGCTGTGTTTTGACAAATTCGTGGGCATCCTTATAGATTGTGGGCCAATAAAACCCGGAATCAAACACCTTTTGGCGGTGTAGTTTGGACTATGATGGCCCCGTGGGTCCAAAGCATGGCAAGTCGTGAGAATGTCAATAGCTTCTCGTCCATAAACACACCGTGGGATGACTTGATCCGCATGTGATTTTGAACAAGTAGGGTCGCCCGTAAATAATGTTTAACATCTTTGAAGAATTTGTTCTTCCATTGGGTTGACATCCCTTTCACAATGAAGTTACCCGCATGGTAATTTGCAAAGTCAAGAAACCATGGGGTGGTAGAATTTCACGAAAAGAAACCGCATTGAGTGTCTCGAGAGAAATGTTTCATTTATTTCCTTTTTCTCAAAAACATCTTGGTGAGGTTTTCTAACTGACAGATGATCGTGACTAGATTCTCACTCCTTTTTATCACGATAATGATATCAAATTCTTGCAGGAGGAGAATCCAACGAAGTAATCTCGCTTTGCATCTTGTTTTGCAAAGAGATATTTGAGAGCCGAGTGATCCGTATACACCACGCATTTGGTCAAGATTAAGTATGGCCGAAACTTCTCAAATGCATACACCACGGCTAATAGCTCTTTTTATGTGGTGGTGTAATGAGTTTGAGCCTCAGTCATAGTTTTGCTTGCGTAGTGGATAGGCTGAAAATGCTTGTTTCTTCGTTGCCCTAAGACTGCACCGATAGCAAAATCACTTGCATCGCACATGAGCTCAAAGGGTAAATCCCAGTTGGGAGCAACGAGAATGGGTGCTTCAGTAAGCTTTTTCTTCAATGTTTCAAAAGCTATGATGCACTCGGGTGAAAAGATAAAAGGAGCATCCTTTTCAAGAAGATGGGTCATTGGCCGGGCGATTTTGGAAAAATCTTGTATGAATCTACGATAGAAACCGGCATGACCTAAAAAACTCCTAATACCTTTGACGGTAGTAGGATGAGGTAATTTAGCAATAACATCTACTTTTGCTCTATCAACCTCAATCCCATTCTTGGAAATCTTATGGCCAAGGACTATGCCTTCTTTGACCATAAAGTGGCTTTTCTCCCAGTTTAGACAAAGATTGGTGTCTTCACACCTTTGAAGCATTTTTTCTAAATGGGAGAGACATGTTTGAAAAGAATCCCCAATGACCGAGAAGTCATCCATAAACACCTCCATTGTTTCCCCGATCATGTCGTAGAATATGGCCATCATACATCGTTGGAACGTGCCAGGAGCGTTACATAAGCCAAAAGGCATACGTTTGTAGGCAAAAGTTCCGTATGGGCAGGTGAATGTAGTCTTTTCTTGATCCTGTGGATCAATGGGAATCTGAAAGTAACCCGAGAAACCATCAAGGAAACAATAGTATTCATTCCCTGTTAATCTCTCAAGCATTTGGTCCATAAAGGGTAGAGGAAAATGGTCTTTACGGTAGCATCATTCAACTTACGATAGTCAATACACACACGCCATCCCGTAACCAATCGAGTTGGAATTAACTCGTTATCTTCATTTGTGACAAAAGAATGGCACCCTTTTTGAACACAATGAATTGGGCTAACCCAAGGACTAGTGAGATAGGGTAAATCAATCCGCATCAAGAAGTTTGATAACCTCTTGTTTGATAACATCATGGATTTTTGATTTACTCTTCTCGATGTTGAACTCATTGGTTTGAAGTCATCCTCCATCAAGATTTTGTGAGTACAAAACTCGTGGTTGATACCTTAATGTCGGAGAGTTTCAAGCAATTGCTTGCTTGTGTGACTTCAAGATCTTTACGAGAGCAGCATTTTTCATCTTTACTCAAATCTCGAGCAATAATGACGGGTAATTTATCATCACCCTCAAGAAATGCATACTCGAGATGAGGAGGTAAGTCCTTAAGCTCAACCTCGTGAAATTCTTCGTTTTCTCAACCGACTTGACTTCCTTGTTATGAAGCTTGACAGAGGAGAGGAGGAGAAGTGTCCTGATTTAACAACTTTAGAAGAATATCTCCTCCGATTAATCTCATTTTGATTAATCTCATCCGAATTGAATCACTAGAATGAGAGATTGATGATGGATCACCATTGAGCAACTTCTCAATAAGTATGTCCCCTCAATATCAATTGAGCGTGATCAATTTCCCATGGAATGTAATCACTAGCCGTGTATGCTTCAATCTCATCTAAGATGAAGTCGCCTTCAAACGGAGTGAGAGAAGGAGTAGAATTGGCTATGATAGGTTGAGAAGATGTGGGATCCCCACTCACGTAATTATGAGAATAACCAAGAACTTCTTCGAGAGTACTCTTCAGAAGAAACATCGATGATATCTATTCGGTTAACCGATCTGTAATCATAGTTTGCGAGTACTCAAGTTTGATCAAGGTTAAAGGTGATGACTTCATTACCAACACGCAATGTGATTTCCGCTCAAATACATCAATGAGAGCACGGCCCGCTCGTGAATCCTCGACCAACAATGAGAGGAACCCGATGATCGGCATCAAAATCAACAACCACTAAGTCACCGAAAATGGAACTTTCCTATTTACAAATACGCCCTCAAGAATGCCAAGAGGACGGGATATGGAACGATCTGCAAGCTCAAGAGTCATGCATGTAGGAGTAAGTTCCTAAGAGAAAGTTTCTTCCACATGAATAAGGCATAAGGTTTATGCTTGCACCAAGATCTCGCTAGGGCAAAGCATTCAACCATTCCTGGAATACACAAGGTAGGAGAAATTTCCCGGGATCTCCAAGTTTTTCTCGAAGCTTCTTGTAATAATCACGCGAGCAGCTCGTTAAGAGGAGTTTTGCCATTTCAAACAAACTTTTCCTTATTGCTTAACATGTGTTTGAGAGTCGATGTAACTTGGGCATCAAGATGATAGCATCCGCAAAGCTTATGTCAGTGTAATTCTTGGAAAATTTGGAAAATTTATCCATTTGATGATCGGCTTTCATGAGCTTTGCTCATTCAAGCGTGATGGGTAAGGAATAGAAGATTTGGATTCGATTCTCAACAGAGCTACTGGAGGTTCAAAACAACTCCTTGATTTGACTTGGGTTCGGACAACTTGAGGTTGGACTACCAAGGTAGGGACGTGCGGTATGCCGTGGGCTAGAATAATGCACCTTGCCCATTGTTTCCTTGGTAACTTGACTTATTGCCACAGTGGAGGAGGCATTGGAGTCGAGGTCCATTGTGTGTCGGAGGTTCACTTTCCACTACCTTTGGGAGAAGAAGAAGAAGAGGTAGTAGGAATAGCAGTCCATCATATGAAACACCACTTTCGGTTGTGATCGCCTTTGCATCGCCCCTCGTGTTAGCGATCGTGTTGCTCGGAAGTTTTCCCGAGCCCGAGGGTTGATCATTTAAAGACTTCTTAAGATCGCAATCGACCGACCAACAACCTGTTCATTTCATCTTGGGACTTCATGAATTGCTTGATAACTCATCGATGATGGTCCCGGAGGAATAATGGCGGAGGAGCTTGAGGATAATTTGAGGTCGTATGTTTTGATTATAGCCAAAATTCCTTGATTAGGATTCATATTCCCATGAAATTGATTCCTCGATTGAAATTGTTTTGATTAAGGTTTTTGATGTTGGAAACCTTGATTGGGTCCAGATAGAAATTACCTTGGTTTTGATAACCTTGGTTCATTCTTGGTTGATTTTGGTTCGGTTTTGCATGTTATGATTCTCGTTAAAACCGGTGGTGCCTCGATTAGTGTTAGCACGGTAGTGTGGTTCATTTTGAGGACGGTATTGAGTACCTCCTTGTCAGTAAACTACCGGCTAGAGCATTGGCTTCAAAAGGACTACCATCGGTGGCGGTACAATTGTAGTAAGCATGAGGACCACCACAAGTAACACAACTCGACTTTCTTCACTTCAAGATGTGTTGGTGTCGAGTGAAGGTAACTTTCTTCTCGTTAGCAAGAACCAAACTCGAACAATGTCTCGTGAGTTTGTCAATCTTAGCATCGGTGCTAGATGTACTCACGGGAGATGAAGAAGAAGAAGGTCCAAGATGAGACCGATATGTCTTTGCCCGAAAGGACGGACCGAGATTTGTTCTCAATGATTTGCAAGGCCTCTTTGTGGTCTTGCTCAGAAATTACCTTCCGGAGGCATTCAAAGAGTCTTGATTTGTCCGATTGAGACCATTATATAAAGTATCCATTTGCATTAACTCGGTAAAACCATGATGCGACACTTCATGGCGACTCTTGTAACGATCCCATGCCTCCCGAATGATTCATCAAATCTCTCGAGAAAATTTCATTATCTCATTCTTAAGACTTGTGGTTCGGGATGGAGGATAGAACTCGTTAACTAACTTGGTGACTAGATCTTCCCATGTCTCTATAGAACGAGGGGTTGTTTCTCGCCAATTCCGGCTTGTCCTCTAGAGAAAATGGGAATGAAGAAGCTTGATAGCTTCATGGGACATTCTTGTACTTGATGGTAGATGCAATCTTGTTAAACCATCGAATGTATGCATGAGGATCATCCCGCCAAAACCATAGAATTGGCTTTGGGTTACCGATTAAGTAACCCGTTTTGAGCTCAAGGTGTCACCACGATGGTGGGACAACAATAGCATCTCCGTAACCCTCGATGGGTGCTTGGAGAAGCTCATTCATGGGTTTGTCTTCCGCCATTTCGGCTGTGTGGTGGTGGTGGTAGACGCCTCGATCACGGTCAAGGAGCCGAACGCCCCTACGCTCACGAGGAATCTTTCCAAGTTCGGAAAGTGGACTTGTAGAGCTGGAAGAACGAAGCGCATGCACTAAGTATAAAAATCAATTTTCAAAACAAATGAGGCAAAACGACAAGTGAACTTAACCAATAATCACAGATGAAATGGCTTTGAAAAAGGTACACCAAATCACAAGTGACACAAAGGCAAGTTTTAAATCTGTGGTTCGAACTTATTATGGTCACACCCCGATTAGTAGGTGTATCGCCTTGATTTATGTGGTTGATTTTTATGTATATATTAAGTACCACCGAAAAGACGTAGGTAATGATTTGTGCAAAGGGTTCAAAAACTTTTGGACAATATTTTGGTATCGTCTCGCTTAACCAAATCGCATCGCTTTTAAGAATCACCTTAAAGACAATACAAGATAGAAAACGCCACGATTGTTTTGTTGTTTTATATTTTTTTTGTGTTTTAACACTTTAGGAAAAGTGTTAATGAACTTTTGATTTTCTTATAACTTTACAAAAACTTTTTACAAATGATGGGTTATGTGCAAGAATGGGTCCGAAATGGCTAAACACACGCTAAAGCCTCCCGCAGTGCAAGCGCCAAAATTTGATCCGGCTAAACCGTCAAGTTATCTCACGCAAGTCGCCACTTGTGAATGGCCAACCGAAGAAACTCAAAACAATTTTAAGCACAAATGCAATGAAGTCCTGAGAATATAGTGGATTCCCGGTCGTTAAGTCCCACGGAGACTCAATGGTGTGTCAAACAAACTCAGATGATAGAGTGATCACTAAGGATAGTGATCAAAGAAAGGTTTGAATGGATTATTTAAGCCGAGGACAACTTAAGCACACCGGAATAAGCTAAAGAATGTAAAGAAGCAGACTATTAAACTATGATAAGCAATTCACAGAATCAAGAGATTCAGAATCTAAAATTCTAAATCGCCAGAAATGAAATAGAAATAAGCAACAACAAGCAAATCGTGAGAATCTAAACTTCTACATCGCCAGAATCAAAATTAATTCAAAGAACTTCAAACAGATCGTGAGAAGCATATCGCCAAGCCAAAATAATGAATCACAGAATCGACAAATAACACTTCAGCTTCAAAAGCAATTCAGTGAGTAATCACGGATAAGTTGACTAATGTGAACTTTGAATCAATTCTACTTATCGATTATGTTACACTAAACTATATTAAACCGATTCAAGCTAGGTTAACATATTCTAAGCTACTTGATGAGATTTGTATTCAAAAATCCTAACAAATGAACTATCTAGGTGTGATCGAAGGTGATTTTGACTATGGATGAAACAAGGACCGGTTTTATGACTTGCTTGAGTTATTATAACCAAGTGTGATATAAAACAATAACAAGAAGTCACCAAACAACCTTTAACACAGTTGAACAAGTTAAACCAAACAAACCTTCATAAGCCTCGATTTGGTGATTTTGAGCAAAACACGATTTCAACCATGAGACCGATTGCGCAGACCTTATATAATCATTAAATAAGACTAAGTAAACATGAAACAACAAGACTAACAACATGAAACACAAGAATGATGATTATATTAATTTAATGTCAAAATGAGATTTTAGCAACTACTAATTGAAAAGAACAAACAACCGATTTTAATCTTTAACTACACTTAACTAAAACTAATAAACATGAAGAAACATAAATTCAAGCTATTTAACAGCTCAAACAAAGTGAAATGCCAAAATGAACAAAATGCTTACAAGTGGCTATCCAAGTGAAATCACGTAACCAAGATCACAAGACCACTCCTATAGGCTTACCACTAAGCCACTAACCTGTGGCCATCCACAATCTACCCCGCTCCAACAGGAACACCATTTCCAAGGATTTTGATTTTCAACTAATTATTTGGTATTTTTGGTGATTTTTCCTTTTGATTCTAAACCGAATTTTAATGTATCTAATAGCTTTTAGAAGCTATCTAGAGCTTAAGTGATCTTATTCATCCGCATAAACAACTAACAACAACATTAACATAACATGAGATTTTGAACTTGAAAATATATAAACTTGGAAATATGATTAAGACTTGAAATTGATACTTGCAAAGTTTAACAATACCATCAAGTGACTTAACAAAACGCTTGAAGGCTTTAAAATACACGAAAATTGAAAATTACTTAAAACGACATAAGCTAAACTAAATTACACTCGATATCTTCTCCCAATGCTTCTCTTCCCTATTATATAGACTTTTTGGACCTTTTTGAGCTCGATCATATCCCACCTCATCTCGAGCCATTGGATCTTCAAAATCATCATATCCGTCCATGTGTAGATTTGGCGCCAAATTTGTCAAGAGCGAGTGTTTAGTCAATTAATGATCTTTGGGTGTTAGTGAAGGTGGAGAGGGTGATATACAAGTGGTGAGACAGGTGTAAGAGTGGATAGAGCAAATCAAGGAAACTACTCGTTTATGGATTTTGGCGCGACAATGAGGTGGATGAGCGAGGTCCGGTTTTTGACTATTTTTGACCACGCTTTATATTAGGGAGGGTTTACACCGATTATTTGCGTGGGTTCTATTTGTTTTGATGGGTTCAAAATACAAAGTGGAGTCCGTTTGGTTTAATAGCTAGTTAACCACAAGTGGCCAAAGATGTAATTTGACCAAAGATAAAGGACTGAACATGCCACTTTTTCAAACTTATCACAAGGACCAAACTTGACAAACTTTGATAGTACAAGGATAACATTTGCATAAAATTCCATTTTAAAATATCCAAGGACTATATTTGACATTTTTCAAAGTTTAGGGACCTTTTCTGCCATTTGACCAAAGAATCATTCAAGGACTATTTTAACAACTTAGAATATTTCAGGGACCTTGAATGATAAAATTCTTGATTTTGGATTCCGTGGACTAGATTTGACAACTTTTAAAACTTGGGGACTAAACCGCCAATTTTGCAAACTTGAATCATTTTCATCCGATTTTGATATTTTGCATTTAAAACACATAAAACACCGATTTGTGATATTTTCATCATTTTAATGCATTTTGAGTGTTTTGAGATGATTTTGCGCTTTAGATTGTACAAAAATGATGAGTATTTAGACACTCATCAATTATGATCGATATCCAAATTGCTATCGAAGGACATGTTGATGCAAATTGGATATCCGACATAAAGGATTCTAGATCGACTAGTGGATATGTGTTTACACTGGGAGGGCGCCTATATCTTGGAAGTCTTCCAAGCAAACGGTTATAGCTAAGTCCACGATGGAATCGTAATTTATCGCGTTAGATAAATGCGGACAAGAGGCGGAATGGCTACGTCAATTGTAGAGGACATACCAAGGTGGCCTAAACCCGAACGACCATTAGTATACATTGTGATAGTCAATCTAAGATTGGCGTAGCTCATAGCATAATGTATAATGGAAAGTCCGCATATCCGTCGTCGACATAATTCGATCGACAACTACTCTCAACAGAGTTATCTCAATTGACTATGTGAAGTCAAAGGATAACATCGCGGATCCGCTTACGAAAGGCTTAAGCGAGAGAGTTAGTTAGTAAGTCGTCTAAAGGAACGGGACTAAAGCCCTTGAAGGAATGAGTTTCTATGAAGGAAAACCTAACCCAGCTTGATGGAGATCCCAAGATCCGGGTTCAATAGACAACCTAATCATAGAAATGTGGGGAAGTCACGTCAATGTGGGGAGTTACTAAATATTGTAACTTTCCTAGTCCATTCCTATAACAAATGTGACTTGTTGAGAGGTTAAACATATGGCTTTAATGATTGTGATGAAATCATAAAGCATAATGATTCAAGATGAAATCACAAAACATATGTTTTAATGATTCAAGATGAAATCACCTATGTGAGAGAGAAGTGGGGTCGCTCAAGGGAAATGGGGGCGCAATTCCTAAGAGCTCTTGCGTAACCAGGCTAGTGTTCATGACCATAACGAACACGACTACGAGGACTTGACATTGTCGTGAGAGTCTTGTGTGAAGTGTAATGTCGCTCACGTAAATGGATAATGAGTTCAAGGACATCGTGTTCACATAGATCTAGGAGACTAAGTGCATCTCACAAGGAAGGTTCAAAGGGTTACACCTACCTATCCTATGCAAGACTTAACCGCAGAAATTTCACGTAAACTTTCTGTTTTCGATCGATTTCCATTCATGTGGGGATTGTTGGAAAATGAGTTTTCCAAAATGAGTTTTGCAAATTTTGGACACTATTTAATATATGTATATGTTATACATAGTTATATTTCTTGGTAGCTTTGCGTTCTCCTCGACGAGAGCTTCGCAACGAGCTATAGAGTGTCAAAATGGAGTTGATATGAATGAGATATCGTGTCTCAAAGCGAGGCACTTGAAACACAAAATTTGGAAAAGTGGGAGTATCCCACATCGCCCAAAAATAAGAAGTGAAACCTTGTTTATATAGGAATCTTGATATGAACCTTCAAATTGATTTGTTGGTTTTACTCCAACACCCGTGCGTCGCTGCCAGGGGTTGTGTGATTTCGTGATTTCGGGCCAAAATGGGTTCAAAGCTTCAACTCACGCGACCTGCGAACGAATGCATCTCGAAACCTCGTGACACTGCGAGATCTTTTGTCAGCAGATTCGGGCTTGTAGTTTTCCAAATTCTGTATCAATCTATTTTAGGAATAGATTTAGTCTTAGTGGATAAGTTTTACAGAATAATGTTGTGTTAATAAATTATATGCAAATCATGTTTTATTATAACAGATTTGTATATTTTCGGAACTTATTTATCTTGGAAAACAAGTTAGGTTTTCAATATAAACACAGCAACTCTCATTCGGTTTAAAGGATAAAAACGTAGCTTCTCCAAAATTAAAGATTTCCAAATCTTCTCTCGATCGGATACACTCGAGCTTGGTGAATTTTCGTGCAAGTGAGTCAGTCCGACCGGCAACAGATTAGAACGTTGTACCCTAGAAACCGACGGCGAACTGCATTTTAAGGAATCGTGTTAAATACGAGCCTCGCTCACGACCTTTTACCGCTTTCGTTTACACGCTCTATAGTTATGCATCTTCCGCTTCTACCTCATTCTGTCCGTGTTTATTTTCTGTTTTTACATTATGTTATTTAATAATTGTAATCTGATTTATTATTTAATTAAAGTGTGCACCGTTTCCCACAATTATAAACTTATAAAACTCTAATTTGCTAGCAATTCATAAATAACAAATAAATTAAGGTAAGTTGAATTCATGATGTGTTTTAGAGGATTGCGATGATGAAGAAGATTCCAAATGGTTTGGGGTTGTACAATGGGAAAATGATGCGTAGCAATATTGTGGGTATCATGTGGTGTTTGATTTTAAAGTTTTAATTTCATCACGTGATTTTGAATTTTTGATTGGGATGTTGCTGTGTTTTTTCCTTTAAGTCGTAGAACTATGGTAAAATGGTCATATGGCATGTAATAGTAGGTAACATCAAAGTTTTATAAGTGATATTAATATTTTTGAAAGTTTGTCACACCTAACATTAAAAAATTTTGAAAGTTTATAACCAATTAGTGTAATTAACCCTTTAGTTTATTACTAAACTTGAGTAACAAATAAATTTATGAACTTCAAAAAATAGACTAACGAAATAGTGGATGTACTATACTCCACTTATAAGCCTAAACAAACACCTCAATCATATCGTGACACAATCGAACATGAACGAGTCTTTACGGTCACAAAGTGTTTGGAAAGTTTAATTCATAACAAAAGGTTTTTCATTTTCGAATAGCATAGTGATTCTAATTATTTGGGTCAAGATCTCTTTAATAAAGCTGTGCGTTCCAGAACACAAAAACCTTTGTAATTCCCTTTGGTAAGAGCGAGGGCCGTTCAATTGATTTTGAAAGCCTTGTGCAGTAACGATAAGTAAGCCCCTATGTTTGACGAACTCTTATGTAAAAAACAAAGAATTGTCGAATTTTTTTGTCTCAAACATGCAATCGGTACTTGATGTTTTATTAATCTTGTATTTTAGCTGTGATCACATAACATTGTTTCATAATAACCTTAACCAATGACTTAAATTCACGTATATGTAACTTGATAATATATAAAGGGGGTCTCATAGAATTGGTGACCCTGTGCAGCTGCCCCACTTGCACAGAGTGTTCACTGCCACTGGTAAGAGCTCGATTCATCGCTAGTTTACGTTGATCTTTATGAATGTTGTGTCTATTGTCATGGAGTCATGGTCAACTACTTATCGTCAACATTTCCTTTTACTATGCAAGTTTTAGTTGAAAGCTATCTTAATATTGGCAAGTGTTTATGTCCTTAATTAACATGTTGCTAAAATTTAAAGGAAATAATACACTTAGTGACAACGTATATGGCCCATCGGCTCAATAGCCGAAGGACTTAATACTTCGTCGAATGGCGTACTGAAAGGCCAATATCCGAAGGGATCGTTGACCTGACAGTACCTTTGGCATTTAGCCTGAATACAATTCGTTTCATTCTCATAGGTGTCAGAGATGACGCCAGAGCGATGTCGTCGTGCGATGTCGATCCCCGACAAGCACTAACGGCCCCATAGAATGCGATAGGCCCAAGGACCAGATATTGACATCAAGGAGTATAAATACACATACAGTAATTGGTAAAAGGGTATCATTTCTCACACACACACATTTATACTAAACCCTTCGGTTAGACCCCTACTTACTCTCACGCCGGAGTCTGGTCCTGGGATAACACCCGGGGCGAGACTAACGTGTTGTTTCATCTTCGCAGGTATCCAGAAGACTTACTTTACAAGGCTGAGGGATATATGAAGAACCTTACAAAAAAAAAATTTCGACATTGGCGCCATCCGTGGGACCCGTATTCAATCTACTAAAGCTATAGGATGACGGGTTCAACACCTCCGGTAACTTCTGGAGGAAGGGAATCTAACTCCCCCCAGTGACGAGAGAGCAGTTGGAAGGGTATGTAACTACACTCAAGTCCATGATAAAAGAGCACAACAGCCGAAGGGATACCGTCGATCCGATACGGTTGGATTTTGAAGATGAAACAGCCCCTGACAAAGGTGAACCGGCGGCCAAGAAGAAGGAGATCGTGACCGAAAGTAAGATAAATGATGATGATCTGGGGAAGCCCTTCAAGGAAGTCTCAAGGTCTCCCTTGACTCGGCGAATCATCGAATTCTCAGCACCTGAGCACAAGATGCCCACCCACATCAAGTTGTATGATGGGTCGACGGATCCTCAAGACCATCTTAATAGGTTCACAGGGGCCGCAGGACATGGAGAGTGGCCAATGCCGGTATGGTGCCGCATGTTCCAACAGACTCTAGTCGGAAAAGCCAGAGGATGGTTTGATCGCCTTCCTCCGGGAAGTATAGAAGAATGGGCTGACTTCAGGGAACGGTTTGAAGCTCGCTTTTCTCTACACAAAACCTACCTCAAAGATCCAACGGAGATAACTAAGATTGTCAGAAAGGCTAAGGAAACGCTCCTAGAGTTCAAAGAAAGATGGACCATCGAAACACGGTTCATACAGGGCGTGCTGGAAGTCATGAGAATCTCCTCGTTCATGAGTGGGTGCAAATGTCCCGAGTTAGCTAAGCAGTTCGCTGACAAGGTCGCGAAAACAGTAGATGAAATGATGGTCCGGGTGGATGACTTCGTTAGATCAGAGGAAGCCTTCGCTAGCACAGAGTTGCCCGAGGAGAACATTATGACACGACCAGAGAGCCTTAACCGGTCCTTTCCGAAAGGACGACAGGGTCGTTAGGGGACATTATGGAGGAAACATGAGAAGTGATGGGCGACATGGGTATACGGGCAAGGATCGCGGAAGTTCCTATCGAAGGGGACAGGTCAGCACCTTATTTGCCCTCCCGGGGTGATCATCTAAGCCGAAACATTCCCCGATTGACACTGGATTCACTCATCAAACCCCCGAAGGAGATCTTAGCTACCGAGCATCAGCTACGCTTGCCTCCCCCGAAGCCCATGCGTGACCCGCCACGGAAGGAGAATAAGGATAAATACTGTGATTATCATGGAGAAAAGGGGCATTACACGAATGACTGCTACCAACTCAAGAATTAACTGGAGCTAGCCCTGGAATCAGGAAAGTTGAATCACCTGATAAGGGATCTCAGACAGAAGGGTAGGCGAGATCCTCTTAAGAAAGAAACGGGAATCAAGGACAAGGTCATTAACATGGTTCGAGCATGGCCGGAGAGGAGGAAGAGGAAATCCGCAGAGCAAGAGTAAGGGTGGATGAGCGTGCCCATAACCTTTCCTTCCCTCCCTGATGGAGACGTGTCAGATGAACCCCTTATAATCGAAGCAGACATGGAGGGATATCTCGTAAGAAGGGTATTTGTGGATGAAGGAGCCTCGTTTGAAGTGATGTTCGAACATTGCTTCAACAACTTGAGTCCAGATATAAGGTCCCGAATGAAGCAAACGCACACAGATTTACTCGGGTTTGCTGGGCAAGTGACCAAACCGTTGGGAAAGATTGAGCTGGACGTCTCGTTCGGAGACGAAGGGCTATATCGGAAGGTCAGAATGAAGTTTACTGTCATCCGTGCTTCATCACCCTACAACGTGATCTTTGGAAGGACGGGGCTGAAGATATTAAGAGCAATCCCCTCCACAGTGCACTCCATGATGGAGTTCCCCACCCCACGAGGAATCTCCACCCTCGTGACTTGTTCGGTGGTCATCTCGGAATGCAGGAGGTTGGAAAAGATGCAAGCTACTACACCGGAACTCAATATCCATGAATCGGGAAAGACCAATGAGGTAGGTTTAACGGAAGAGGTGATAGTTAATCCGGCTTTCCCGGAACAACCCGTGATGATAGGAGGTGCCTTGTCCTCTGAATGCAAGAGGCGTCTCAAAGAACTTCTCAAGAAGAACCTGGATGTGTTTGCGTGGGAACCGGCAGATATGATGATGAGTTCCTCAAGAATAATCGAAAGATACATTGAATGCCAACCCACAAGAAACCTGGGGTGTCAAAAACGCCGATGTCGGTGGCGCATCAAGTCAAGCGGTCACAAAGGAAGTTGAAAAATGGGTCAAGGCTGGTATTGTTCGGCCTGTCAAATATCCCACATGGATATCCAACCCTGTCTTAGTCAAAAAGTGTGACGGGAGTTGGCGTATGTGCATTGATTTCAAAAATAATAACTCCGCCTGTCCCAAAGACTACTACCCTCTACTGGAGATTGACTGGAAGATCGAATCAATCATGGGGTACAAATACAAGTGTTTCCTGGACGCCTACAAAGGTTATCATCAAGTGCAGATGGCAAAGGAGGATGAAGAAAAGACAACATTTTACACGGAACAAGGGACTTATTGCTACACAAAAATGCCGTTTGGTTTAAAGAACGCCGGGGCTACTTACCAATGGATGATAGATTCTGCTTTCCAGTCAAAGATAGGGAGAAACTTGGAGGCATATGTGGATGATATGGTCATCAAAAGCAAGGAGGAAAACGGGATGTTGGCAGACATTGCCGAAACATTCGATAACCTTCGGAAGATGAACATGAAGCTGAACCCCAAGAAGTGTTCCTTCGGGATGGAAGAAGAAAAGTTCTTAGGATATATAGTCACCTCAGAAGGGATCAGGGCAAACCCAAAAAAGACAAAGGAAATTATGGACATGCAATCACCCAAGACCCTGAAAGAAATGCAGAGTCTCAGCGGGAAAATGGCGGCACTCAACCGTTTTTTTATCCCGGTCTGCCGAAAGATCCTTACCCTTCTTTGAAACCCTTAAGAACATCACCAAGGAAAACAAAGAGGAGTACCGATGGACAGAAAAAGCAAAAAAAGCTTTCCATGAGATGACGAAGCTCATAATGGATCTCCCCTCATTGACCACGCCTGTGGCAAAAGAAATGTTGTATGTGTACCTCGCAGCATCTGAAGAGGCAGTGAGTGCAGTCCTGTTGACCGAAAGGAAAGGAACGCAATTACCAGTCCGCTATGTAAGTCGAACACTCAACGAGGCAGAAAGGAACTACGCTCCAATAGAGAAGTTAGCACTTTCCTTATTACACATGTCACGGAGACCGGAGGTATTTCAAGCACACACTATCAGGTCATCACGATCACCGATCAAGCGTGATCTCAACAAGTCGGAGGCATCCGGAAGTTGGCTAAGTATTCGTGGAGTTGGGCGCCATAATATCACTTATGAGCCTCGAAATGCGATCAAAGGTCAAGTGTTGGCGATTTTCTAAACTCCCATCGGAGAAGATAACGGTAGGTATTTTGAACACCACCAAAAAAGAGGAAGAAGGAAGTGGCCTCGCAGACGATGGGGCATCCAACAACAAGGGCTCCGGAGCGGGTCTTGTGCTGATTAGCTCAGAAGGGATGGAGTTTACCTATGCCATTCGGCTTGATTTCAGAAGCACCAACAACGAAGCTGAGTACGAAGCCCTACTAGCAGGCTTACGAATGGCGGAAAGCATGCACATCCGCCATCTCAAGGTCCGGGTGGACTCCAAGCTGGTAGCCAACCAGATAAACAGGGATTATGTGGCTAGTCATGAGAGCATGATCAAGTACTTGGCAAAGGAAAAGGAACACATAGCCAATTTTGAAAGCTTCACCATCCGAAACATCCCCAGAGGCCAGAACCAAAAGGCGGATGTCCTCAGTAAATTGGCGACGGTTGCTTTTGACCATCTGACGAAGGAGGTCCTGGTGGAGGTTCTACGGGAAAGGTCGACGGAAGGACATGAAGTTAATAATGTTGTCGAAGAAGAGGGAGACAACTGGATGACTCCCATTGTCCGTTGTCTGGAAGAAGGGGTCTGGCCGGAAGACCCAAACGAAGCCCACACCCTAAGGATGAAGATCAACTAATATGTCGTGGAAGATGGAATTCTCTATAAAAAGGCTTACCTAGTACCAATGATGAGATGTGTTGGTCCCCTACAGGCGAACTATGTAATCCGGGAAATACACATGGGAGCTTGTGGGATGCATTACGGCCCCCGATCGGTCGTAGCAAAAGCCATGCGGCAAGGATACTACTGGCCAACCATGCACCGGGACGCAAGGAATGAGATACTCAAATGTGACTCTTTCCAGATCTACTCCCCAGTACCAGAACTTCCAAAAACCAAGCTTACACCCATCATGGCCCCATGGCCCTTCTACCAAAGGGGGATGGATATAGTAGGTCCCTTACCCTCAGCAGCAGGAAAGGTCAAATTCCTCCTAGTGGATATTGATTATTTCACCAAATGGACAGAGGCCAAGCCATTGGCAAGGATCATGCATAAAGATGTCACAAGGTTCGATGGGACAACATAGTCCGCCGCTTGTCTCCCAAATTGCCATTGTCACAGACAATGCAAAACAATTTGTGGATAATCCCTTCAAAAATTGGTGCGAAAAGCTTAACATCAAGCAGATCAACACCGCCGTAGCCCATCCACAGGCCAACGGACTGGTAGAAAGGGAAAACAAGAGCTTAATGGAGGGAATTAAAGCGAGATTGGGGCGTGCAAAGGCAGGATGGGTAGATGAAATGCCGAATGTCTTGTGGGCACACCGGACGTCCATCAAAACTAGTAATGGAGAAACACCATTCAACATTACCTATGGGAGTGAAGCAGTCATACCAGCGGAAATAGGCATTCTAACATACAGGACGAGGGTGATACGGGAAGGTCTCAAGGAAGAAGACCCTCGCCGCATGGAGGAACGGAATAAAGATGAAATTCGTCTCAATATCGACCTATTGCAAGAGCGGAGGGAGGAGGCAGCCGTGATGGAAGCCAGGTATAAGACAAGGTTGGAAAAGTACTATAACCGGAAAGCACGCTTGGTGTCCTTCAAACCAGGAGAGTTCGTGTACCGAAAGAACGAAGCCAACAGAGTTGAAGACCAGAGCAAGCTGGGGCCAAAGTGGGAAGGACCCTATCAGGTTACCGAAGCACACCTTAATGGCTTATACAAGCTGGAAACCATGGATGAGGAAGAAGTTCCCCGGAAGTGGCACGCTATGAATTTAAAGAAGTGTTTTCTCTAGAATGTAATCGAACGATGTGTAAGCATTCGGGCCTCAACTGTTTTATGTATACTTTCATGATCAATGATATATTCCCCTACCTATGACGGAGGTGGAAAAATTTCCCATGATTATGTTTCGTGCAACAGTGGAGGGCATGGCCGGCGGAGACTAGCTACCTCCGACCGCACAGCCGAAAGCCCCACGATTATAATTACTATACCCCCGCAAGTGCAACGACACTAGGGAAGGCCAATATACAATTCGGTAAGGCAACTGCATACCCACAAAATAATGCTAAGTCATTAAGAACGAGCCGCGGCGTATTCGCCCCACCAGCACGCAGATACCCCGGAGGCGTGACGATGCCATGGATGAGCCCCCAGGTGCGTTCACCAATAGGCGATCATAACACACATATGCAAAAATAAAAGGCATACATGCAACAGACAAATAGCAAAACGTCATCCAGATTCCGGAACGACCAAATAATATTACAAAACACCCAAGTAAATCACATTGTTCATCGGTTACATATAGCTGTTCAGATTACACATTGTTCATCCATAACATAACAAATTACACAAATGTTCCAAGGATACACATGAAGAGACAACGAAAAACAAGGAAGTCAAGATCCAGAAGTGCCGGCACCAGGAGTGGACCCAGCTCCTTCGGGGAGCACATTCATCAAATCGGCAAGAGGAAGATGATATGAACGTTTAATCTTTTTGATGTAAGGGAAGGACCTTGTGAACATCTCATCATACGCAGTGGTAAATCCCTCGACAGCCTTCATATCAAAGTCCTTCTGCGAAGCCAGAATCTTGTTCACCTCATCCTCAGTGCGGCCTTCCCTTATACCGTCCAAGTAACCAGAATTGGTGACAGCATTAAAAACGTCTCCCCAAGCTTGCATGTACTCAGTACTTCCATGCAAACGCCGAATAACCGCCGGGATCAACTCTGTTGGAAATTATATTTGAGTTGATTATGACAAAATATGAAAGATGAAGGACTTATGAAGACAATTGATGAATAAAGAAACACAAGGGACCTACTTGTTAAAGAATAAATTATTATTTAGTCCCTAGTAGTCAATTGTAACCCTAGACTCTCTAGTATATAAAGAGAGGCAGGGAATTAGATTTATTGTGTGTCAAGATGTGAACATCAAAGGTGTGTGTGTGTACAGGAGTTAGGGGAGAACACCTAGGGTTTTAGTTAGTCGATTAGTTCTTAGGCGTATGTTCATGTGAACGCCTAGGTTAGTGTTTAGTGGTAGAGATGATGACGAAGAACTTTGTTAATAATAACAAACGATGTTTTCTTATTCCGCTGTGCATTATAATTGTTGTTATTATTATTATCCCCTAGAGCTTATAAACGATCTTCACAATTGGTATTAGAGCGGGGAGCTCTTGATATAGGGATCTACAAGGTTTTTCAAGAAGAAGGAAGAAAAATTCAGATTTAAAAACTTTTCGTATGTTTCTCGCAGGTCGCTTTTCAAACAATGATAACTTTTTCGTTAACCGCTGGATCGGGACCGAAATTTTAGGTGAACGTTTTATATGACAATCTAACTTTTCACCAAGGGATCTTCGATCCGAGCTTCCAAGAAAAGATATAAGGCGTCAAGTTCGATCAAGGGTTTTTTAGAAAGTCAAATTTTATGGTTTTGAGCTTGGATCGATCTCTTATTGGAGTTGCATGGACTTACTTTCTTTCTGATTGGTGGAGTATATTGTCAACTCAATGTGGGATAGTGACACTTGCATTATTTATTCATTGATTGGTGTCAACAGCAGATCGAGTTTTGGTCTTGCTACTTTATTCGATTTCTTTGGTCTTCCATACTCATTATTTATTCCTTATTTTGATTGGAGTACTGCGTGGCTTGATATGTTTGACTCCTAACGTGATCTTTTTATCCAAGGGTGGCTCTTCAATACTTCTAATCGTGTATCCCCTTATTTGTCTAGTCGATCTTTATTTAAGAGATAATAATGATTTCATGATTGGCAAACTCAAAGAAGATTTAGGACGTGATGGTATTGAATGTAAGAGACATAAGTGGTTACGTCCAAGTGGATTGAGTAGCATTGGGAAGCATAGATGTTGATTTTTGGTAAGTGATAAATATTCCGTGATATATTTAAACAAGAGTCAATTAAGTGGGTCACATGAACAAAAGGGTAAAGAGATTGATTATTTACATGGGACGCAAAGGTTGATCACGTGGGTACTTACATGGTCAGTGACAGTGACGTTTTGATATACACGGCACCACATATGATATTAAGTATGATTTGTACGAGGATTGGTCAAATTGATTTCTTTGAATTCAATCGTTTGAGTGAATTGGAGACCACATGTACTGGTCTTTGTGCATCACGTGGGTATTAAGTCTGATTCTTATTTGTAATATTGATTGCAGATATACGCCGGAACATACAAAGTATCGCTACTCTTTAAAAGTATCACGATGCTTATATAATCAAAGCATCGTTCGTAGTTCTAAAGCATTGCGAGGTATCGCTAAAGTATCGCTTTGTTTTTCAACGCATCGCTTCAGCATCTGCTTCGCTTCAATGTACCGCTCTTTGTTAGCGCAAGGAGATTATTGGTCAAAAGTTTATGTGGTTGTATCAAAGGAGAGTAAGCAGTATTGGTGTTTAAGTTTGATGACAAGAGAGCGTAAATTGTTTTGCATGGTAATTGAAGTGCTATACATGTTCCTGATGCTCTCGTTATGATGGTTTTATTTTATTGGTCAAAGATTGGTAATATTCTTTTCACATGGTGAATATTTAAGATATCGGGTAACACACACACATGATTGGATCTAGGCTAGAACGTGATTGAATATTGGATAGAATATGGTTATTGATTTGAGGGGAAGTCGATAATCTTAGTTTGGTATGAAGTTGTCGACACACATACTTTGACAGATTTGGATTTTAGTTATCTGACCACACGATGATGTTTTGGATTTTGAGTTTTTGTTGTGACCGATGTTCATGAATCAGTTCAAGATAAAGAACTATTCTTCATATTACTACTACTTGGTTTCAAATGCGATTGTAGTCATCTTTATTAGTATTTGGGGTGGTACTATGTTCTTCATGGCTGGAACTACAACGTATTTGTGATCATGGTGGTCAGTTATTCGACAAGTTCTTATGGTTATTTACATGCATCATTCAAGGGGAAGGTTTTTACTACTACTTTTTAGTATTTGTACTATTGGTTCAAATTTCTTTTGCCTTAATTTCATTTTTAGTTGCGGAAAACTTCATGGATGGTATCTTGAGGCATTAGAAGGATGGATTAGTTGTATGATATTGGTTTGTGGTGGTTGGAATAAAAGTTGCTTCTACTTAGCTTCTCCTAGTGGATTATGACAAAAAGGGGAAGAAAGGCGACAAAGACGGTTTTGCACCTTGAATATTCTTGGTGATATTGCATGTTTAAGGGGAAGTTCTTATCTTTCATGACATCTTAACTTCAGGGGAAGTTCGTGCTTATTTGGTTTTGTCATTATCAACTAGGGGAAGATTGTTGGGAATTATATTTGAGTTGATTATGACAAAATATGAAAGATGAAGGACTTATGAAGACAATTGATGAAGAAAGAAACACAAGGGACCTACTTGTTAAATAAGAAATTATTATTAAGTCCCTAGTAGTCAATTGTAACCCTAGACTCTCTAGTATATAAAGAGAGGCAGGGAATTAGATTTATTGTGTGTCAAGATGTGAACACCAAAGGTGTGTGTGTGTACAGGCGTTAGGGGAGAATGCCTAGGGTTTTAGTTAGTCGATTAGTTCTTAGGCGTATGTTCATGTAAACGCCTAGGTTAGTGTTTAGTGGTAGAGATGATGACGAAGAACTTTGTTAATAATAACAAACGATGTTTTCTTATTCCGCTGTGCATTATAATTGTTGTCATTATTATCCCCTAGAGCTTATAAACGATCTTCACAAACTCTTTCACATAATTGAACCTCAGTATCTCCTCATGACCGGCACTAATAGCAATCTTCTCAACACCAACCCTCAACATCGAGGCCTCTTTTTCAGACTCTTCCAATTCAACGGTCTTTTTACTCAAGGTTTCCTACAACAATGCCACCTTCTTCTCCCTCTCCTCATCTCTAGCATTCAACTCACCCACCTCCCTCTCCAAAGATGCCAAACGGGAACCCATCTCCTCCTCCCTCCGGCCATAATCCTGGTGGGATACTTGGAGAGCCTGATGATCCGCGGCAAGTCTCTCGTTGGCATCAATCTGAACACGGAGGCTATTCTGAGCCTCGGAGAGTTGAGAATTAAGACCGCAGCAAGTGGAGTTGGCTTTATAGAGCTCTGCGTAGTGATGACCCAAACGCTCAAACCTCTTAAACACCTCGGCAACAGCCAAAGATCCGTGACAATTCAAACCATCCCCTGTATAAAGCTCGGTCATCAGTCAGATCCTCTTATTCGGTCCGGACAAAAGGAGGAGCGAGGTTGATCATCATGTCTCGGCATTGAACAACATCGTTCAAACTCGTGTTGGCCGTCAAACCCCAGCAGGGAATGAAGGGCTCGCCGGAACCCGTTCGGCCAAACCCACCTGGAAGAAAGAAAAATTAATCCACACAAAAAAAGGGAAGGACAAAAGTAGAAACCAAAAATACCTCCGACAAACGGACTAGCACGGCGGTGGATAGCTTCGCGAGCACCCGCTCCGGATGTACAGCCTCAGGTCCTAAAAAAAGACGAAGGGTGTCAACAAAAAATGATGGTATATATATATTTAAAAAAAGACCCAAGTGAAGGAAAATCATACAGGACATGACCTGATAACGCATCACACCCCTCACGGCCGCTCGGGGTCAAAGGAACTTCCTCGAATCCTCCTTTCTCGATCGAGCAAGTTTTAATAACACCCTAGCAAGCAACAAGTGAACCTAATCGTTGTAGTGTAGTATTAGGGTAAGCCACGGAATTGATATCATTCTCAGGGAATAGGAATGCTAGTGAGAAGTTACTACGCTAAGGTTGGGGTTGAGGAAGATTATTTTTTTATCTTTTATGTTTTTAGGAATTAGAAAGGTACGAATCTCGGGTTTGGATTTGGGGTTGGTATTTCACCGATTACTCTACTTATCTAATTATCTAATCTAAGGTGTATGTAGTCTATGTCTAATTATTGTGTGCTCGTATGATGAGTTTAAAGATGTGTTCACTTAGGTTTTATTACTCCTTAATTATCTCCTATTGATGGTTGAATTGTCACGCCCTTATTCTTAATCGCGCTGTGTGTCTAAAGTCGTAGGGTATGCGCTTGTCCCTAACTCTTTGAAACTACCAAAGGGTCTCGCCTACAAAATCTCTAGGAATTATAAACTCTAACTCTAAGGTACTCTTTTGATGGTTTAGCCTACAACTACTCTAGGTGTTATAGTCTAAGGTTCACAAAGATTAATCAAGCATTAACTACACAACGAATGACCTATCGCATTACTAGATCATTAACAATTAAGATAAGAGACAACCAATCAATATTCAATAATTAAGTTTCATATTCCTAAGCAAACACACAAGTAAATTAGCCGGACATGGAGAACATGCAAGCATACACACAAGTAATTGAAGACATAATTGAATTAATGAAGTAAAACACTTATCTTGATGTAAGATAGGGTTTGAACCCTAAAATACTGTACAAGATGCCTTGGTTCGGTTTAGGTTTTACCCAAAAGACTACACACTAAAACCGAAAAATTCGGATTCTATATATAAGATTACAATCGCGACGCGCCACCTTTGATTTGTGACGCCGCCGGTCGCCGCCATTAGGGTTTCGCCTTGGCCACGTTAGTCTTGGCGACGACGCCACCTTATGCTTGTGACGCCGTCCCTTTCGCCTCTCGACGCCGCCTCGATCAAATCTAGGCCGTCCGAGTTGCGACGACCTACTCTTTTAAAGCCCGACACCGCCACTTGAAAATAAGCAATTTGGCTATCGAGTCGTCACAAAAGTGATGCGACGGCGTCACAAATAACACCGACGCCGCCCCTTGTATTTCAAAGAACTTGAGTGTCTCGATTCTTGACTTTGGCCATTTTCTTCAGATATCCCGCTTTTCGTCCAAATAAGTGCCATTCCAAAGAATTTGCCTTCAAGAGACCTAAAAGTGAAAAGGAACGATATTAAGTAATAACGGATACAAAAGTGATCAAATAAGGGCTTAAACGACCCTCAAAAGGTACATTTTAAAACCTTATCAAATATCCCTACACTTGGTATTTGCTTGTCCTCAAGCAAATGTGCTTTTAGCCAATTAATTTATAAGTTGGGGTCATGAAGCATTGGTTTAAAACAATCCACAACACATATAAGCCCCAAGAAAGTCATAACAAGCACGGAAATTACATACTAGCACCTCACATGGGGTGTTTGGATACTCACATCTCTCGGGTGTATATGAAATATAACAAGTTGGAAATGGAAGATAAACACTCATTAACCGGTCCTAGTACATAGATTACCATAGGCTTGAGAATAGATCAAACCTCCATCGCTTTGGTGTAAGCACCTAGGAAAGACTATCAAAGAGGTCTTTAAAGGGTTGTAATGTTAGGCTTACGGTAGGGAAACAAAGGGTTTGGTGGGATAGGCTATTTAGTGGTGGCAAGTCAAAATCTTTATGTTACAAGCATACGAAGAATGGCGTTGCTAAGCCAAGACTCGACACTCTAAACTCTAGGTAATCAAACAAACAAACATAAATTTAAAGATAGATGTAGGATGGTAGCCCATATTTTTTTTTTTTTTTTTTTTTTTTTTTACACTCTATTTTTTTTTTTTTCTTTTTCTATTTTTTTCGATTTTTTTTCATACACTTTACTCTACCATCCTCTACGGTAACATCAAAATGATAGGGATTTATAGGCACATCCCTACACTTGAGTTTTTATTACTCTAACACTAATTTGACCCGAATTGAAAAGATCAAAACACTTGGAGTACATTATTACGCAAATAAAGGGAATTTGAATTTAACGTTCCTTCCCGTCATTTCATAAACTTTAACTTTTCCCATGAGTCCCAATCGTCCCAAAACTGTGTACAAAGGATATGACTCGACCTAGCAACTTATGCAAGCAACTAGATAATTGAACTAAGGGTTTTTAGGGTGTTAACAATAATGCACAAAAAGTGAGTGCATACAAGGTAGGCTAAGGCGATTTGGGTGTACATTTGGGGTGGGGGTAAACAATGTTTTCATTGATATTCCGAAAACCGAAACATCATGAGAACCGCGAAAAGGATAGGCTCGAGGGGTTAACTAGGGTATCGTGTACTAAAGATGAGTACAACGCAAAGTGTGGGGAATTACTCAACCGATGTGGAAGAAGTAATTATATTACGGTATCAAACAAGGGTTATCCTAATGCCTCTTATCATTTAGTTATTCCTAACTACACAAGTGTAGTCTTACTAGCGATCTCGGATGCATCACAAAACAAGTTCTAGAATCTATTATACTACCGGTTCACACTCTAAGCATTAAAGATGAATGCTTTAATTCCTACTAATCTAAGGGCGATCCTCACATTTTGGGTGGAATTTAGGTGGTAAAGGGTTTTGTGCTAGTCATATAACTTCCTATCCGTGAGACGCTTTTGTTAAGACTAATGGCCCACCCTATATGTCATGAAAAATTTTAAATTTGGTGCCAAAATTACCCTAACCGACATTTTCTCATGGTTTATTACACAAATACAATTGACAAAGCAAATAATCAAGGATAAGCATAGTTTCAAAGTTCCCGCTTTATTTTCCTCCCTACATTTAAACCGAACATTGTCCCCAATGTTCCCAAAAGTATCAAAGTTATGATAATAGAAGGTAATTAAAATGAAAGAAACTAATACTCCCGATTAGCTCGGTAGATCCGTAAAGTGGTGGTTAAATCCTTTTCAAGAAGAATGTATGTGAAAAGCTCCTTCCAATCTTATGTATCTTCTTCTTAATAAATTAAACCCGCACACTTGAAGAAAACAAACGAAACCTTCGTAAAATCGCGGTAATAATATATATAAGACTCTATTAAACTAGGATATAATGCTTGTGGAATGGATGTTTACGCATTTCGAAAATTAAGACCGAAAATTCCAAAATTTTATAAGTAGCTCGTAAAACGAGAAAAAGTAACTGTTGTTTTACTACTCCTCAAAGTTGCGATCGACGCCGTCAGTTATCCCGACAAAACCGGTCTCGCGATTTTTCGAAAAATTTCGAAAATTTACATCTTTAGAATCTGGAAAATTTTTGCAAAACATCCATTATGACTCGATACAAGCATTTGACTCGAACAAACACACATATATATCTTTTAATTAATTGTTATTCTCATGTTTACGTTTTTTGAAAACGTGTGTAATCCTCCCTACACTTATCCTTTATGTAAAATACCTTTATATGCAATTAAGACGAGGTTAAAACAAAATAAAGCATTTTTACAAATTTAAACATGAGAATAAGCAATCAATAAAAGATATATGACACTAACAAGCAAACAATTAAGCATGGGTTGCCTCCCACGAAGCGCTTTTCTTTATTTATGAGTCTTGTAGCTAGACTCGTAGTAGTCGTGTTCTCACGTGACTTCATTACCGCCATCTCCTTCCTCATGACGGTCTCTATTGGGGGATTCCATGTTGTAAGAGTGCCCTATGATGCACCTTTCTAAGAGGTCGCCCTCTCCCCAATTGGTTCTATATTTCGGTCCTAAGTTCAAGCAATCCTTATAGAATCCGAAAATCTTAGCCATAACATAATCTACTCCTTTTTTTTATCCTCATTATTCCTATAATAGACCGATAGTTTAAGTTCCTTTTCATCATTGGAGAGTGATGAAAACTTCTCAATCTTAAACGGCATTTGGTAAGCTACATCATCGGTCTTATCTTTGAATCGCACTATTCCTAATGAGGGATCATAAGTCATCCCGGTGTTTTCTATGAAAGGTTTTCCTAGAATAACGTGGGACAAGCTAGGATCTATGGCCGTGCTAATATCATCTACAATTATGAAGTCCGTAGGAAACGTGAAACTACCTACATAAACGGGCAATCCCTTAATTCTACCAAGAAAATTGCACCTAACTCTAGGATTATCGGGTCTTGCCTAGTTGGGATAGGCTTCTTCATTACCCAATTATAGTAGGTGCTAGTCATTATGTTTATTGGTGATTTCGGTCAATGTAGGCCTTTGCCACTTAAAAGGTGTCCTATGCAACATGGTATGTTAAGATTCCAAGGGTTCCCAAACTTGATTCTAGGGCTTTTCCTAACATACATGTGACGGAGGTCACGCACTAAGTGAGGGTGGCGAGATAGCTCTTCTTCCGTAGGAAATTTATTGAAATAGTCATTGTCTACTTCATCTACTTCCTCGGTTGTTTCATTATCCTCAAGTATATGGTCCTCTTCGTCATTTGTTCTATTAGGTTTCTAAGGTGATGGTATTGACGAATTGGACGTGTTTAGCTAACTTACTGGGTCCTTAATCTCTACACCGAAGGCTCGGAGTTGAGATAGCATTAACCTTCCTATCACTATTGGTCATGGCTTTTAAGAGGTTATCTATCTTCCTATCCATCTCGGCTTGTTGTTGGTTAAAACGGTCCGAGAGCTTAGCTATTTGAGCTTTGAGATGCGACTAGGTGTTGCAACATCCCTCAATGTTTTGTTGGTTAGAGATGGGGCCATGAGAAATCATTGGAAGTGAATTCTTTGGTTTGTCCCCAATAGAAGTCGGGCTTGCTCTTCCAAGCTTCTCGTATCATTGAAATTCCTAGGTCCCGTGTTGTAGGAATCTTCCTCCGCTCCATTAATACGCGAGGATGCGAGTCAACGGAAGCATGTTCGGGAATCGGTGCAAGTGCGTGTTATGAGGATCACTACACGGCTCACACGAGGAAGAAACTTTGTTCACATGGCGTGAAGACTTAGGATTTTCGTAGGAACTCATTAGGAATTTAACTTGATCTTCAAGTTCGAGCATCCTACGGTCGGAAGGTTGTGAGTCAATGGGAGGCAAGGAGATTGCCTTAACGGTTTTGGGCACTCACGGGGTCATTCCAACTTTCGTTGTCATAGAGAGCAAGGTCCTCTATTATACCCCATGATTCTTCCGCGGTGAGATCACTAAGTTTTCCACCGCCGCTTGGTCAATGGATCGCTTGGTGGGAAGTTGACATGATCATAAAAGAGTTGGACTTGGAGCCAAAGATCAATGCCGTGATGAGGACTTTATGAAGTAAGTCCTTGAATCGAGTCCATGCTTCAGAGAGATTCACCTTGACGTTGTTGGAACATCAAGATGTCATTCCTAAGCTTAGTGGTTCTCCCCGTGGGAAAAATTGAGCAAGGAAGCGAGAGGTGAGATCATCCCAACTTGAGATGGAGCCGGGGAAGTCGCCAAGCCAATTACTAGCTTGGTCCCAGAGAGAATTGGAAGAGACGCAGACGCGTGGTCTCCCGAGTAGTAGCATCAAGGTCGATGGAATCGACAATTTTAAGGAAATCCTTAAGATGTCGATTAGGATCTTCGAACGAAGTCCATGGAATGCACATCCGCTTTGCACCAACCGGATGGTGTCGGATCGCAGGCCGTAGTTTGGGCTTGATCGGAAGCTCAATGGTGTTCCTATAGCCTAGGTGGCTTGGTCTCGAGTATTCACCAAGAGTACGGGCTCTGGCGGGTCATTTGGTGGTAGGTTGATGAATGGTGGTTGGTTATCACCTTCCATGATGAAAAGTGATGGGGTTACGAACAAAGGTCACGAAGAAGGGGATAGACTTGAGAAAGCTAAAATGAGAAAAATTTTACTTGATAGGAATCAAGCAAAGAAACCTAAACGAGGTGGACTACTAACTAGCTATTCTATTCTCCAGCAATGGCGCCAAAACTTGATAACGCCACACGCCGCTCGGGGTCAAAGGAACTTCCTTTCGTCGAGCAAGTTTTTCAACACCCCAGCAAAGGAACCTAATCGTTGTAGTGTAGTATTAGGGTAAGCCACGGAATTGATATCGCTTTCTAGGGAATAGGAATGCTAGTGAGAAGTTACTACGCTAAGGTTGGGGTTGAGGAAGATTATTTTTATCTTTTATGTTTTTAGGAATTAGAAAGGTACGAATCTCGGGTTTGGATTGGGGTTGGTATTTCACCGATTACTCTACTTATCTAATTATCTAATCTAAGGTGTATGTAGTCTATGTCTAATTATTGTGTGCTCGTATGATGGTTTAAAGATGTGTTCACTTAGGTTTTATTACTCCTTAATTATCTCCTATTGATGGTTGAATTGTCACGCCCTTATTCTTAATCGCGTTGTGTGTCTAAAGTCGTAGGGTATGCGCTTGTCCCTAACTCTTTGAAACTACCAAAGGGTCTCGCCTACAAAATCTCTAGGAATTATAAACTCTAACTCTAAGGTACTCTTTGATGGTTTAGCCTACAACTACTCTAGGTGTTATAGTCTAAGGTTCACAAAGATTAATCAAGCATTAACTACACAACGAATGACCTATCGCATTACTAGATCATTAACAATTAAGATAAGAGACAACCAATCAATATTCAATAATTAAGTTTCATATTCCTAAGCAAACACACAAGTAAATTAGCCGGACATGGAGAACATGCAAGCATACACACAAGTAATTGAAGACATAATTGAATTAATGAAGTAAAACACTTATCTTGATGTAAGATAGGTTTGGAACCCTAAAATATCGTATAAGACAACCTTGGTTCGGTTTAGGTTTTACCCAAAAGACTACACACTAAACCGAAAAATTCGGATTCTATATATAAGATTACAATCGCGACGACGCCACCTTTGATTTGTGACGCCGGGTCGGGTCGCCATTGGGGTTTCGCCTGGCCACGTTAGTCTTGCGACGCGCCACCTTATGCTTGTGACGCCGTCCCTTCGCCTCGACGCCGTCTCGATCAAATCTAGGCCGCCCGAGTGCGACGACCTACTCTTTTAAAGCCCGACACCGCCACTTGAAAATAAGCAATTTGGCTACCGAGTCACAAAAGTGATGCGACGGCGTCAGAAATAACACCGACGCCGCCCCTTGTATTTCAAAGACTGAGTGTCTCGATTCTTGACTTTGGCCATTTTCTTCAGATATTCGCGCCTTTTCGTCCAAATAAGTGCCATTCCAAAGAATTTGCCTTCGAGAGACCTAAAAGTGAAAAGGAACGATATTAAGTAATAACGGATACAAAAGTGATCAAATAAGGGCTTAAACGACCCTCAAAAGGTACATTTTAAACGACCCTCAAAAGGTACATTTTAAAACCTTATCAATGCGCCACCTACTTTCAAGGGTCAGGTCACGTGTTGGGGTAAGAGACCGATGGCATCCTCTGGAAGATTGTTCATAGTAAAATCCGGAGGAGGTAAGCGAGGATGAAGATCCAGAGGAACCCCATATCCGCTAACGATACCCTCTAATTCTCCCTCGGAAAGGACGGAAGAGTAAATTTGCATATCAGACTTGGGAGCAAGATCGGACGTGGGACGTTTGGAACCGGAGGCCATTGGATACAGATAAGAAGAGAATAACGCAAACAAGGACCAAGCAGCGGAAGAAAACGCACCTGAGATTAGCCGGAAGACTTGTTAAACAGAGGACGAAGGGAGCGACAGTAAAAAGTGAAAATGTCAAATGAAAGTAAAAAACGGTTTATATAGACAAAAGAGGTAGGGACATGAAACGTCCCATCATGTCGTAGCGGACGCGGATGAATCAACCACGTCAAGGCTCGCCGCCACGTGGTCAATCCCATAGATCCCGGTAAAAATTATTTTAACTTATTTTAACCCAATGGGCTTGGGCTCACTGTTCATAGCAAGGCTCATGGAACCGAAGCAAAACCAATAGCTCCGAACGAACTGAATAAACGACTAGACTAAGTATCACACCACTTGTCAAGAACAAGTAACATGATACTGGGGGGACATGACGACGTATATGGCCCATCGGCTCAATAGCCGAAGGACTTAATACTCCGTCGAATGGCGTACCGAAAGGCCAATATCCGAAGGGATCGTTGACCTGACAGTACCTTTGGCATTTAGCCTGAATACAATTCGTCTCATTCTCCTGGGTTTCAGAGATGACGCCAGAGACAATGTCGTGCGGTGTCACCCGACAAACACCAACGGCCTATAGAATGCGATAGGCCGGGGACCGATAATGACATCAGCGAAAGATAAATACACATACAGTAATTGGTAAAAAGGTATCATTTCTCACGACACACATTTATACTAAACCCTTCGGTTAGACCCATACTTACTCTCACGCCGGAGTCTGGTCCTGGGATAACACCTGAGACGAGACTAACGCGTTGTTTCATCTTCGCAGGTATCCAGAAGACTTACTTTACAAGGCTGAGGGATATCTGAAGAACCTTACAAAAAAATACTTTACAAAGACCATTGTAGGGGTAATTATTGACTTTTTTTCAAGTGCTTTTAGGAATTTTTTCAACCTTACACAATCAAAAGATCAAATGTGGTTTTACCTGTTTCACTGATTCAAGATACGAACAGAACATACACTATCCAAGAGACAACAGAAGTACAGAACCACAATAATACCCGATCCCGTATGAGCTAGGTACGGGGATACACTATCCAAGAGACTAGTCCTCAATATTCATTATCAAGTAGTAACTTTTATATTGGCTCCCTTACCAATATTTTCCTTACGAGTTTGTGAAATTAAAAGATAAATGGGAAAGGTGAGTATTTGACTTAAATTTACACGATATAACTTGAATTAGGATCTCAAGACGCAACAACACCTATGATGCAAGAAATAATAGACTTACATCACAATATCTTTTTCTTCCTTATTCTTATTTTGGTTTTCTTATCACGGATCTTGGTTCGCGCTTAATGGCATTTCCAAAAAGAAAAAAACCCAATCCCACAAAGGATTGTTCATGGAACTACTATCGAGATTCTTCGGACCATATTTCCTAGTATCATCCCGATGTTCATTGCTATACCATCATTTGCTCTCTTATACTCAATGGACGATGTAGTAGTAAATCCAGCCATTACTATCAAAGCTATTGGACATCAATGGTATTGGACTTATGAGTATTCGACTATTCGGACTATAACAGTTCCGATGAACAATCACTCACTTTTGACAGTTATATGATTCCAGAAGATGATCTAGAATTGGGTCACGAGTATCCGTTTCCGAACTCTTATCATGGCCACCCCAGTATATTTATCTAGTAAAATTTGAACCTTATACCTCTTGGTATGCGAGGACATCATGATGCATTGATACCTAAACCTGATCACTACATTGGGATGGCGGTGGTTCATCTTGTTTCTTACTGCAGAATCAAAACAAGAAAATGCAATAGCTCAACAACCAGCAAAACATATATTTTTATCATTAATCTCACCTTTTTTCAGTTGCATGTAGAAAAATGACTCAAACAAGAATACAAAGAGAAAGGAAGTACCCAGAATCAGAAAATGCTTATTGTTAACTAACATGATACAAGTACAATCATCCATAAAACATCAACAGAAAACAAAATGCTACAAACACCACTTACAAATCACTATAAAATTATCACTAATGTTACAAATGGAGTCGAACAGCAAGAACAAATGTCATGTCTTGTTCTCAATTCCCTACCCTAAAACCAAGAAGTCTTTAACCGAGAGCAATATACACTTCACCACTTGATGTATAAATCATCTTAGCAGCAACTTATTATGCTTTGAATCAGGGTTTTTCATCTTACCATCTTCTAAAGTTACAAAAGATCATCGTAGGCAACAATTTCCCGTCCTCTCGATGGCACATTCACGCCTCTTCTTCCACTTATATTCTCATTATAGACGGCTGTATCGTTATCATTCTTTTCGTCTCTTGGGTTCACAATTGCTGACCCGAGCTTGTTTGCTCTTCCATGTCTGCTAAGAGGCAGCTCTGCTCTCAATAGTTTCGATGACGATGGAGAAACTTCTTTCTTCTTAACCCCTTCCCTCCACTGTGGCACTGTATCATTTGCCCACATCACTTGTACCTGAAACATTACGCAATCTATGATTTAATCTCTCCCAGGCTTCAATTAAGTGACTGCATTCTAGTTCCTTATGGGTCATTCAGAATTTCTGGGGTAGCTGGCATGAAGTGATTATGTATTATACTCTAAAGTTAACTGCTTAGAGTAGCAAAACAACTTTACCGGTTTTACCGATTACAGTTATGTGCTACAAAAACTAACAAGTAACAATATAACTGATCAGCTAATAACATACTTTTGGTTGTGAGTCATAATAGCACAAGCTAGATATAATTACTAATAGCCTATCATTGGTAAAACCGTAAAACTTAATTACCATGCTTTGATTAATAGAACAATGCAAGTGTGTTACTCTTTAAAAAAATTATCCTAGTACATTACTACAACCAGTAAACAGCAGGGATGGGGGATGGGGTGGCTAGCAGGTGCTAGGCCCCTTCCAACTAGCCCAATAGACACAGTGCCACATTACTCTAGCCCACTATTTTAAGAATATCGGTCATGGGCCTCTCCAGTGGTGTATGAAAAGGAAAAATAGAAAATAACGTGCAAGATACCAAGACATGAAAAATCAGAACAAAACAAATTAGTAATTTCATACTCATGTGATCATATCATCGAGTATTGAATGCATTTATTTTTTATTAATGATCACACATAGTTCTACTTGTTTTGTATTCTTTTACTACTTGTCTGCTTAGTAGTTTGCTAAGTAGTTTATACAGGTTGTCGATATTTTTTTCCTTCCTATCTTTGGTTATTCAATCTACTTTCGGTAAGGCTACGAACAATAAGGGTGACAACCGACTGGGTTGTCAAGGTTGCTGCGGGTCGTCCTTGTTGTGGCTTCAAGGTCGTCGGTCATGGTTTTGGGTATGAGGGTTGTCCAGACAACCCAGGTTGTGTGGTTTTTTGTGTGTGTGTTTTAATAATTAAAAGGGTTGATGAGGGTTATTATTGGGGGTACCCTAATGTATCATTTTAGATCGAATAGTGGGCAAGAAGAGAACAACTGATTCTTACTAGGATTGATTAAGGGTGGTGTATTAGGTCTAGACAACAAGTTTCTTTCATTTATTATGTATCAAGGTACTCGTCGTTTTATCATGCTTTGTTATGTTTTTCCAGACTATATCGTTATTATTTTACAATTTTTAAGTTTTTTTTTGGTTACCCGGTTTCTGACTCGACATTGCGAGCCGACTAATCCCAATGCGACTACCTTTTTGCATAGCTCGGAGTTGGGGCAGGTGAACCTCCGTGGCCACAAGGGATTAATTTTCTCCCCGTTGGATCCGAACCCTTGACCTCCTCTTTGGAAGGATGGTATTCTTACCACTAGGTCACCCCTTGTGATTATTTTACAATTAAGTTTGGCCCCCCTTAACTTTAACCTCGTAAACAGGTAAAGTATTTGTGCATTTATAGCAAGTAAGTATTTGTGCATTTATAGCAAGTAATACAAAAATAATCACACTTAGAAATTTGATGTAACATAATAGTCTGCACTCTGTGTCTGCGACATTTTGCGATAATCAGATTTTCAATTGTTGGGCAGATAATGTGAATTAGTTTCAATATAATGCAACACTAATAACGTAATACTTGCAATGTGAAATAAGTCGCCAAATGTGACTAAGTCTCCATCACCATTGACCCAATAAACTAAACCAATCAAAAACCCAAAACCCTAATTAAAAGTAATAAAATAAAAGCATGAAAACATACTTTATTATCATTAAGAGTGATCCCAAAAGAAGGATCAAGAGAAGCATCAATGGCAGACTGAGCAGAGTCCTTCATTCTAAAAGTAAGATAAGCAACACCACCTGAATCCATACGAGTACGTGATATAGCTCCATAGATCTCAAATCTTGACTTCAGATCAAGCACTGAACAGTCTGATGAAAGACCTGTGATGACCACAGCACCAGATGATGACGGTGATGATGATGGTTTGACTTCTGGTGGGAAGTCGTCGAGTGGTGGGAGTGGGCGGCGGCGCTTGGTGAAGTGGCGGGAGTTGTTGTTGGTGTAGGGTGTTTGGCTTTCTCTTTCTCGTTTTCGACTCATGGCTTTGTGTTTGTGTGTTGGGTGAGTTGTGTTTGGGGTTCGGTTTGGAGTGTTGAAGATAATCTTTGCTATACACGTGATTTTTTATTTTTTTCTTCTTCTTCTTCTTCTTAATTAAAAGTATTTTTGACCCTGTAGATATAGAGATTTGGTTTTTAGAGATTATAAAAATTTATTTTAAAATTTTTGATAAGTTTTGTTTTCAAATAAAGCTTATATTTTAAGTAACTTATTTAAAAAAAAAAAATAAGTATAAGTATTGAGATAACAGCATTAGTTGTTTTGCGGGTATCTTCAATATTATTAGGATTTAAGATCATTTGATGACAAAAACTTTTTTACATACGTATTATTAGATTTAATGAATGAGATTAATCCTAACAATTAACAAAACCCACTTTCCTCCCTTTTTTTCAAATATAATTAATTTTCAAACCGTGAATCGTTAAGCGAAAAAAAAATATCTGCGTCTGACGAAGATTTAATTATTTTTCTATAGATAAGACTTTGATATCTTTGACAAAAAAATCGTGTTTTCACTTTTTTTAAGTTTTCGTTTTTTCTTCAAATTTGCAGATGAAAAATCATATATGATTTAACACTAATTTAAATATCACATGTGATATTAGTGTTAAATCATATACGATATTTCACGAAATTCAAAAAAAAAACGAAAAAGACGAAAAAACCATTTTGAATTTTTTCGAAAGTATATCAAAACGCCCGCCCATAGAAAGATAATTAAACGTCGTCGTAATAGTGTAATTATTTTTGCTTAATGATTAATGTTTAAGAGATATTTAAATTATAAAAATAGATGAAATAATAAAACGCTTAATCTTAGTCATTGATTTTTTTTAGATGGATGGTAGAGATGAGTCCATTGGTGTGTAAGAAAAGTTTGGTATGTAAAATAACTCTCCTCTTTTATTAGTTGTACATTTATATTGATCGGCTTGATTACAAGCTAGTCTATATAAATGTACAACTAATAATAAGTTATCCACAAATGACAACTAAAGTTCTTATCTTTATACACGGTACCAACTAATCAACCGTTGCGGTTTGACAAGTTGCGGCTTGAAAAGCTGCGTTTTGGTCTTGAGATTTGAGGTCATCGTGGTTTGACCAAGACTGCTATTTGACCAAGATTGCGATTTGAGGCCATTGCGTTTTGAGGTTTGACCAAGACTGCAATTTGACCAAGACTGCGATTTGAGGCCATTGCGTTTTGAGGTTTGACCAAGACTGCGATTTGAGGTCATTGCTTTTTGAGGTTTGACCAAGACTGCAATTTAAGGTCATTGCTTTTTGAAATTGCTCGTGCTTAAGAGTTAAGTTGAATACTTGGTTTATCTAGTTACCAGCAGTCGGGATGGATGGTTGAAGACATGGTTAACTATCACTTAAAGGAGTTACGTTGTAGTACTCAGTGTCACACGCAGATGACGTTGTGGATAATCGCAAGAGGTGTTAATGTCTCATACCTTGGTTTGGGTATTGAGTACTTAGAGATTTGCTTGGAGCATAAATTCTCTACGCCGTTCTTCCAACATTAGTGCAAGATTAAGTCACAAACATAGGAAATTCTACTTCACTTCAAGTTTAGTATATCGGTTTGCTTCATCGGTGGTCACTCAAATTGTCTACATATGGGTTGATTAAGATAGTCGAGAGAGTTTCAAGAGTGATTGATTCTCACAGGATACATCTGAACCAATTCTATTATTCTCATAAGATTTCAAGTATATGTATGTATAATGTATTACTAATTCTAAGGTATCAAAACCAGCAAGGGGGAAGGAGACATACATCTGAATGCACAACGGGTACATGTGATGAACTTTATACTTCTTCTTTATTGAAGTTATTCCGGGAAGACAAATGTTATAACCGCAGAGAAACTCAGTGTTTTAACTCGTGGCTTTTGGTGTATTATTCCAACTACTTGGGGGAAGTAGTCTCTTGATACTTTTGGTATGTATCACTTCAGCTTTCAGTGGGAAGAAATATGAGAAGAATTATTCAAGCGTGAGATGATATTGCTTATCGACATCTTCTCACGAGCTGATATGATTTATGGTAAAGTGCTTACGGTTAATGCTTTATGTACACAATGTTATGCTGATTCCGATGAGATCGCAACCATTAGGGGAGAGATATGTGTACATTAGAGACGCACAACAGGTTCACGTGACCGGGCTTAATAATTTATTCCGTAGTTGATAACCACAGAGATGATTAGTGCTTCAATCTGTTACTTTGGTGTCATCGTTTCAAATTTTGTTAGGTACATGTGTACATTATGGGCTGATTTGTTATATGTAAGATAACTGGAATGCATTTGGTGAAATAAAGATGTTGATATATTATTCCCCCGAATACACAATTGCTCAAAACGGTAGAGAAATGTGTACATCGGGGACGCACAACAGGTTCACGTGATCGGGCTTAATCATTTATTCCAGTGGGTGCCATGATTGTTAAGAAGCTGAGATTTAGAGAGGGTGAAGGTGATGGAGATGCAAGCATTTTAGGACCTTATTTATGAAGAGAAATCATGCATTGCAATGAATGCTAAAACCATAAAATAATCCATAATCTCATGATTAGATATGAGTTGAATGAATGTAATCATAAGGGTTAAGCACTAAGTCTTAAACTCAATAAATATTAAGTAGAAAATAGTAAAAGTAAGAAATTTCAAGTTAGATACGTCAAATAAAAGACATTTTTTCTTTCTGATCACCCGGTTCCCACAGATCCATCACAGCAGGGATCCAACCTGCCTTAACGCAGGGATCCGGGTATCTGGTGCATTTAGACAAAAATTTTACGTAGAACAACATTAGGACCTAGTGTGTGCCTATATGTAAACTATGTGGAGTTGCGGTTATCTCGACTCAGAAAGAAAAACAAAGATAGAAGTGTAAAATGCGTACATATATACCTGAGATAATCCAAACACTCCTTAATTCAATGTAGCAACGTTTGAATGTATCCGAAAATGCATATTGGTTATGTATTCCCTTTAGCATTCAAGAGATATATGAGATAATGTATGAGAAAAGTTTTTATATATGAGATGATGTATGAGAACAGTTCTTACTTTGTATTATCTATGTAGGAAAGATATGAGTGTCCTAAACATGAGAATGTTGGTTTGAAAGTATATCAAGAATTTGAATTTCGATTATATCATCATCTACGAGAGGTTGGGATTTAGGAGGAGGACTTTCGTCGAACTTGATATTTAGAGACTCTTCTATTTTCATGGTTTGTTTGTTTAGAATTACGTAAGCTTTACTATTTGGTGAGTATCCAAAGAAAACGCCTTCGGTGGATTTAGGATCAAATTTAGTTAAGTAATATTTGGTGTTTAAAATGAAGCACTTGCTTCCAAAGACTTTAAAGTAATCCAGGGACGATTTTTTACTTTTAAATCTCATACGGAATTATACCTTGGAAAGGTACAATTAAGATTCTATTTAAGATGTGTGTAGATGTGTCGACGATATTACACCAAAATGTTTGGGGAATTGATTTTTCATTTAGCATGGTTCGACTCATTTCTTGTAGAGTATGATTCTTACATTCTACTGCCCCATTTGATTGCGGAGAACATGGAGCCAAGAAATTGTGAGTAATACCATTAGCGTCACAAAAAGCTCCAAATCGTACTTCGTTATCAAACTCCCAACCATGATTCGTACGGATCGACACTATTAAAGAGCCTTTTTGTTTTTGAATTTTCTTACTTAAGATTTCAAAATGATCAAAAGCTTCGGTTTTGTTTTTCAAAAATCTAGTGCATGTATACCTTGAGTAGTCATCAACTATCACCAAAGTATAGAAGTTTCCTCCATAACTTTGAATAGCCGATGGACCATATAAATCCATGTGTAAAAGTTCTAGAAACTTAGTAGTTGAAACATGTTTTTAGCTTTATGACTTGCATGGACTTGTTTTCCTATATTACAAGCATCACAAATGTTGCTCATATTTTATTTTTGGTAAGTTTCTAACAAGTTCTTTAGATGATAGCGATTGAATAAGTCGCATATTGACGTGACCCAATCTTCGACGCCATAGGTTCGAAGTATCATCTATCGAAGTTAGACAAAGATTATATTTAAGAGAGTTACCGATTATCATTATAAAAAGACCATTTCTCCTAACCCCTTTTCCTAGGTAATCCCGTCTTTAAGTATTTTACTTCCGGTTTTACTAAATAAAACTTTACACTTTTTATCCACTATCTAACTAATACTTAATAAGTTAAAACCTATATTATCTACGTGACAAACATTATTAATGGTTAGAGAGTTATGCGATATCGTACCTTTGCCAATGACCTTGCTTTTACCATTACCGAACGTTACGTTATCTCCGTCATAAGCCTTGTAGAATGAAAGTAGGCTTTTATTTCCCGTCATGTGTCTTGTAAAACCATTGTCTTTAATCCAATCATTTTGTTCTAGATCAACCTTGAGACAAACCTATAAACACAAAACAACTCAATCATTTGGGCCCCAATATTTTATGGGTCTATTTGCGTTATACAAATCAATTACTTGTTTCACAAAGGGAAATTGGTTCCAAGGTCCAAAGTTAGGTACTTGGAATTGATAACCGCTGTGAAATCCATTATTCCATCCTATTTGGTTACAACAACTTTTGGGTAAGGAGCGTTTGGTCTCCTAAATAGTGTTGTAGAAGTTGGTCGTAGATTAGGTCTATTTCTTAGAATTCCTTGACCATGGTGTGGTTGAATAGCATTTATAATAGTAGTATTAGGTAACTTCTTTTTAGTTATAGCTACAAACTCATTTCTAGAAAATTTAGTCAAGTCAAATCGTAGTTATACTGTACCAGGTGGCCGGATCCCTTGCTTTTGCCTTGCCGGATCCTTTTTAAAAGGATGCCGGATCCACCACATCAGAAGCATTTTGGACAGCTGTTTGAACAAATTTTGTTGGTTTTTCTCCGTCAGTCGAAGGGATGCATTCTGTAAAGCCTAAACTAATTTTGTTATTCTTTATTTTATGAGTATCTATTATTTCATCTAAGTATTTTGTACTTAGTATTGCTATTTTAGAATCTAGATGATCTATTACCATTTGGAAATCTACACAAAGTTTGCATTTTAAATTTGCTTCTTTGCCCTTTTCAAGCCTATTTAACTTTTCTTTTAATTCAAAAACTTCATTTTTTAAAAGTCAATTTTTACTTTTTAGATGTTTGTTTTTGTAAAAGGTTTCATCAAGTGCTTGTTGTAAGGTAAGAATAGTATTAAAATTTTCAAATGCATTATCAATACTTTCATCATCCGATATTAAATAATGTTCATATTGTTGGACACATAAATCAATTTTATTGTTTTGCACTTGTTTGTTTCCTTGATGAGTAATCACCAAACAATACCAAATATCTTTAGCCGTTTTATGCATGAAAATTCTTTCGTATCTCTTTTTCGGTAAAGCATTGTATAAAACCATTTTTGCCTCATTATTATTGGAAAGAATTTTCTTTTGTTCATCTTTTAGATTTAAAGAAACGACCTCATTTTTGTTGGTAAAGATGCTCTCAAATACCGGCACATAGTCACCATCAATGATAACGCTACACGCGTCGTTCGGGGTCAAAGGAACTTCCTTTTCTTCGAGCAAGTTTTATAACACCCAGGCAATGAACCTAATCATTGTAGTGTAGTATTAGGGTAAGCCACGGGTATTGATATCGTTCTCAGGGAATATGAATGCTAGTGAGAAGTTACTACGCTAAGGTTGGGGTTGAGGAAGATTATTTTTATCTTTTATGTTTTTAGGAATTAGAAAGGTACTAATCTCGGGGTTTGGATTTGGGGTTGGTATTTCTACCAATTACTCTACTTATCTAATTATCTAATCTAAGGTGTATGTAGTCTATGTCTAATTATTGTGTGCTCGTATGATAGTTTAAAGATGTGTTTACTTAGGTTTTATTACTCTTAATTATCTCCTATTGATGGTTGAATTTTCACGTCCTTATTCTTAATCGCGTTGTGTGTCTAAAGTCGTAGGGTATGCGTTTGTCCCTAACTCTTTGAAACTACCAAAGGGTCTCGTCTACAAAATCTCTAGGAATTATAAACTCTAACTCTAAGGTACTCTTTGGATGGTTTAGCCTACAACTACTCTAGGTGTTATAGTCTAAGGTTCACAAAGATTAATCAAGCATTAACTACACAACGAATGACCTATCGCATTACTAGATCATTAACAATTAAGATAAGAGACAACCAATCAATATTCAATAATTAAGTTTCATATTCCTAAGCAAACACACAAGTAAATTAGCCGGACATGGAGAACATGCAAGCATACACACAAGTAATTGAAGACATAATTGAATTAATGAAGTAAAACACTTATCTTGATGTAAGATAGGGTTTGGAACCCTAAAATACCGTATAAGACAGCCTTGGTTCGGTTTAGGTTTTACTCCAAAAGACTACACACCAAACCGAAAAATTCGGATTCTATATATAAGATTACAATCGCGACGGCGTCACCCTTTGATTTGTGACGCCGTCGGTCGCCGTCATTAGGGTTTTGTCTTGGCTACGTTAGTCTTGCGGCGGCGCCACCTTATGCTTGCGACGCCGTCCCTTCGATCTCGGCCGCCTAGATCAAATCTAGGCCGTCGAGTTGCGACGACTCACTCTTTTAAAGCCCGACACCGTCACTTGAAAATAAGCAATTTGGCTATCGAGTCACAAAGTGATGCGACGCGCGCAAATAAAACCCGACGCCCCCTTGTATTTCAAAGACTGAGTGTCTCGATTCTTGACTTTGGCCATTTTCACGATATCCGCCTTTTCGTCCAAATAAGTGCCATTCTAGCAATTTGCCTTCAAGAGACCTAAAAGTGAAAAGGAACGATATTAAGTAATAACGGATACAAAAGTGATCAAATAAGGGCTTAAACGACCCTCAAAATGTACATTTAAAACCTTATCAAATATCCCTACACTTGGTATTTGCTTGTCCTCAAGCAAATGTGCTTTAGCCAATTAATTTATAAGTTAAGGGTCATGAAGCATTGGTTTAAAACAATCCACAACATATATAAGCCCCACAAAAGTCATAACAAGCACGGAAATTACATACTAGCACCTCGCATGGGGTGTTTGGATACTCACATCTCTCAAGTGTATATGAAATATAACAAGTTGGAAATGGAAGATAAACACTCATTAACCGGTCCTAGTACATAGATTACCATAGGCTTGAGAATAGATCAAACCTCCATCGCTTTGGCGTAAGCACCTAGGAAAAACTATCAAAGAGGTCTTTTAAAGGGTTGTAATGTTAGGCTTACGGTAGGGAAACAAAGGGTTTGGTGGGATAGGCTATTTAGTGATGGCAAGTCAAAAATCTCTATGTTACAAGCATACGAAGAATGGCGTTGCTAAGCCAAGACTCGACACTCTAAACTCTAGATAACCCAAACAAACAAACATAAATTTAAAGATAGATGTAGGATGGTAGTCTGTATGTTTTTTTAACACTCTATTTTTTTTTCTTTTCTCTTTTCTATTTTTTTCTATTTTTTTTCCATACACTTTTACTCTACCATCCTCTACGGTAACATCAAAATGATAGGGATTTATAGGAACATCCCTACACTTGAGTTTTTATTACTCTAACACTAATTAGACCCGAATTGAAAAGATCAAAACAATTGGGGTACATTATTACGCAAATAAAGTGAATTTGAATTTAATGTTCCCTTCCCGTCATTTCATAAACTTTAACTTTTCCCATAAGTCCCAATCGCCCCAAAACTGTGTACAAAGGATATGACTCGACTTAGCAACTCATGCAAGCAACTAGATAATTGAACTAAGAGTTTTTAGGGTGATAACAATAATGCACTAAAAGTGAATGCATACAAGGTAGGCTAAGGCGATTTGGATGTACATTTGGGGGTGGGGTGTAAACAATGCTCTTCATTGATATTCCGAAAAAATCGAAACATCACGAGAACCGCGAAAAGGATAGGCTCTGAGGGGTTAACTAGGGGTATCGTGTACTAAAGATGAGTACAACCGCAAAGGTGTGGGGGAATTACTCAACCGATGTGGAAGAAGTAATAATATTACGGGTATCAAACAAGGGTTATCCTAATGCCTCTTATCATTTAGTTATTCCTAACTACACAAGTGTAGTCTTACTAGCGATCTCAGGATACATCACAAAACAAGTTCTAGAATCTATTATACTACCGGTTCACACACTAGGCATTAAAGGTGAATGCTTTAATTCCTACTAATCTAAGGGTGATCCTCACATTTTGGGTGGAATTTGGGTGGTAAAGGGTTTTTTTTGTGCTAGTCATGCAACTTCCTATCCGTGAGACGCTTTTGTTAAGACTAATGGCCCACTCCTATATGTCATGAAAAATTTTAAATTTGGTGCCAAAATTACCCTAACCGATATTTTCTCATGGTTTATTACACAAATACAATTGGACGAAGCAAATAGTCAAGGATAAGCATAGTTTCAAAGTTCGTTTTATTTTCCCTCCTACACTTAAACTAAACATTGTCCCCAATGTTCCCGAAAGTATCAAAGTTATGATAATAGAAGGTAATGAAAACGAAGAAACTAATACTCCCCGATTAGCTCGGTAGGATCCGTGTAAAGTGGTGGTTAAATCCTTTTCAAGAAGAATGTATGCATGAAAAGCTCCTTCCAATCTTATGTATCTTCTTCTTAATAAATTAAACCCGCACACTTGAAGAAAACAAACGAAACCTTCGCGTAAAATCGGCGGTAATAATATATATAAGACTCTATTAAACTAAGATATAATGCTTGTGGAATGGATGTTTACTGCACTTCGGAAAATTAAGACCGAAAATTCCAAAATTTATAAGTAGCTCAAAACGAGAAAAAAGTAATGTTGTTTTACTCCTTCCGCCGTCAAGTTGCGATCTGACGCTGGTCAGTTATCATGACAAAAACGGTCTACGATTTTACGGAAAAAATTCGGAAAATTTACATCTTTAGAATCTGGAAAAATTTCGCAAAATATCCATTATGACTCGATACAAGCATTTGACTCGAACAAAACACATATATATCTTTTAATTAATTGAAATTCTCATGTTTACGTTTCTTTTGAAAACATGTGTAATCCTCCTACACTTATCCTTTATGTAAAATACCTTTATATGCAATTAAGACGAGGTTAAAAACAAAATAAAGCATTTTACAAATTTAAACATGAGAATAAGCAATCAATAAAAGATATATGACACTAACAAGCAAACATTTAAGCATGGGTTGCCTCCCACGAAGCGCTTTTCTTTATTTATGAGTCTTGTAGCTAGACTCGTAGTCGTGTCTTACGTGACTTCATTACCATCATCTCCTTCCTCATGACGGTCTCTATTGGGAATTCCATGTTGTAAGAGTGCCCTATGATGCACCTTTCTAAGAGGTCGTCCTCTCCCAACCTGGTTCTATATTTTGGTCTTAAGTTCAAGCAATCCTTATAGAATCCGAAAATCTTAGCCATAACATAATCTACTCCTTTTCCTTATCCTCATTATTCCTATAATAGACCGATAGTTTAAGTTCCTTTTCAAGATTGGAAAGTGATGAAAACTTCTCAATCTTAAACGGCATTTAGTAAGCTACATCATCGGTCTTATCTTTGAATCGCACTATTCCTAATGAGGGATCATAAGTCATCCCGGTGTTTTCTATGAAAGGTTTTCCTAGAATAACGTGGGACAAGCTAGGATCTATGGCCGTGCTAATATCATCTACAATTATGAAGTCCGTAGGAAACGTGAAACTACCTACATAGGCAATCCCTTAATTCTACCAAGAAAATTGCACATAACCCTAGGATTATCGGGGTCTTGCCTAGTTGGGATAGGCTTCTTCATTACCCAATTATAGTAGGTGCTAGTCATGATGTTTATTGGTGATTTGCGATCAATGTAGGCCTTTGCCACGAAAAGGTGTCCTATGCAACATGGTATGTTAAGATTCCAAGGGTTCCCAAACTTGATTCTAGGGCTTTTCCTAACATACATGTGACGGAGGTCACGCACTAAGTGAGGGTGGCGAGATAGCTCTTCTTCCGTAGGAAATTTATTGAAATAGTCATTGTCTACTTCATCTACTTCCTCGGTTGTTTCATTATCCTCAAGTATATGGTCCTCTTCGTCATTTGTTCTATTAGGTTTCACTAAGGCGATGGTATTGACGAATTGGACGTGTTTAGCTAACTTACTTGGGTCCTTAATTTCTACACCGGAAGGCTCTGGAGTTGAGATAGCATTAACCTTCCTATCACTATTGGTCTTGGCTTTCAAGAGGTTATCTATCTTCCTATCCATCTCGGCTTGTTGTTGGTTAAAATGGTCCGAGAGCTTAGCTATTTGAGCTTCTTGGGATGCGACTAGGTGTTGCAACATCCCCTCAATGTTTTGTTGGTTAGGGCCATGAGATGGGGCCATGAGAAATCATTGGAAGTGAATTCTTTGGTTTGCCCCCAATAGAAGTCGGGCTTGCCTTCCAAGCTTCTCGGGTATCATTGAAATTCCTAGGTCCGGTGTTGTAGGAATCTTCCTCCTGTTCCATTAATACGCGAGGATGCGTAGTCAACGGAAGCATGTTCGGGGAATCGGGTGCAAGTGCGCGTGTTATGAGGATCACTACACGGCTCACACGAGGAAGAAACTTTGTTCACATGGCGTGAAGACTTAGGATTTTCGTAGGAACTCATTAGGAATTTAACTTGATCTTCAAGTTAGAGCATCCTACGGTCGGAAGGTTGTGAGTCAATAGGAGGCAAGGAGATTGCCTTAACGGTTTTGGGCAACTCACGGGGGTCATTCCAACTTTCGTTGTCATAGAGAGCAAGGTCCTCTATTATACCCCATGATTCTTCCGCGGTGAGATCACTAAGTTTTCCACCGGCCGCTTGGTCAATGGATCGCTTTGTGGGGAAGTTGACATGATCATAGAAAAGTTGGACTTGGAGCCAAAGATCAATGCCGTGATGAGGGACTTTATGAAGTAAGTCCTTGAATCGAGTCCATGCTTCGTAGAGAGATTCACCTTGACGTTGTTGGAACATCAAGATGTCATTCCTAAGCTTAGTGGTTCTCCCGGTGGGAAAACCGAGCAAGGAAGCGAGAGGTGAGATCATCCCAACTTGAGATGGAGCCATGGAAGTCGTTCAAGCCAATTACTAGCTTGGTCCCGAGAGAGAATTGGAAGAGACGCAGACGCGTGGTCTCCCGAGTAGTAGCATCAAGGTCGAAGGAATCGACAATTTTAGGAAATCCTTAAGATCTCGATTAGGATCTTGAACGAAGTCCATGGAATGCACATCCGCTTTGCACCAACCGGATGGTGTCGGATCGCAGGCCGTAGTTTGGGCTTGATCGGGAAGCTCAATGGTGTTCCTATAGCCTAGGTGGCTTGGTCTCGAGTATTCACCAAGAGTACGGGCTCTTGGCGGGTCATTTGGTGGTAGGTTGATGAATGGTGGTTGGTTATCACCTTCCATGATGAAAAGTGATGGGATTACGAACAAAGGTCATGAAGAAGGGGATAGACTATGAGAAAGCTAAAATGAGAAAATTTACTTGATAGGAATCAAGCAAAGAAACCTAAACGAGGTGGACTACTAACTAGCTATTCTATTCCGCGACAGCGCCAAAACTTGATAACGCTACACGCGTCGTTCGGGGTCAAAGGAACTTCCTTTTCTTGAACAAGTTTTATAACACCCTAGGCATTGAACCTAATCGTTGTAGTGTAGTATTAGGGTAAGCCACGGTATTGATATCGTTCTCTAGGGAATAGGAATGCTAGTGAGAAGTTACTACGCTAAGGTTGGGGTTGAGGAAGATTATTTTTTATCTTTTATGTTTTTAGGAATTAGAAAGGTACGAATCTCGGGGTTTGGATTTGGGGTTGGTACTTCTACCGATTACTCTACTTATCTAGTTATCTAATCTAAGGTGTATGTAGTCTATGTCTAATTATTGTGTGCTCGTATGATAGTTTAAAGATGTGTTTACTTAGGTTTTATTACTCCTTAATTATCTCCTATTGATGGTTGAATTGTCACGTCCTTATTCTTAATCGCGTTGTGTGTCTAAAGTCGTAGGGTATGCGTTTGTCCCTAACTCTTTGAAACTACCAAAGGGTCTCGTCTACAAAATCTCTAGGAATTATAAACTCTAACTCTAAGGTACTCTTTGGATGGTTTAGCCTACAACTACTCTAGGTGTTATAGTCTAAGGGTCACAAAGATTAATCAAGCATTAACTACACAACGAATGACCTATCGCATTACTAGATCATTAACAATTAAGATAAGAGACAACCAATCAATATTCAATAATTAAGTTTCATATTCCCTAAGCAAACACACAAGTAAATTAGCCGGACATGGAGAACATGCAAGCATACACACAAGTAATTGAAGACCTCAATGCATTTCTTCCTGCTAGATACTTCTTTTTGACATTAAAGCATCCAATGTCGTTACTTGCAATTTTGTCGACATCTTCCTTGATCTTTTTAACATCTTCCAACCACCCTGGTACACGAGCAGGTATCTTTCGATTGTTTACATTGTTTACTTTCATGTGCTCTTCGATATCAGCACTTTGACCTTCCAAAAACTGCATTCTGTTTTTCATACGCTTCACATGTTCCGTGGAGGAAGTGAGGTATCTCAGCTTTTGCGTAATATGAACAGTCAAGACATTCACAACAGGACCAACGACTGCAGATGCAACGACTTTCATTTTCCTGAGACATAAGAAATCATATAAACAAAACCAAGGGTGGAAATAACTGAACCGACACGAAAATAAACAGGTTAAGCTTGGGTCTAAGCAGGTTTCGAGTTAACCTGTTTGCGTAAACAAATTACATGGGTAGTGTTTCTGTGTTTGTAACCGAAACCCGGCCGAACTACCAACAAATGGGATGAGAATGTTATTAGTTATTACAATATCCATACTTTTGTATATTAACTTATTAAAGGCTGCTTGGAATTGTGCTTTGTTTTATTTATTTATTTTATTGCTTATAAATAAGTCCTGATAAGCTACTTAAAACTAAGCACTTCGGGTTATAGTATTGTATTTGTTTATTTTGTAAGAAGTTCAATATAAGATAACTTTGTTTGAAAATTTCATGGAGATTAGTTTTGATAATATTTCGATTTCCTCTAATTTTTTTATAGCTTCTGAGTTGCTATTACATGACACAAATAGAAAGTACGTTGCTATTACATGTTATTAACCTTTTTTAATAATGTATATAATAATAAAAAATAATAATACCTCAAATAATGATATATCAAACTTATAAACGTTACATAACGTACTTGTGAACTAAAATAAGCATGATTTTGGTGTCTGCAATTAGTAACTTATACCAAAATGCAAAATATGTAAAAATACCTTGAAACCGAGACAGACTTTAAATATTTCACGAACTCTCAAGGTTGTAGTGTTTACTTAACAAAACAAATTGGTTGAGCATCAAATAGTTTATCAATAATTAACCAGAAATGGGGAAGACAGCTCGAGAAAATATCAACGCTCAGAAATGAACCAAGCATTAAACGTGGCTATTTGACAAATAAAAGGAAATAGATAATGAAAGAGATTTTATTTTGCCGCTAGAGTATATAAATTACTAAATTACAATGGAAAAATACTTTTCATGCTCAACTAATATGTCCAAAACTAACTATACGGTTTATTGTGTGACACGTGAATGGTAACGACCGGAAATTTTATGTTAAAGTTTACTATTAAATTTGAACGGTTTATTTAAATCGTGTGAATTTTAAACGTAAGATTATCTCGCATATGACAAAAACCATCTTTAAATATTTTACATTTCATTAGACTAACATTTAGTTTACTTATAATAGACTAAATGATCATTTTCATTCAAATTCATTGTATTCAAAAACTTACGTTTTACGCGTTTTAACTTACGTTTTAAGCATTTTAATTTATAAACGTATATTAAACTTGAACCGACCCTAGAATACGTCTAGTCTACATATTTTATACATTTTAATTACCTTACAAACATATTTTATATGTCATACTTTTATTTTTCCATTTTGACGTAAACTTTTCATGTTTTACGTTTTCAACTTAAACCCGCAACACCTTTTGTAGGACCGAATATTATAGATGATTTTACGTGGTTCGCGAGGTCGAGGTTGGCGATGAATGATAAACATGTTGATAGTTCTAGAGAGAGAGAGAGAGTAAAGAGAGTGTGAGGTGAATAAGAAAGATGATAATATTACTGAACACCTACACCCCTCATGGAGAGTCATGATGGGTATTAATAAGCTTATTACAATATTACTATTCTTCGTGTACATAAATAGTCCCTGTGGGCACAACTTACTACGTATCTATTCCATTTCACATGTAAGATGCCAGCTTTACTAATAGCGAGGCTAACAATCTCCCTCCAAGATGGCGTCACACGTGAATGGTTACAATGAGACCTATAAATACATTAAAAAAAGTAAATTACAATAGTAATAAACAATGTTGACATTGTTGAAGTGCATAGTCTCTGTAGTCTAGATACTAAGATGACTTGAAGTTCTCTCTTCCGACGATCTCGGCATTTGATCTTTGGCTCTGACGGTACTGATCCTTGTAGCTCTAAAATTCAACTGTAATGGTCTAGTTATGTTATTACTCTCTCCTAACTAGTGAGCCTTTTTCTTTTATTTGCTCCCTCCTGAACTGACATCCATCTTTCATCAAATCCTTTTAGTGTTCTAATCACACAAGGAAACACGCAGTGGTTAAAGTAGACACTAGACTGTGGCACCATGGTTGTCGTTCAGGGAGCATTGTAACAACATAATTCACATAGTGTTGCATCCAAGTTGGTAAATAAGCCCAGATGTACACATTATTGGTAACTGTTAACACAAATAAGTCATAAAAACATTTATTTATATTTCTCAGTCTCTTTAATTTTTGTCGATAACAACCATAAAATTATCTCAAGTAAAAATCTAAAGATTACATGTTATCATATTTATTTTTACTACTTACTTACATTTGTTTATTATGTATTTGTTTGTAATAATATTGTGAAAAATTAGAAGGGGATTGAATAGTTTTATCGATTAAAACTTCGTTTTAAAGTATTTAGATCTACTTATGTTAATCTATTTAGTTTGTGTGTTGGATATTAGTAGATAAGCATATAAGTAAGTAACACAAAACCACGACACGAGTATTTATAGTGGTTCGGCTACAATGACACCTTCCTTGCCCTACTTGACTCCCTGAGTACCCCACTCAAGAGTTTGTAAGCACTACACAACACAAGCTCCTTAATGTGGCGGAAAAGCCTTCACAATGTCGCCTACTCTTTATCTGGTACAAGGCTAGACACCAAGTTCTTCCACGAGGTAGAACCAAACCTATCACAACGTCGCCTACACTTTATCCGATACAAGGCTAGATACCGAGTTCTATTATAAAGGAGGAACTACTACCCAACACTACACCACAACACAGCTACCCAAAGGAGATACACTCCTTGTTACAACACTAGAGAGGATATCAACATCCTCTAACCCAACCTACATAACTTGTACATCGATGCACAATATCGAATGTACACCTTTGGCATCTTTCACTAATATTTTCAACACGACACTTCGGCACCTTTCACTAATGCCTTCAATATGACACTTCTATGGAGAGAGGAAAAAACTATCAACAAGATGCACTTCAGTGGTCTTGATGATGACGAAGCTTAGCAACCATGACCTTGAGCTTGCACGTCTTCAAGAGGTGGTGATCTCACCTTTAAGAGGAACCTAGAGAATCACACAAACATAAAACTACATAGAATGATCCTTTGGATATGTGGTTAGTGAGGTTAGAATACTGAGAGAAAGTATTATCTAAGAGTGGTGGTGAGCAAGAGAGAAATGGCTCACTATTTATAGACAAAACATATCTACCGTCCCATGGTTCCCGCGGACCCCTCATCAGAGGGATCCGGCTAGTGCAAATCCTGGGATCCGGCTACTGGGTCAGTTTAGTCTGAATTTCGGATTGCAAACCGGGTTATGGGTTATGGGTTATGGTCCATGGGTTATGGGTATTGGTTTATGAATACCCAACAAGATGCAATGTACCTAGTCATTGGGTTATGGATCTTTGGTCATGGGTCATGAAATTTGGGTCATGGATCATGGATAATACCCAACATGACTTCATGCATTATGTCATGCAATGGGTCATGGGTTATGGATCATGCTCCATGGGTATGGGTTATGGACTTTGGCTTTTACCCAACAACATTCATTGTACCTATTCAATGGATCATGGGTCATGGGTTATGGACTTTGGTTTTTACCCATTACTTACCCATTACAACATATACAAAGTACATATACATTTCTATAAAATGTAGACACTAATTGCTTGTTACACATATATATTTCTATAAGATGTAAATAATATTCCTTGTTAGTGTTTATATAAAAATGTCTTTAGTTATATATGACTTATTTACTAAACATGTTTTGATGGTTTTAATATGTTTAGTAAAAGTGTTTTAGTAACCTATTGGCTCAAACCTTTTACGTATTTAATTTATTTCGTTAAAATAATTTTACGTTTTTTTATCGACAAAACATTAGAAGATCGTAAAATATAAATAAACATTTTTTTATGGTTTATTTGTATTAACAATCTCCCCTTTTTTGTTGATGACTAAACATAAGATTATTTTAAGAAGAAAATAAAATTCGTAAAAATTTGAATTGGAGTTTTTACTCTCTTCTCCCCCTTTTTGTTGAAATAAAAAGAGCGTCGAAAAGAAACTAATACATAGTGGAAAAAATGGTTTTGAGAAAAAAAACTTGTGAAAAGTATCAAAATGAGAAATAGTAAGAAGAAGAAAAGTAAAAGAATGTAGTAAGATGAGAGACTAAAATTCTCGTCTTAGCTCCCCTTTGACGGATGCTTCCCTTTGTTGAGGGCATCAAGTAATTGGAAAGCTAAACAATTGTATTGCAAGTATTTTTGCAATGGTTTTGTCTTTGACGAAATGCTCCCCCTTGACGAGTGCTCCCTTTTGATAAGGGCGTCAAGTAGTTAGGAAGCCTAGGTAAATGTATTGCAACTGTTTTTGCAATGCTTTGCTTTGACGAAAAGCTTCCCCTTGTTGAGGGTGTCAAAGTCTTCATATGTATTTTGAAAATCTACAAAACAAAGGTTAGAAAACAAGTATATGGTGCTTTGTTTCCTACAAATGAGCTTCAAATTAGTTAAAAACTTTGATTCTGTTGGACGGTTCTGGCGGATCCTTCCTGTGAGGGATCTGTCTAGGCAAAAGCCTGGGAAGCGTGTATCTGTATCTAATAGGCAGCAATGTAGATAAAAATAGTGACGTAAACGTCCAAATGAGTTATGTATTGTTGCACCAAAAACATTCACATAACTATATAGCATACAACATGTAGTTTCATTCAATAAAACAAAATAAATGATACACATATCTTTAAAACTAAGAAAATGATACAACATGTAGTATAATTTCCTAACAATTTGTAAGTTGTGCCTAAGACTAGAGAAAACACTACTTGTGCTTGTATTCCTAAGTTTTAGGGACGATTAGATTTGTTGACTTCATCAAACCATTCGAGAAGGTGATAGAACATAAAACGTAATTCGTCACGTACTTCATGGACTAATCCTTCGACATGTTGACAATGAAAGAAATCATTGTCATGGCTAGGAAATGGTGGTGGTAAGAATGGAGCGGTTTGCGGTGGAAGGTTTGATGAAAGAGGTGGAGGTTCCACAAATGATGGAGGGATTTATGGAGGCAAGCTTGATGAAGTAGGTGGAGGTTCCACAAATGATGAAGGGATTTGTGGAGGCAAGCTTGATGAAGTAGGAGGTGGTTCAACTATGGATGAGGGTGGTGGAATATGTGTTGATAGGAGATAATTAAGGACGTGACAATTCAACCATCAATAGGAGATAATTAAGGAGTAATAAAACCTAAGTAAACACATCTTTAAATCATCATACGAGCACACAATAATTAGACATAGACTACATACACCACTAGATTAGATAATTAGATAAGTAGAGTAATCGGTAGAAATACCAACCCCCAAATCCAAACCCTGAGATTCGTGCCTTTCCATTTCTAAAAAAATATAAAAAGATAAAAAATAATCTTCCTCAACTCCAACCTTAGCGTAGTAACTTCTCACTAGCATTCCTATTCCCTAGAGAACGATATCAATTCCGTGGCTTACCCTAATACTACACTACAACGATTAGGTTCATCGCCTGGGGTGTTGAAAAACTTGCTCGACGAAAGGAAGTTCCTTTGACCCCGAGCGCTGCGTAAGCGTATCAAGTTTTGGCGCCACGCTGGGAATAGAATAGCTAGTTAGAGTCCACCTCGTTAGGTTTCTTTGCTTGATTCCTATCAAGTAAATTTTTCTCATTTTTAGCTTCCTCGTAGTCTATCCCCTTCTTCGTGACCTTTGTTCGTAACCCCATCACTTTTCATCATGGAAGGTGATAACCAACCACCATTCATCAACCTACCACCAAATGACCCGCCATGAGGCCGTACTCTTGGTGAATACTCGAGACCAAGCCACCTAGGCTATAGGAACACCATTGAGTTTCCCGATCAAGCTCAAACTACGGCCTGCGATCCGACACCATCCGGTTGGTGCAAAGCGGATGTGCATTCCATGGACTTCGTTCGAAGATCCTAATAAGCATCTTAAGGATTTCCTTAAATTGTCGATTCCATCGACCTCGATGTTACTACTCGGGAGACCACGCACCCGCGTCTCGCCAATTCTCTACGGGACCAAGCTAGTAATTGGCTTGAGCGACTTCCATCACGGCTCCATCTCAAGTTGGGATGATCTCACTTCTCGCTTCCTTGCTCAATGTTTCCCCCGGAAGAACAACTAAGCTTAGGAAGGACATCTTGATGTTCCAACAATGTCAAGGTGAATCTCTACGAAGCATGGACTCGATTCAAGGACTTACTTCATAAAGTCCTCATCACGGCATTGATATTTGGCTCCAAGTCCAACTTTTCTATGATCATGTCAACTTCCCCACCAAGCGATCCATTGACCAAGCGGCGGTGGAAAACTTAGTGATCTCACCGGAAGAATCATGGGGTATAATAGAGGACCTTGTCTCTATGACAACGAAAGTTGGAATGACCCCGTGAGTGCCCAAAACCGTTAAGGCAATCTCCTTGCCTCCCATTGACTCACAACCTTCCGACTGTTGGATGCTCGAACTTGAAGATCAAGTTAAATTCCTAATGAGTTCCTACGAAAATCCTAAGTATTCACGCCATGTGAACAAAGTTTCTTCCTCGTGTGAGCCGTGTAGTGATCCTCATAACACGAGCACTTGCACCCGATTCCCCGAACATGCTTCCGTTGACTACGCATCCTCACGTATTAATGGAACGGAGGAAGATTCCTACAACACCCGGACCTAGGACTTTCAATGACACCCGAGAAGCATGGAAGGGCAAGCCCGACTTATTGGGGACAAACCAAAGAATTCACTTCCAATGATTTCTCATGGCCCCATCTCATGGCCCTAACCAACAAAACATTGAGGGATGTTGCAACACCTAGTCGCATCCCAAAAGCTCAAATAGCTAAGATCTCGGACCGTTTTAACCAACAACAAGCCGAGATGGATAGAAAGATAGATAACCTCTTGAAAGCCAAGACCAATAGTGATAGGAAGGTTAATGCTATCTCAATTCCCGAGCCTTCCGGTGTAGAGATTAAGGACCCAAGTAAGTTAGCTAAACACGTCCAATTCGTCAATACCATTACCTTAGTGAAACCTAATAGAACAAATGACGAAGCGAACCATGAAACTATACTTGAGGTTAATGAAACAACCGAGGAAGTAGATGAAGTAGACAATGACTATTTCAATAAATTTCCTACGGAAAAAGAGCTATCTCGCCACCCTCACTGATTGCGTGACCTCCGTCACATGTATGTTAGGAAAAGCCCTAGGATCAAGTTTGGGAACCCCTGGAATCTTAACATACCATGTTGCATAGGACACCTTTTCGTGGCAAAGGCCTACATTGACCCTAGTCACCAATAAACATAATGACTAGCACCTACTATAATTGGGTAATGAAGAAGCCTATCCCAACTAGGCAAGACCCAGATAATCCTAGGGTTAGGTGCAATTTTCTTGGTAGAATTAAGGGATTGCCAGTTTATGTAGGTAGTTTCACGTTTCCTACGGACTTCATAATTGTGGATGATATTAGCACGACCATAGATCCTAGCTTGTCCCACGTTATTCTAGGAAAACCTTTCATAGAAAACACCGGGATGACTTATGATCCTAGCTTGTCCCACCAAATGCCGTTTAAGATTGAGAAGTATTCATCACTCTCCAATGATGAAAAGGAACTTAAACTATCGGTCTATTATAGGAATGATGAGGATAAAGAGAAAGGAGTAGATTATGTTATGGCCAAGATTTTCGGATTCTATAAGGATTGCTTGAACTTAGGACCGAATCTGAGAACCAATTGGGAGAGGACGACCTCTTAGAAAGGTGCATCATAGGGCACTTTTACAACATGGAGTCCCCCAATAGAGACCGTCATAAGGAGAAGGTGACAGAACGAAGTCACGTAAAGAACGACTACGAGTCTAGCTACAAGACTCATAAATAAAGAAAAGCGCTTTGGGAGGCAACCCATGCTTAATTGTTTGCTTGTTTGTGTCATATATCTTTTGTTGATTGCTTATTCTCATGTTTAAATTTGTAAAATGCTTTATTTTGTTTTTAACCTCGCCTTAATTACATATAAAGGTATTTTACATAAAGGATAAGTGTAGGAGGATTACACACGTTTTCAAAAGAAACGTAAACATGAGAATTTCAATTAATTAAAAGATATACATGTGTTTGTTCGAGTCAAATGCTTGTATTGAGTCATAATGGATGTTTTGCGAATTTTTTCAGATTCTAAAGATGTAAATTTTCCGAAAATCGCGGACCGGTTTTGTCGGGATAACTTGACGGCGTCGGGAAGGAGCAAAAACAAGCGATTACTTTTCCTCGTTTTACGAGCTACTCATAATTTTTGGAATTTTCCGTGTCTTAATTTTCCGAAATGCGTAAACATCCATTCCACAAGCATTATATCCTAGTTTAGTAGAGTCTTATATACATTATTACCGCGATTTTACGTGAAGGTTTCGTTTGTTTTCTTCTAGTGTCGGGTTTAATTTATCAAGAAGGAGATACATAAGATGAGAAGGAGCTTTTCACGCAAACGCTTCTTGAAGAAAAATATAACCACCACTTTACACGGATCCTACCGAGCTAATCGGGAGTACTAGTTTCTTTCATCTTTATTACCTTCCATTATCATAACTTTGATACTTTCGGGAACATTGGGGACAATGTTCAGTTTAAGTGTAGGGAAGGAAAATAGAACTTTGAAACTATGCTTATCCTTGATTATTTGCTTTGTCCAATTGTATTTATGTAATAAACCATGAGAAAATGTCGGTTAGGGTGATTTTGGCACCAAATTTAAAAATTTTCATGACATATAGGAGTGGGCCATTAGTCTTAACAAAAGCGTCTAATGGATAGGAAGTTATATGATTAGCACAAAAACCCTTTACCACTTAAATTCCACCCAAAATTTGAGGATCACCCTTAGATTAGTAGGAATTAAAGCAATCATCTTTAATGCTTAGTGTGTGAACCGGTAGTATATTAGATTCTAGAACTTGTTTTGTGATACATCCCGAGATCACTAGTAAGACTACACTTGTGTAGTTAGGAATAACTAAATGATAAGAGGCATTAGGATAACCCTTGTTTGATACCCGTAATATAATTACTTTTTCCACATCGGTTGAGTAATTCCCCCACACCTTTGCGTTGTACTCATCTTTAGTACACGATAACCCTAGTTAACCCCTCAGAGCCTATCCTTTTCGCGGTTCTCGTGATGTTTTGGTTTTCCGAAATATCAATGAAGAGCATTGTTTACACCTCACCCCCAAATGTACACCCAAATCGCCTTAGCCTACCTTGTATGCACTCACTTTTAGTGCATTATTGTTATCACCCTAAAAACCCTTAGTTCAATTATCTAGTTGCTTGCATAAGTTGCTAAGTCGAGTCATATCCTTTGTACACAGTTTTGGGACGATTGGGACTCATGGGAAAAGTTAAAGTTTATGAAATAACGGGAAGGGAACGTTAAATTCAAATTCCCTTTATTTGCGTAATAATGTACTCCAAGTGTTTTGATCTTTTCAATTCGGGTCAAATTAGTGTTAGAGTAATAAAAACTCAAGTGTAGGGATGTGCCTACAAATCCCTGTCATTTTAATGTTATCGTAGAGGATGGTAGAGTAAAAGTGTATGAAAAAAAATCGAAAAAAAAAATAGAAAAAGTGAAAAAAGAAAAAAAATAGAGTGTTCAAAAAAAAAGGGGCTACCATCCTACATCTATCTTTAATTTATGTTTGTTTGTTTCAGTTATCTAGAGTCTAGAGTGTCGAGTCTTAGCTTAGCAACGCTATTCTTCGCATGCTTGTAACAAAAGATTTTGACTTGCCACCACTAAATAGCCTATCCCACCAAACCCTTTGTTTCCCTACCGTAAGCCTAACATTACAACCCTTTAAAAGACCTCTTTGATAGTCTTTCCTAGGTGCTTACGCCAAAGCGATGGAGGTTTGATCTAGTCTCAAGCCTATGGTAATCTATGTACTAGGACCGTTAATGAGTGTTTATCTTCCATTTCCAACTTGTTATATTTCATATACACCGAGAGATGCGAGTATCCAAACACCCCATGTGAGGTGCTAGTATATAATTTCCGTGCTTGTTATGACTTTTGCGGGGCTTATATATGTTGTGGATTGTTTTAAACCAATGCTTCATGACCCTTAACTTATAAATTAATTGGCTAAAAGCACATTCCCTTGAGGACAAGCAAATACCAAGTGTAGGGATATTTGATAAGGTTTTAAAATTTACCTTTTTGAGGGGTCGTTTAAGCCCTTATTTGATCACTTTCGTATCCGTTATTACTTAATATCGTTCCTTTTCACTTTTTAGATATCTTGAAGGCAAAATCTTGGAATGACACTTATTCGGACGAAAAGCGCGAATCACGAAGAAAATGGCCAAAGTCAAGAATCGAGCCACTCGGATGCTTTGGGCCGAAGGGACGGCATCAGTGTTATATGCAACGCCGTCGCATCACTTTTGTGATGGCTCAAGAGCCAAATTGCTTATTTACAAGTGACGGTGTCGGGCTTTAAAAGAGTAGGTCGTCGCAACTCGGGCGGCCTAGATTTGATCCGAACGACGCCGAGACCCGAGGGACGGCGTCACAAGCATAAGGTGGCGCCGCAAGACTAACGTGGCTAAGACGAAACCCTAATGACGGCGACTAGGCGGCATCACAAATTAAAGGGTGACGCCGTCGCTAATGTAATCTTATATATAGAATCCGAATTTTTTAGTTTTAAGTGTGTAGTATTTTGGAGTAAAAACCTAAACCGAACCAAGGCTGTCTTGTACAGTATTTTAGGGTTCCAAAACCTATCTTACATCAAGATAAGTGTGTTACTTCATTAATCTAATTATGTCTTCGGTTACTTGTGTGTATGCTTGCATGTTCTCCATGTCCGGCTAATTTACTTGTGTGTTTGCTTAGGGAATATGAAACTTAATTATTGAATATTGATTGGTTGTCTCTTATCTTAATTGTTAATGATCTAGTAATGCGATAGGTCATCCGTTGTGTAGTTAATGCTTGATTAATCTTTGTGAACCTTAGTTTATAGCTCCTAGAGTTGTTGTAGGCTAAACCATCCGAAGAGTACCTTAGAGTTAAAGTTTATAAATCCTAGAGATTTTGTAGGCGACACCCTTTGGTAGTTTCAAAGAGTTAGGGATAAACGCATACCCTACGACTTTAGACACACAACGCGATTAAGAATAAGGACGTGAAAATTCAACCATCAATAGGAGATAATTAAGGAGTAATAAAACCTAAGTAAACACATCTTTAAATCATCATACGAGCACACAATAATTAGACATAGACTACATACACCACTAGATTAGACAATTAGATAAGTAGAGTAATCGGTAGAAATACCAACCCCCAAATTCAAACCCCGAGATTCGTACCTTTCCATTTCCAAAAAATATAAAAAGATAAAAAATAATCTTCCTCAACCTCAACCTTAGCGTAGTAACTTCTCACTAGCATTCCTATTCTCCTAGAGAACGATATCAATTCTCGTGGCTTACCCTAATACTACACTACAACGATTAGGTTCACTGCCTAGGGTGTTGAAAAACTTGCTCGACGAAAAGGAAGTTCCTTTGACCCCGAACGCGTTGCGTAAGCTATCAACACTCATTAACCGGTCATAGTACATAGATTACCATAGGCTTGAGACTAGATCAAACCTCCACCGCTTTGGCGTAAGCACCTTGGAACAACTATCTAAGAGGTCTTTTAAAGGGTTGTAACGTTAGGGAAACAAAGGGTTTGGTTGGATAGGCGATTTAGTGGTGGTAAGTCAAAAATCTTTATGTTACAAGCATGAGAAGAATGGCATTGCTAAGCCTGACTCGACTCACTAAACTCTAGATACTTGAAACAAACAAATATAAATTGAAAAAACATAAACATACAGATAGATGTAGGATGGTAGCCCATATGTTTTTTTTCATTTTTTTAACACTTTTTTTTTTTCTTTTTCTTTTTTCGATTTTTTTCTACACTTTTACTCTACCATCCTCTACGATAACATCAAAATATCAGGGATTTGTAGGCACATCCCTACACTTGAGTTTTTATTACTCTAACACTAATTTGACCCGAATTGAAAAGATCAAAACACTTGGAGTACATTATTACGTAAATAAAGGGAATTTGAATTTAACGTTCTTTCCCGTCACTCCATAAAATTTAAGTTTACCCATGAGTCCCAATTATCCCAAAACTGTGTACAAAAGATATGACTCGACTTAGCAACCATGCAAGTAACTAGATAATTGAACTAAGGGTTTAGTATGATAACAATAATGCACTAAAAGTGAGTGCATACAAGGTTGGCTAAGGCGATTTGGGTGTACATTTGGGGTGGATTGTAAACAATGCTCTTCATTGATATTCCGGAAAACCAAAACATCACGAGAACCGCGAAAAGGATAGGCTCTGAGAGGTTAACTAGGGGTATCGTGTACTAAAGATGAGTACAACGCAAGGGTGTGGGGGAATTACGCAACCGATGTGGAAGAAGTAATTATAATACGGGTATCAAACATGGGTTATCCTAATGCGTCTTATCTTTTAGTTATTCCTAACTACACAAGTGTAGTCTCACTAGCGATCTCGGGATGCATCACAAAACAAGTTCTAGAATCTATTATACTACCGGTACACTCTCGAAGCATTAAAGGTGAATGCTTTAATTTCTATAGACCTAAGGGCGAACCTCACATTTTTGGGGTGAAATTTGAGTGGTAAGGGTTTTTTGTGCTAGTCATATAACTTCCTATCCATGAGACGCTTTTTTAAGACTAATGACCCACTCGTACAAATCATGAAAATTTTTAAATTTGGTGCTAAAATTACCCTAACCGATAATTCTCATAGCTTATTACACAAATGAAATAGGACAAGACAAATAATCAAGGACAAACATAGTTTCAAAGTTCCCATTTTATTCTCCCTCCCTACACTTAAACTGAACATTGTCCTCAATGTTCCCTGAAAGTATTAAAGTTATGATAACGGAAGGTAATTAAAAGAGAGAGAAACTAGTACTCCCCTGATTAGCTCTGTAGGATCCGTGTGAAGTAGTGGTTAAATTCTTTCCAAGAAGAATGTATGCGTGAAAAACTCCATCCAATCTTATGTTTCTTCTTCTTGATAAATAAAACCTACACACTTTAAGAAAATAGACGAAACCTTCGCATAAAATCGGCGGTAAAACTACATATGACTCAACTATACTAGGATATAATGCTTGCGGAATGGATGTTTCTGATTTTCGGAAAATTAAGACGACAATTTCCAAAATTTGTAAGTAACACAGAAAACAAGGAAAGTTAGATAAGCTATTTACGCTCCTCCCGGCGTCGTCGAGTTGCAATCTGATGCCATCGGGTTATCCTGACGTAAACTGGTCATTGCGTTTTTACGAAAAAATTACATCTTTAAAATCGGAAAACTTCTGCAAAACATCCATCATGACTCGATATAAGAATTTGACTCTAACAAACTGATAAGGTTTTAAAATGTATCTTTTTGAGGGGTCGTTTAAGCCCTTATTTGATCACTTTTGTATCCGTTATTACTTAATATCGTTCATTTTCACTTTTAGGTCTCTTGAAGGCAAATTCTTTGTAATGGCACTTATTTAGGCGAAAAGGCGGATATCTGAAGAAAATGGCCAAAGTCAAGAATCGAGACACTCCAAATTGCTTTGAAAGACAAGGTGATGGCGCCATCGCTTAGCTGCGACGTCGTCGGAGGATTTTGTGACGGACGGAAGCCAAATCTCTTATTTTCAAGTGGCGGTGTCGGGCTTTAAAAGAGTAGGCCGTCGAACTCGCACGACCTAGATTCAATCCAGACGGCGTCGAGGCGAAAGACGACGTCACAAGCACAGGTGGCCGTCGTAAGACTAACGTGGCCAAGACGAAACCCTAATGACGGTGACCACGGCGTCACACAACATAAGGTGACTGTCGCATATGTAATCTTATATATAGATCCGAATTTTTCGATTACTAGTGGGTAGTCTTTTGGAGTAAAAACCTAAACCGAACCAAAGGCTGTCTTGTACAAGATTTTGGGTTCCAAACCCTATCTTACATCAAGATAAGTGTTTTACTTCATTAATTCAATTATGTCTTTGATTATTTGTGTGTATGCTTGCATGTTCTCCATGTTCACTAATTTACTTGTGTGTTTGCTTAGGAATATGAAACTTAATTATTGAATATTGATTGGTTGTCTCTTATCTTAATTGTTAATGATCTAGTAATGCGATGGGTCATTCGTTGTGTACTTAATGCTTGATTAATCTTTGTGAACCTTAGGTTATAGCACTTAGAGTGGTTGTAAGCTAAACCTTCCAAAGAGGCCTTAGAGTTAGAGTTTATGATCCCTAGTGGTATTTTGTAGACGAGACCCTTTGGTAACTTCAAAGAGTTAGGGATAAACGCATACCCTACAACTTTAGACACACAACTCGATTAAGAATAAGGACGTAACAATTCAACTATCAATAGGAGATAATTAAGGAGTAATAAAACCTAAGTGAACACATCTTTAAACTATCATACGAGCACACAATAATTAGACATAGACTACATACACCTTAGATTAGATAATTAGATAAGTAGAGTAATCGGTAGCAATACCAACCCCAATCCAAACCCCGAGATTCGTACTTTTCCATTTCCTAAAAACATAAAAAGATAAAAAATAATCTTCCTCAACCCCAACCTTAGCGTAGTAACTTCTCACTAGCATTCCTATTCCCAGAGAACGATATCAATACCGTGGCTTACCCTAATACTACACTACAACGATTAGGTTCACCGCCTAGGGTGTTATAAAACTTGCTCTAAGAAAGGAAGTTCCTTTGACCCCGACGACGATTGTAGCGTTATCAAGTTTTTGGCACATTGCCGGGGAATAGAATATGTTAATACAAATAAGCCGTAAAAACGTTTATTTATATTTTACGATCTTCTAATGTTTTGTCGATAACAAAAGTAAAATCATATTAACAAAACAAATAAAATACGTAAATGGTTTGAACTAATAGTTTTCTAACATATTCACATTTTCACATAAAACACTAAAACAAGTATAAGTGATTTTATGATCTAGATATATATATGTACAACAACTAGTGTTTACATATTGGGTTAACAAGTATAAATGATTCTATGATTTAGATATGTACAACAACTAGTGTTTACATATTGGGTTAGCATATACTTAAACTAAGTATACTAAAATGGGTAAAAGCATGTAAATACTAAAATAAGGTAAAAACATGTAAATACTAAAATGGGTAGAAACTAGCAAATGGTATTGAACCATAACCCATGGTTTTTATATATACCACTTATCTAAGTTCATTGTATCTAGAAAGAAAACCATGGATCAACCCATAACCCATGACCCATGACCCATAACCAAAAATACCCATGGGCAAAGAGGAGCGGACCACGGATCCCTAGCTTTGTGCTAGCCGTATCCCAAGTGGAAGGGATCCGTGGGATCCGGGAAGCGATGAGTTTTCCTCTATAAATAGTGAGCCATTTCTTCATTATATCTTACCCTCTCTAACATACTTTCTCCCCGAGTTAAATCTCACTAACCTTAGATCCAAGAGATCTATGTTTGTAGTTTTGTTTTGTGTGATCTTTTAGGTTCCTCTTAAAGGGAAGATCACCACCTTTGAAGTCGAGCAAGCTCAAGTCCATGAGTTGCCAAGCTTCCTCATCATCAAGGCTATTGAAGTCCTCTTGTTGATGATCCCTTTCTTTCTTCAAAGAAGCGTAGTGTTAAAGACATTAGTTAAAGATGTCTCAAGTGTCAAGGCGAAGATATTAGTGAAGGGGTATCTATCGTCTATAGGATAAGCACTTGTGGTAGGTGCTTAGAAGTCAAGACAAGAAGCATTAGTGAAAGGTGCTTAGAAGTGAAGACACAAGACATTAGTGAAAGGTGTCTTGTAGATCTAATCAAAGACATTAGTGAAAGGTGTCTTGTAGATCTAATCAAAGGCATTAGTGAAGGTGCCTTAGATGTACATTCGATATGGTGTGTTTCGATGTACTAGATAGACTAGCATTAGATCCAAGGATATTGATGTCCTTGATGATGTTGTAAAGGAGTAGATCTCCTTTGGGATTAGTCGTTGGTGTAGTGTGGTAGTAGTTCCTCCATTGCAATGGAACTAGGTGCTTAGCCTAGTACCTAATAAAGGGTAGGTGACATTGTGAAGGTGTAGTTCACCTAAGGTGTGAAAGAACTCGGTGATTAGCCTAGCAAGTATAAAGGGTAGGCGACGTTGTGTTAGGTGTGGTTCGCCTTGGTGTGAAAGAACTTGGTATTTAGCTTTGTCTGGGAAAAAGATTAAGCGACGTTGTGAAGGCTTCTCCGCCACAAGGAGATTGGTGTAGTGATTACAAACTCTCGAGTAGGTGACTCGGGAGTGGAGTAGGGCAGGAAGGTGTCCTTGTAGCGAACCACTATAAATACTCGCGTTGTGGTTTGTGCTTCTTACTCTTATCTTTTCATTACATATCTTTATATGCTTGTTTATCAACATCCAACACACACAACCAAATAGATTGACATAAGTCGATCTAAATAGTTTAAAAGGAAGTTTTAATTGGTAAAATTATTCAACCCCCCCTTCTAGTTTTCCACAGAATAGCTATTTAGTAGTCCACCTCGTTTAGGTTTCTTTGCTTGATTCCTATCAAGTAAATTTTTCTCATTTTTTAGCTTTCTCATAGTCTATCCCCCTTCTTCGTAACTTTTGTTCGTAAAATCCATCACTCACCATGATACGTGTCTTTCATGAAGATTCTTTACCTACCCGCTCCCAATCCCGAAATTGAGAACGCAATCCCACAAAACCCTCACCCGCTTACCATTTTGGAAATCACCTAGGCATAATGAGATAAATTGGCAACAACAAAGTCCTTTCTATATTTCAGATTCGATGAGGAATTTGATTATGGTGAAGCACTTGATAGCGGGGAGGTCATCAATGAGATTAGTTTTGAAATGGAGGAAGACCCCTCCCAATGTTTTGACCCTAGGTGTAGAATTGAGAAGGATGGGCCCTTTAACATGCAATTCCCTTGCAAGATAGGATTAGAAGGGTTCGATGCTTACTTGAATTCATTCTTGCCTTTGAACTTAATCTCAAGGGACCTATACAATAAAATCAAGATCAATGAGTTAACTTATCAAGGGAACAATGTTGTTGAAGCAGTCACTCATTTGCACGTGTTTGTTGGAAGCTTTACTTATTTGGTAGAGTTCATGGTCTTTGAAGACTTAGGAGAATTTATTGATAAGGACCTCGCTCAAGTAATTTTTGGGAAACCTTTCAAAAGAATGACTAGGTTGAATGAACGGATGATTGATGGTCTAATTACATTCTCTGATGAAGTTGAGGACTTTATCTACCAAATGCCACGCGCTCATCCTAGGTTTAAACATAAGGATATTGAGGCTTGTAATAGAATGACCCTATTCCATTGCTTAGTGAAAGGGATAAGCAAAGTGGACTTAGGTACCCATATGAAAAAGCTAAGCGGTATTACAAAAAATGCCTTGAATTAGGAGATGATTACAAAAAGAATGAAAGAACGTTGGAATGGCTTAAGTATGAGCACGTGAGCGTGCACGAGAAAACGTAGGAGCACGACTACGAGTCTAGCTACAAGAATCTTAAATAAAGAAAAGCGCTTCGTGGGAGACAACCCATGCTTAATTGTTTGCTTGTTAGTGTCATATATCTTTTATTTATTGTTTATTCTCATGTTTAAATTTGTAAAAATGCTTTATTTTGTTTTTAACCTCGTCTTAATTGCATATAAAGGTATTTTACATAAAGGATAAGTGTAGGGAGGATTACACACGTTTTCAAAAGAAACGTAAACATAAGAATAACAATTCATTAAAAGATATACATGTGTTTGTTCGAGTCAAATGCTTGTATTGAGTCATAATGGATGTTTTGCGAAATTTTTCCGATTCTAAAGATATAAATTTTCCGAATTTTTTCGAGAAAATCGTAGACCGGTTTTTGTCGGGATAACTGTGGCGTTAGGATTGCAACCGATTGGCGTTAGGAAGGAGTAAAACAACATATTACTTTTTCTAGTTTTCGAGCTACTTATAAATTTTGGAATTTTCGGGCCTTAATTTTCCGTAAAGTGCAGCAAACATCCATTCCACAAGCATTATATCTTAGTTTAGTGGAGTCTTATATATATTATTACCGTCGATTTTACGCGAAGGTTTCGTTTGTTTTCTTGAATGTGCGGGTTTTATTTATCAAGAAGAAGAAACAAAAGATTGGAAGGAGCTTTCGGGCATACATTTTTCTTGGAAAGGATTTAACCACTACTTTACGGATCCTACCGAGCTAATCGTGAGTACTAGTTTCTTTCGTCTTTAATTACCTTCCATTATCATAACTTTGATATTTTCGGGAACATTGGGGACAATGTTCGGTTTAAATGTAGGGAGGAAAATAAAAGCGGAACTTTGAAACTATGCTTATCCTTGATTATTTGCTTTGTCAATTGTATTTGTGTAATAAACCATGAGAAAATGTCGGTTAGGGTAATTTTGGCACCAAATTTGAAATTTTTCATGATATATAGGAGTGGGCCATTAGTCTTAACAAAAGCGTCTCACGGATAGGAAGTTGCATGACTAGCACAAAAACCCTTTACCACCTAAATTCAACCCAAAATGTGAGGATCGCCCTTAGATTAGTAGGAATTAAAATCATTCATCTTTAATGCTTAGAGTGTGAACCGGTAGTATATTAGATTCTAGAACTTGTTTTGTGATGCATTCGAGATCGCTAGTAAGACTACACTTGTGTAGTTAGGAATAACTAAATGATAAGAGGCATTAGGATAACCCTTGTTTGATACCGTAATATAATTACTTCTTCCACATCGGTTGAGTAATTCCCCCACACCTTGCGTTGTACTCATCTTTAGTACACGATACCCTAGTTAACCCTCGAGCCTATCCTTTTCGCGGTTCTCGTGATGTTTCGGTTTTTTCGGAATATCAATGAAGAGCCTTGTTTACACCCCACCCCCAAATATACACCCAAATCGCCTTAGCCTACCATGTATGCACTCACTTTTAGTGCATTATTGTTATCACCCTAAACCCTTAGTTCAATTATCTAGTTACTTGCATGAGTTGCTAAGTCGAGTCATATCCTTTGTACACAGTTTTGGGACGATTGGGACTCATGGGAAAAGTTAAAGTTTATGAAATGATTGGAAGGGAACGTTAAATTCCTGTATTTGCGTAATAACATACCCCAAGTGTTTTGATCTTTTCAATTCGGGTCAAATTAGTGTTAGAGTAATAAAAACTCAAGTGTAGGGATGTGCCTATAAATCCCTATCATTTTGATGTTACCGTAGAGGATGGTAGAGTAAAAGTGTATAAAAAACAAAAAAAAAATAAAAAAAATAAAATAAAATAAAATCGGAAAAAAAAATAGAAAAAGAGAAAAGAAAAAAATAGAGTGTTCAAAAAAAAAAAAAAAAAAAAAAAAAAAAAAAAAAACATATGGGCTACCATCCTACATCTATCCTTTAAATTTATGTTTGTTAGTTTCAGTTATCTAGAGTTTAGAGTGTCGAGTCTTGGCTTAGCAACGCCATTCTTCGTATGCTTGTAACTTAAAGATTTTTGACTTGCCACCACTAAATAGCCTATCCCACCAAACCCTTTGTTTCCCTACCGTAAGCCTAACATTACAACCCTTTAAAGTCCTCTTTGATAGTCTTTCCTAGGTGCTTACGCCAAAGCGATGGAGGTTTGATCTATTCTCAAGCCTATGGTAATCTATGTCCTAGGACCGGTTAATGAGTGTTTAATCTTCCATTTCAACTTGTTATATTTCATATACACCGAGAGAGATATGAGTATCCAAACACCCCATGTGAGGTGCTAGTATGTAATTTCCGTGCTTGTTATGACTTTCTTGGGGCTTATATGTGTTTTGGACTGTTTTAAACCAATGCTTCATGACCCCAACTTATAAATTAATTGGCTAAAAGCACATTTGTTGAGGACAAGCAAATACCAAGTGTAGGGATATTTGATAAGGTTTTAAAATGTACCTTTTGAGGGTCGTTTAAGCCCTTATTTGATCACTTTTGTATCCGTTATTACTTAATATCGTTCCTTTTTACTTTTAGGTCTCTTGAAGGCAAATTCTTGTAATGGCACTTATTTGGACGAAAAGGCGCGGATATCTGAAGAAAATGGCCAAAGTCAAGAATCGAGACACTCCGGTGCTTTGAAAAGACAAGGTGATGGCGTCAACTGCTTAAGCTGACGCCGTCGGAGGATTTTGTGACGGGACGAAGCCAAATCTCTTATTTTTAAGTGCGATGTCGGGCTTTAAAAGAGTAGGCCGTCGCAACTCGGACGGCCTAGATTCAATCTGACGGCGTCGAAAAGTGAAGAGACGGCGTCACAAGCACAAGGTGGCGCCGTCGCAAGACTAACGTGGCGAAGACGAAACCCTAATGACGGCGACCCGACGGAGTCACACAGCATAAGGTGACGCCGTCGCATATGTAATCTTATATATAGAATCCGAATTTTTCAGTATTAGTAGGTAGTCTTTTGGAGTAAAAACCTAAACCGAACCAAGGCTGTCTTGTACAATATTTTAGGGTTCCAAACCCTATCTTACATCAAGATACATGTTTTACTTCATTAATTCAATTATGTCTTTGATTATTTGTGTGTATGCTTGCATGTTCTCCATGTCCGGCTAATTTACTTGTGTGTTTGCTTAGGGAATATGAAACTTAATTATTGAATATTGATTGGTTGTCTCTTATCTTAATTATTAATAATCTAGTAATGCGATAGGTCATTCGTTGTATACTTAATGCTTGATTAATCTTTGTGAACCTTAGGTTATAGCACTTAGAGTGGTTGTGCTAAACCTTCCAAAGAGGCCTTAGAGTTAGAGTTTATGATCCCTATTGAAACAGTGCATAAAATTCTAGTAACCTTAATAATAATTGTAACCTTCATCAAAATTACAGCATAATTGTTGGATCAAAAGTAATATGATTAGCAAATATCAACGGTTTGGTTATGTATGTGATCCCCAAAACCCAACAGTTGTACAATCATGTAGAGCCTTTTGGCTTATTTTACTTACATCTAAAGTTTGTTTTTTTTTTTTTTTCTTTTTTTTTAAATTATCATTGAACCAACTTATATGTACAATTATCTTTGACATAAGCTTGTGTTTTTTGTGACATTGTAGGCCCAATTACCGAGTTATGAGAGTACATGCTCATACCGCCCTACTATTATGGAACGGCTTCCTTGGTCTTTTCATAATTTGATCGAAATGGATAGGGATTATAACGATAAACATTGTGGTGGACAGACTCTTTTTTCATATGATGAAGTGTCACAACTGCAAAAGCTTGAAATTGTTCATTGTAGAAGATGTAAGGACATGGAGGAGATATTTGATTCCCAAACTGATGCTGAAATTCCAAACTTGAGACAAGTGGGCTTACTCTTCTTATATAGGATCAAGTATATATGGAAGAGCAAGCAGGGGACAGTATTAAAGTTTCCGAACCTAACAAGACTGTCAATTGAAGGATGTCCTTGGTTAGAATATGCATTTACATGTCCCATGGTTGGTAGTCTGTTGCAACTCCAGGAACTACATATAAGTTGGTGCGATAATATGAAGGTAATTGTGGACGGAGAAGAAGAATGTGATGCCATAGTGAATGCTATTGTGGAGTTTCCTTGTCTAAAGTCCCTAAAACTTGGTGGAGGACTTGGGAGTCTCAAGGTGTTGGTCCAAATAATTGAGAAAATCTTGATAAAAATAAAGAACAACTTCATTAATAAAGATGAATAATAGTTACAAGATTTCTCAATACCAACTAGACTACATGATAACATCCTCAACTTTTCACGGGGATAATTTCGGTATATTATCCCCATTGAATGACAAATAAACTCTCATTGATCCAAGCTATGCTTGTGTTTCAATGAGAGGATGATCCTAACAACTAATACTATGTATTGTGTTTGTTTAGAATACATACTTATCTCTATTACAATACAAACATATATATAGGTACATGAATAATACAAAGACATGTGATGATGGTGACATGTGGTCCCTCATGTGGTCCATCTTCATCTTCCTCTTTTGGAAAAGCACCAACCATCCTTTTGAATGTGTCATCACAATATTCCCACTCTTGTGGCAAAGTCTTGTACTTGTTTGACTTCTTCTCTTGGAAGTTCCCACCCATATTTTTCAGTCTGTATGTAGAGATAACGTCTTGGGATCACCGAGACATTTGTCAAAATCTCATCACACTGGTGTTGTTTGTAGCTCATATATTTTACTCATCGACACCATATCGCAAGTAAAGAGCACTAAACAACACTCACTGATTTCTTTTATCAGTGAGTCATTCACTATTTATTTAGTGAGTTAGGCTATTTTATTTTCAAATCTTGTTCAGGGTGATTGGGTCAATTTATTGGACCCAACACAAGGGATTTTGCTTAGGAAAGGAAGCTTTTTCATTTCCATCATTGGATACGTTGAAAATTAACGGGTGTCCAAAAATGATGGTTTTCACCAAGGGAGATCTGTGTGCTCCAAAGCTATATGCAATTAGTATGTAGCATGGGAAGTATAATATCCACAACAGCCTAAACTCCTTTTTGAACATCTTAAATAAGAGGAGCTAAACATGTAAAACTTCTTACACTTTACAAATCCTTCATCTTCAAGCATCATTTTTCAAAACCCTGATTCAGACCCAACTCAATTAACTGGTCTTCCAACGTGATCCCATACTCTCAAATCACTCACGTGATCCATTTTCAGGCAAGTTGTTCAATTTATGATCCGAATTTGAAGTAATAAACCGGAATTTTTGTCATATAGCTTATCTAGGATTTGTTTGCAATAGGGTTAATCATGTGAGTAACTGGTAGTATTAGATCTTGTTTTCTAATAAAATGATTTATAAATTGTCTAGATGATAAAATAAAAAAGTTATAGATGATTTAGTAATTGCAATGGTTTTTAGTCGATTGGAGCATTTTCAGTGTTGTTTATCGGCTATAATGTGTATTTTTATTGGCTACTTGTTTAGATGTGTTTGAAAGTGATTATAGCATTTTGCATTGATTCGGACACAATTTGGTAAAGGTTGGAAAAAAAGAAAGCAAGAAGGATAGATGGTCTGAAATGGCACATCTGATTTAGGGTAATTTGGCGATAGTTGGATTTGTTAGAAATAAAATATGTTCCTTTAATCTTTAGGGATAATTTTTTTCTTTTAGAATTGGAATGTAGTGACTTTTCGTGAAAAGATACAGGCTTCATACTCCACTTATGGTAATAAAACCTTTTCCTTGTACCAGAAGCAAGATAAACGAAACAGGGGAGGAGGTGACTTAATGAATTAAATCAACTAAATGCAAAGAAAATGTGCAGTTAGCACCTACTTTAGTGTCCTATATTAGGGAGTGTTTTGTACCGACCTCATCTACTAATTTGATTACAGTGAACTAGTGAATCAAGGTGTGATTAAGAAGAGATCAACATCAAAAGGAACAGCCAACTACCTTATCTTAGAAATATTCCAGTTGTATTAGACTTGAGATGTTAGAGACGTAAGTTCACTTTAAAGGAATAAATTTATGAGAATGACACGGTAATTGAAGATAGAAATCAAATTGTAATTTTACTTGAGTTATAATTATGTGGCAATATGACTTTAATCTATAGTAATTTCCCCAAAAATTTTTGTATCATCAAGAACCAAAATTAGGTTATGCATCCAAATGCCTTTGGCGGTTACCTTTGTTCGTGTCTCATATTTACAAAATGTGTGCTTTTCCAGAACTTGAAGTCTACGAGGTTGCAACTGGTGGTCTTCATAACGCTATGCCTAAATTATTGGGAAGTTTGGGCATAAAATTTGGTTTTAGACAAGCAGATTCTATACATGCCATTATTCCAAAGGAGTTTGAGAGAGGTATGAACGGCCCCAAACAGCAGTTATTGTCCACATTTGCCCCAGTAACTAATTTAAAATGTAAATGTGAGCATCTGCTGAACATGTGAGAAGAGTTGCTAAAAGTATGGGATATGTGTGGTGTTTTTCTTTTGTGTTGGTTTTTTAGGTGGTGCAAACATGAGGCTGCTTGATGTTGCGATGTTTTCTCCTATCATTTGTAGCCATATACGATTGTGTTCTTTTGGATACTCGTAGGTGCACAAATTTACAACTTTTGGTCGAATGGGTCATTGAATTGAAAAAACTTTTGCTATGTACTTTGCTTGATTGCTTTTACACGTATCTGCTTAATCAAACAAGTTATGGGTGATCTTTTAAATGAGCTTATTCTGGGCTTCTGACTAAAAAATGAATCATCCAGACTAGAATTATAATACCCCACTCTAAAATACAATTTGGAATCAAATAAAAATGTCAATATTAGCAAAAGAAACCAGTCTATCAATCAAGAATGCCTTGGTTTATCCACATCTTATTCTTGTTTGTGTTCGCACTTTTGTCCATCAATCATTATCAACTCCTTATTCATTTTGATTAATTATGAGCACATAATATAAACAACATGCAACACAATAAAGAACCCTTGCTTTTAATAATTTGATCAAAGTTCAATCTTCAAATATAGTGTGGGAACCACAATATTATACACATATACAATTGGTTCCAAAGTTGCCCCATGAACTATGTAACTAGTTACGAAAATTACCTGATTACTTATAGCTATTGACATATAACTGATACGCTTACACAGCGCGTTCGGGGTCAAAGGAACTTCCTTTTCGTCGAGCAAGTTTTTCAACACCCTAGGCAAGTGAACCTAATCGTTGTAGTGTAGTATTAGGGTAAGCCACGGAATTGATATCGTTCTCTAGGGAATAGGAATGCTAGTGAGAAGTTACTACGCTAAGGTTGGGGTTGAGGAAGATTATTTTTTTATCTTTTTATATTTTTAGAAAAAGAAAAGTACTGAATCTCGGGGTTTGGATTTGGGGGTTGGTATTTCACCGATTACTCTACTATTATCTAATTATCTAAACTAAGGTGGTGGTAGTCTTTATGTCTAATTATTGTGCTCGTATGATAGTTTAAAGATGTGTTTACTTAGGTTTTACTACTCCTTAATTATCTCCTATTGGTGGTTGAATTGTCACGTCCTTATTCCTAGTTGCGTTGTCATCTAAAGTTGTAGGATATCGTTTCTCCCTACTCTTTGAAGTTACCAAAGGGTCTCGCCTACAAAACCCACTAGGGATGATAAACTCTAACTCTAAGGCCTCTTTGGATAGTTTAGCTTACAACAACTCAAAGTGCTATAACCTAAGATTCACAAAGATTAATCAAACATTAAGTACACAACGAATGACCTATCGCATTACTAGATCATTAATCAACTAAGATAAGAAACAACCAATCAATATTCAATAATTAAGTTTCATATTCCCTAAGAAAACACACAAGTAAATTAGCCGGACATGGAAAACATGCAAGCATACCCACAAATAATTGAAGACATAATTAAATTAATGAAGTAAACAACTTATCTTGGTGTAAGATAGGGTTTAGAACCCTAAAATCGACCTTGGTTCGGTTTAGATTTTACTCCAAAGTTTACCCAAAAGACTCTCTCTAAAGCGAAAAATTCGGATTCTATATATAAGATTACATGTGCGACGGCGTCACCTTATAATTTGTGGCGCCGTGTCGCCGTCATTGGGTTTCGTCTTGGCAAGTTAATCTTGCGACGGCGTCACCTTATGCTTGTGACGCCGTCCTCTTTAGCTTCGACGCCGTCTCGATTGAATCTAGGCCGTCGGAGTTGCGACGGCCTACTCTTTTAAAGCCCGGCGCGTCCTCCAAAAACTAGCAATTTCTCTTATGTGTCGTCACAAATTCCTCCGACGGCGTCGCAGATTAGCGATGGCCCGTCCCCTTGTAATTTAGCGACTTGAGTGTCTCGATTCTTGACTTTGGCCATTTTCTTCATATATCCGCGCCTTTTCGTTTCGTCCAAATAAGTGCCATTCTGACGCTTTGCCTTCCAGAGACCCAAAAAGTGAAAAGGAACGATATTAAGCAATAACGGATACAAAAGTGATCAAATAAGGGCTTAAACGACCCTCAAAAGGTACATTTTAAAATCTTATCAATAACAAACATATCTATCAAATATCGAACACACATCCAACAATTCTTTACCAAAAAAAAAAAAAAAAAAAAAACCCTAATAAATCAAGTTTTTAAAAGTTAAAGTAACAAATATCATATCAAATATCGAACGATTTAATGTTTTCAAACAATTCATATATAAAATCAAATGTATTAGATAATAAAGATGTTTATAAAAATTTAATAGAAGAAATCTATACTACTTATAATGCACGAATGCACCTCACTCTTAATTTTAAGATGTACAAGAAATTAAGCATGGTTTACAACACTTTAATGCACCAAATGTTCAAAATTACAACAAAGTAAGCATATTGTACAACAAAATAAAGTGTGGTGTCATTTTAAGACCAAAATTCTATCAAACAACATTAATGCTATTAAAAACACGCTTTCAGCAAAAATTACAATAATTTAAGCACAATGTATAATAGCTGCAACCAATTTTCAGATTTAGAACAAAATATGCATAGTGTACAACAAAATAAGCATGATGTAATTTTCAGACTTGCTAAATTAATGCTATTAAAGTGTTCAATGTTATTAATGACTATAATGACTACTACTTACAAGAAAAGAAACATAGTGTACAACACTTTAATGCACATAATTTTCAGACGTACAAGACAAGAAGCATAGTGTACAACAAAACACCACATTAATACTATTTAATGTAGTCAATTATTTAACTGGTCATTGAATATAATTAATACGCTTATTAAAACACCCTTACATAAAAATACAAATTATCAAGATATTGTACAACCAAATTAAACACAACCTGCATTAAATTTCACTACTACAAATAAAAAGACATTATACAAATATTCAAGCTCGAACGGACAACGGCCAAATAGGCTTGAGACCAACGGCTCGAGCCCGAAAGACACGCAGTGGTTCGAGTTCGAAGCTAAGCACGGCTTATCTGAAATTTGATCACCAAATTTATTGTTAGAAAGAACATAATAAACTAAAACACATTATTCATCGAAAATTTTATTTCACGATACCCACCAAGATCGCTATGCGGGACCGCTAGTTATATATTATATATATATAAACTAATTAATTATAATAGCAATCAAGCGGGTATGGATATATGTACGAGTACAGTTTATACCTCCTAAACTCTTATAAATAAAGGACCCATTATATTCATTTAATAACAATCATCTCTTTTCTCCTCAATCTCTCATTCTCTACATTTTACAGCACTGTTAACAAAATTCTTTTCTAATGAATTTAATGTTGTAAACTATGAGGTTTTAGATTGTTTTGGACGTTAACGAACTCAAATGTCTTACCGCCCGGAGGGAAAATATGTGTTTATCAAGGTTGCTTAAACATTTTCACCAAACTTCGAATCCTACCACCAATACCTTAAATTTTTCTACAAGTGCTCGAACAAATTTAGTAGATACCTCATGAAAACTATACAGTTTGCGATGAAACCATTTTATTATTATTATTGTCATTGTTTTTTCTATTCTTTCGTGTATATTTTTAACCTTTTGAACTTTCAGTTTCAAAATAACAATAATACAAACTCTTTAAACTATACCAAAAATCTCGCGGACAATTAAGGTTGTAAATAGAGATATTATTGATTGTATTTTTTTTTTGTGATTACATAATAAGATTTCATGTCTATTTATAACTAGCTTATAGACCCGTGGAATCCACGGGATTTTAGAGGGTTTTTTATTAAAAAAAAAAGGTAAGTACGTGAATAAAGTAAGAAAGAACAACGAACGTAACCGGTATGTAATTTTCTTGTAACAGATCAATAAGTTATAAGTTTTCTTTTGAACGGCAACTTTATAAACTAGCAAGAAGCTAGAAGAAACATTACAAAGAAATTAAATGAGGGTTTTTCAACCAATTCTCCCAAGAAAAAACCCTATTACATCTACTAGAACACCAATTAAAAGAGAACGACATAATATCATAAAAATCACCGAACGTTTCGGAGAATTCACATAAAAAATAGACCAATTCCGGAACGACCAAATCCTCCACCAAGCAACACAAAAAACACCTTCCAAAAGAGACTTGATCGCGGGAGATAAGCGGAAAGAAAGAAACCAAGCTTCCCAATCCGAAAAAGAAGAAAGCTCCTGCCAACCTAAATCCCACCAACGACATACCTTGCGAAGAATAGATTGAGCCAACTCGTAACGGAACAGGACATGTTGAATGTCCTCCACAGCCGCACCACAAATGGGGCATAAAACCGAGTCCAAAACAACACCTCTTCGACTAAGATCATATCTCGTAGGCAAGCTATCACGACGAGCACGCCACACGAAGATATTAATCTTTAACGGAATACATTTCAACCATCTCGTAGCAACAGATATAGAAGGAAGAAACACATCATCAAGAAAATTACGAACCACTTTAACCTTAAACTCGCCATCTCCCGACAAGTCACAAATCCATCTATCCTTAGAGGACGAAAGCAAAACAGAGTCTACAATTGAAATAAGATCAGACCATTGATGTCTCTCAGCACCGTCCCGCACCTCCCTACGAAACGAAGAAGCAATCGACCCTGCACCCAACTTAACAGCAACCGAGGCATCTTTGTCCATATCTAGAGCGAACAAACGAGGAAAACTGTCTCTAAGAGGCACATCTGAAACCCACACATGAGACCAGAACCGAGCGCAAACCCCATCCTCTACAATAAGTTATAAGTGCATGAAAATATAAAATATAATGTTTGTAGATATGTGTTTAATAAATGTTCATTGCCTTGATCTCTAATATGTTTGTCTTGAGAAGCAAGTACATGTAGTGAGCATTCTAACACTTCAACATAAGGTCCATTCCGTGAACACCTAATAAGTATAAAAAAATGTAAGTAAAAGAATTTTGGGATTTATAATAAGTCTAAATAAGAAAAATGCCACAAAACATGATATATGACTAATGTACATACCTATTTGCCGTTTGATCATAGACCTTGAAGAACTTCTTTATATACAACATTTATGGTACTTGGTGATAGTTGTCCATGTGTGAAAACAGGACGTGGCAGATACAACCCTACTTTTGAAAGCGATTGGCCTTGACTCTTGTTTATTGTCATGGCGAATGACACCGAAATGAGATATTGTTTCCTCACGATCTTTAGAGGTAAACGTTTATCAGATGGAGTAATTCTCAATCGTGGTATGATGACCTTATTTCCAAAATGTGTCCCATTAATGATTTGTGCTTGAATAGAAGTTCGTGATAATCTTAAAACCTGAAGTCATGTCCTGTTACACAATCCATTATATTGATCAATATTCCTTAGCAACATTATCAGGACACCAACTTTTAACACCATCCTATGGTTTAAAACACCTGAGAACTTTAGTACATTGATAAAATCTGTTGAGAAAACATATTCATCGATTGTTGTCCCACGGTCAATTTTATCAACACTATCGCAACTAAGGTAAACCATTTCCTCACTTGAAAATGTCTTAAGCAAATGATCATTTATATTGTCAACCACTTCATTGATCGGAGCAAGAATAGCCTTTTCTTGAAAATACGACGGATCACATTTGTGATTCAAAAGGTTAGGATAGGTAAAATCTACAATGGATGTTATCGGGTCAAAAAAATCGTGTATTAGAATATCTGTCGGTATATCTATCAAAACCCCTCCGTTGTTTGCATCTCCGATGTCACTGTCTCCTATTTTTAGTATCCATTCAGCAAATTCACGTATCTCGTTAACATCTTCAGGACGAGATCCAACAATTAGCCTCATGTTGGCAGTTAACTTCATAATCGTGCAATGATCCTACAAATAAGATTGCTTTAAAGACGCACTCACAATGTCCTAGCGTGAACCTTTTGGAATAACGGGAAGAAATTTTCTAAAATCACCACCAAAGACCATTGGTATTCCAACAAAAGGTGTTTCACCAGTTTCAAACCTCTTACGTAGTACATCGCGCAATGACCGATCTAAAGCCTCAAAACATAGCTTATTTTTCATTGGCACTTTATCCCAAATAATTAGCTTGTATTTCTTTAACAACGCTGCAAGATCACTTTGAGGACATATGGAGTATGTAGATGTCTAATCAATATTGATAAGAATATGGAACAAGCCATCAATATTGATAAGAATATGGAATCTTGAATGAGCAATCCTGCCACCTGACATTAATAAAGACGCAATACCACTTGATGCGACATTTATGACTATGTCACCTTTCTTCTAATACCGACATCAAGGGTTTTCCATAAATAGGTCTTCCCAGTACCACCGTATCCGTATACAAAGTAGACACCTCCTCCACCTGTTTCAACATATGTCATGATAGTATCATATACGCCTTTCTGTTTGGTAGTTAAAGCAGCATACATCATATTCAGCTTCCAACTTTGTTGGGTTATAATGTGTCTCATCATATATAAGTCGATTACCGAACTGAGATATGTACCTATCATCTGGGTAAGGCATCTCAGGAAAACGTGTCAGCGTTGTTCCTTTGGATCACATATGTTGTTTGATCAAGAACAAAGCAATATTTTTTTTTCATCATCACTCAGTCGCAAGCCTGCACGAAATTATTATTTATCAGGAAAACGGGCCATTTAGGATTTCATGTTCTGGTTAGACATGCTTATCAATTGTCTTTTAGAATGTTTATGTTTTATATTTCGTGTTTTGCACTGGTTATTAGCTGATGAAACTTTGTCGACGGTTGTCATTAGATGTCCTTGAACAAAATTATGTAATGATATGTTAATAAACTAATGTTAACTACAACTGCTTTATAATTTATTATCTGTTAATTAAAGGTCGAATTTTGATGTTATGGTTTTCTGTTAAGTGAATGCATGTTCTTCTTTTAACCATTAAACAATATCAATCCATTACATTTGATAAATAGTAAATGGTGTACCTAGTACTCCTAAAATCTGACTTCTTTTGTATTCCGCATCTTGTGCAAGCAAATGCCATGTTTCTAACCACACAGTCAAAGGTGTTAATACAAATAAGCCGTAAAAACGTTTATTTGTATTTTACGATCTTCTAATGTTTTGTCGATAACAAACGTAAAATCATTTTAACGAAACAAATAAAATACGTAAATGGTTTGAACTAATAGTTTCTAACACATTCACATTTTCACATAAAACACTAAAACAAGTATAAGTGATTTTATGATTTAGTAATACATATGTACAACAACTAGTGTTTACATATTTGGGTAAATATATACATAACTACTATGTAGTATATTGGGTAATATAAATGGGTAGAAACTTAAGTATCACAACCCATTGGGCAAATACATTCAATGTAGTTGGGTACAACCCAAAGCCCATGACCCATGGATCTTGACCCATAACCCATTGCATGACATCATGCTTATATCACACATGGATAATATCCATAACCCATGGATCAACCCATACCCAGTGACTAAGTGCATTGCACTCAAAAGATACATTGTATCTAGCTAAAGATCCATGGTTTAGCCCACGACCCATGAAACATAACCAAAATACCCATGGGTAAAGGGGGCGTCCACGGATCCCTAGTTTAACGCTAGACGGATCCCTTATGGAAGGATCCGTGGGATCCGAGGAACAAGAAGTTTTCTTCTATAAATAGTGAGCCATTTCTTCATTGTTTCTCACCCTTTCTAACACACTTTCTCCACGAGTTAAAACTCACTAACCTCGATCCAAGAGATCTATGTTTGTAGTTTTGTTTTGTGTGATCTTTTAGGTTCTTCTTAAAGGCAAGATCACCACCTTTGAAGTCGAGCAAGCTCAAGTCCATGAGTTGCCATGCTTCCTCATCATCAAGGCCATCAAGTCTTCTTGTTGATGATTCCTTCTTTCTTCAAAGAAGTGTAGTGTTGAAGACATTAGTGAAAGATGTCTCAAGTGTTAAGACGAATATATTAGTGAAGGGTATCTATCGTCTATAGCATAAGCACTTGTGGTAGGTGCTTAGAAGTCAAGACAAGAAACATTAGTGAAAGGTGCTTAGAAGTCAAGACTAGAAGCATTAGTGAAAGGTGTCTTGTAAATCTAGTCAAAGGCATTAGTGAAAGGTGCCTTAGATGTACATTCGATATGGTGTGTTTCGATGTACAAGATAGACGGTATTATATCCAAGGATATTGATATCCTTGATGATGTTGTAAAGGAGTAGATCTCCTTTGGGATTAGTCGTTGGTGTAGTGTGGTAGTAGTTCCTCCGTTGCAATGAAACTAGGTGCTTAGTCTAGTACCTAATAAAGGGTAGGCGACGTTGTGAAGGTGTAGTTCACCTTGGAGTAAAAGAACTAGTTACTTAGCCTAGTACCTTATAAAGGGTAGGCGACGTTGTGTTAGGTGTGGTTCGCCTTTGGTGTGAAAGAACTCGATATTTAGCTTTGTCTTAGGAAAAGGTGTAAGCGGCGTTGTGAAGGCTTCTCCGCCATAAGGAGATTGGTGTAGTGTTTACGAACTCTCGAGTAGGTGACTCGGGAGTGGAGTAGGGAAGGAAGGTGTCCTTGTAGCGAACCACTATAAATACTGCGTTGTGGTTTTGTGCTTCTTACTCTTATCTTTCATTACTTACCTTTATATGCTTGTTTATCAACATCCAACACACACATCCAAATAGATTGACATAAGTCGATCTAAATAGTTTAAAGGAAGTTTTAATTGGCAAAACTATTCAACCCCCTTCTAGTTTTCACAATTGGCATCGAGCTTCGTTACCAAGTTTCTTGAAGTATATTGTACTTTAAAACTTGATACGATCCATGGTTAATTGAAACTACAAAGAAGGTTTTTCATAAAACAAACACCATGTCTTTTAAAACTATATGTTTGGATGTTGATTTGATAACAACATTTTTCTTATTTACTTTTTCATTTAATTGCACTAATCTTCTTTGTCATGTTGATTAGTCAAAGCTCATACCCACCAAGCTGTAGGAATCACTTGGTAACAAGAATACCTTCCTTAAGAAGGTATCTTAAATGCATAGGAGCGGGAATCGTCTAAGTTACATTTGTTGTGTCATTTGTAAAGACATTTCTAAGTGCATTCGAGGTATGAATTTCCACTTATATCTAAATGATATTAGTTTAATAAATAAGTGTTATTTGTTAGGCATTTATTTGAGTAGATTTACGTGTTTACACATGTTTTACATGTAGCTTCATTAGGAAGCTTTTTCTCACATCTGGCGTCACTCCTCCGTCTAAAATCATGGTTTATAAAACTTGTATTTTCCTCACTTAATCCAAAAATCATATCTTCTAATAATAAAACAAAACACAAATCTCAAAATTCCTCCTTCCCATAAATACTCCCACCGTCGACCACTCTATCAAACCCTCACTTTTCAAATCTTCCAATTTCAAAATTTCTCTCATTCAAAAAATTCATCTTCCTCCTCATTCCATCTCAACCGAAACCAAGAAGATCCGTCATCAACATGGTTTGCATCGCGCTCGTGCTCATTGCCTTAACACTCATCGCACTTGTGTTCCCTATGATGAAGTTCACATATGGAGACATTTACTTTGTGTTGTTAATCTACATTGGGATCATATACCCAATCCTTTGTATCATCCTTAGTATTGAAATGCAATATTACTAATACTCTAGTTTATCTAGGTTATTATTATCATAATGTGTTTGTCATTTCTTTTGTTTCATATGTTTCGTACTCTTTTGTGATACATTAGAACTCATGTATGCATGCTAAAAGAAAATGTAGGCTAAAACACATAACTTTGGAATAAATTTGTAAAACCTATGTTTTTGTAAAATCATTTCAGAACTACGGATCTACGGATCCTCGAAGATATACTAGTCGATCCCTTTTGTAAAGGAACCGGGATCCGTCTCCTATCAAAAAAAAGCTTTTTCATGCAAAATGAAAACCACTCTCACTCTAAAAGAAATATTCCACTAGAATGTCAAAACCATAAGTGAGTTAAGTGTCATTGGTGTTAAAAACCATTGTTAATAAAAATCTAGTAGAAACATTAGATAATCATAGGTTGAACACAAACATCACTTTCTTTTAACTCCTCATTTCTATAGGTTCAACTATGACGCATGAATATGAGTTTGATTTTTCACTCACTAGCGTCTACTCTCCGAACATCTCCCTTGAACCCAACACACCTGGCATTCATGTCTGTGGGTTCAATAACCTCGAAAACCGTCACTTCCACGAAGGACGTATTGTTGACACCTCTCTACAATTCGAAGAAGGTATCAATACCTTCTTCCGAGCCATAGGACTAGAATGTCTTCTTGAAATCAACGAGAAGATATATCCAAGGTTCATAATGGAATTCTTCCGCGAGTTGAACTCATTCGTAACGAGGATCGCTTCTCATCTCTTTGGTTTTATATCAAAACCAAAAGTTCACTTTAACTCTTGGGCATTTTGCTCACATCCTCCAATTCCAAATCATGGACAATGTGCCTTCTTGAAGATTGGACACTTGATTCTCTCTTCAACTTTCGTGAAGAAAATAGTCCATATTGTTCACACATACCCTCCCCGGAAGATTTAAATCGCATAATATGCAAACCTCAACCATATTACTCCGATCCAAACATTATCTTCACACGGGACATCCGAGAAGAGTACAAGTCTCTTGCACTCATCCCACGTGAGAATGTTTGGAGTCTTAGGGAAATCGAGAAATCCTTCCCGCTTGTTGTGCTCACATGTTGTAATTGTTTACAACACATCAACCATACAATCTCGCCTACTTCATAAGGAAAATTGTAAATATTCAAGGCTCCAAGAACAAACTCATCCCTTATGGAATGTTCTTGACACGCCTCTATCACAACGTTATGCACTTCCATCCTCAATTTCAAAGTCCGTTGTACGTACTTGTGAACAAGATGATGGAACCGCTAAACATATCTCTCATAAAGACTTTCTTCATTCTTCACATAATGATCCTCCTAGCGAAGACACGCAAGGAACCTAGTAGTATTTCAAAATAGGATCAATTCTATTATACTCGTGCTTTATCAATGTAATCCTATTTCCCTCATGAAATAAAAACATCTTACATTTGATATCTTAGTGTTAGAACCCCTTTTAAACTAACCTTGGAATATAATGCAATGTCAAGATCATTGCATACCTTTAGTAAAGGTTCTAAGCGAGTATGGGCGGATCCCAAAGTTTGTGCTAGACGGATCCACACTTAGGGAACCATGGGATCCGCAAATGTAAAATGCAATTGCAAGCATTATATTTCAAACATATCCTTAGAACACCTCACACTAAGCTAAACATAGTGTCTTAAGGCAAATTAAGTCCTTATCAAGATAGGTAGATCCTTCCTACTCACACATAACTCACCTAGATCACACTCTACGAAGCTTGTAGATCTATCGCTTCATTCTTAATCCATTACTCTTCCGCTCTTAAACTCACACTTCATTTTTTCCCTCACTTCTTGTCTTTGAAATCTTTTCGATTATGGCAAAATTGATCATAAATCATCCCTACCTCAAAATTGATCAAAGTTGATCAAACTATAGTTTTCCCATCTCAAAGCTTCTAGGATATTTTCCAAAACACTATCATAAATCACAAACTGATCTCTAGGATCATTTAGCTTCAATTGACACTCTCATCTTTAGTGTCATCCTTGCTCATCCATTGGCACTCATGAAAGTTCCAAATCCTTCCATAAAAGACAATCATTAGCTACATCACTCATTTCCTCCAAGTACTTAAGCACCCCTTCAATTAAAACACTTGGGAGGATGAAACACTCAAGATGATATAGATCTTAGATCTTAGAAACATCATTTCCACTCTTTCATAGTCATGATAGCGGATCCCTAGGATTAGCCTAGACGGATCCCTCGATAAAGGAACCGTGGGATCCGGATGACAGTTTATGTCAAATCTTGCTAAAACAATCATTTCAACTCATCTTTCTAACTCAAACACTCAATCTCATCTTAAATGAGTTCCTAGATCAGTACAAACTCTGAAGTTGACTCTTGTGCATGTTAATCATCACATTCCAATGAATCTTAGTGGCTTAAGGCTTAAATGCACTTGCCAAATCTTTTGGTTTATAAACCACATTGCTAGGACTTCCATAGTCATCACCTTCATCCTAACTTTCAGCAGTTTAGAAACCCTTACAAAACCTCTTGAAGTCATCTCATCATGAGGAAAACTCCAAGTAGTAACCTATCCACCAAAGAACCACCCATGAAAAAGGCTCGTGTTATACACGAAATCTCTTCAACCGAATCATCTCCGGTCAAGCCAACAAATGATAGGATCTTTCCTCAACCAATCAAACCAATTCCTAAAAGGATAGTACCCACAAAACTACCTATGCCAAACACCACCATACCTCCTAGGCCAAACAATATCATCTCCACTAAACCATCACCATTGGTTCCTAGAGCTATTTAATTTACATCTCCACTATCATCACCACACCTCTACAATTTAGAGGATTTGCCTCCTAGGCCGTCTCATCCGCCTCCGACGACAACATTCTCCTCATTAGGAGGAATAATGGTACAAAATCAAGGTGTTGAGTCAACACTTGCCCCGGCTTCTTTTTCGTCGTTTCCATCATATAATCCCATTTGGATTATGAGAAATCATCAAAGTCAACCACCCGACCATATAGAAGTTGATACCTCTTTACCACCACCATCATTCTTGGTCGAGCCATTCTTAAATGCGCCTCCACCAATCCCTCCATCGTTTGAAGCTTCACAAGCCGCTTCACTTGATCCTTCGCATCAAGCCATTTCATTTCTTCCACCACCACTACCTAGCCATGACAAAGATTGCTATCATTGTCAACATGTTGAAAGTTTGATACGTGAAGTACGAGAAGACCAACGTTTCATGTTCTATCATCTCCTCGAACGTTTCGACGAGATTAAACCTAAAAAAAACTTGAGCTAGAAGATTTTAGTGGTGTCCTAGCATCAAGCGATAGTTGGTTTAGAAATTTCTAGTCATGTATTTTCTTATTTTCTTAGTTTTTTGGAGTCATGTATATCATAACTCTATTTTTATTAAATGGAATTACATGCTACTTGTTATTTTTCCGAGCATATAATTACTTTGTATTCATATCTCATTTTGTGATAACATTACTTGTTATATCACCTTTCTTTGAAATTAATCGCCAATACGGATCCTCGAGAATTGCTAGAGCGGATCCCTACTAGGAAGGAAGTGGGATCCGTGTGATGTAAAAACTATTTTTCTACTAACTTGGACCACATTTGCGAAATTGTGAATTATACTTGCTATCTAACATTTGTTTTGTAGTTATTCAATTTACATGAAGACTTTGACATCCTAAAGCTGGGGAGCTTTATGTCAAAGCAATACATTGCAAATTACTTGCAATATTAGGTTTACATTTCGTGACATCCCCTTGCATAATTGCAATCATCAAGGGGAGCACATTAGTCACTTAGACGAAATATTTTGCAAACTTACTTGCAAATAAACTAGATTAGTATCACTTTCTTGACGCCCTTACATAAGGATGGACTTGTCAAGGGGGAGTAAAGACGAGATCCTTTCCCGTTACTTGCTCTTTATTTCTTTTTATTTTTATTTCTTTCACATGTTTTTTCTTAAAAATGATGTGTTGCTTTCCTTCAACCACTTTTTGTTTTGACAAAAAGGGGGAAAAGAAAGTAAAAACTACAAATTCAAACTTTTACAATTTTAGCTTTTCCATGAAATAATTTTATGTTTTGTTATCAACAAAAGGGAGATTGTTAATACAAATAAGCCGTAAAAGCGTTTATTTATATTTTACGATCTTCTAATGTTTTATCGATAACAAACGTAAAGTCATTTAATGAAACAAATAAAATACGTAAATGGTTTGAACTAATAGTTTCTAACACATTCACATTTCACATAAAACACTAAAACAAATATAAGTGATTTTATGATTTAGTAATACATATGTACAACAACTAGTGTTTACATATTTGGGTAAAATATACACATAACTAGTATGTAGTATATTGGGTAATATAAATGGTAGAAACTTAAGTATCATAACCCATTGGGTAAATACATTGAATGTAGTTGGGTACAACCCAAAGCCCATGACCCATGGATCTTGACCCATAACCCATTGCATGACATCATGCTTATATCACACATGGATAATATCCATAACCCATGGATCAACCCATACCCAGTGACTAAGTGCATTGCACTCAAAAGATACATTATATAGCTAAAGATCCATGGTTTAACCATGACCCATGACCCATAACCAAAATACCCATGGGTAAAGGGAGGCCCCACGGATCCCTAGTTAACGCTAGACGGATCCCTTGTGGAAGGGATCCGTGGGATCCGGGAACGAGAGTTTTTCTTCTATAAATAGTGAGCCATTTCTTCATTGTTTCTCAACCCTTTCTAACACACTTTATCACGGTTAAAACTCACTAACCTCGAGATCCAAGAGATCTATGTTTGTAGTTTTGTTTTTGTATGATCTTTTAGGTTCCTCTTAAACGCAAGATCACCACCTTTGAAGTCGTTGTTGGGTTTTAGGTTCCTTGCATCAAGAATTACTCTAAATCTTTGGAACCACAGACGGGCTTGATGTAACCACATTAGGACGAAGAGTGTAACCACGGATGAAGACAACCAGGATGTTGGGTTTAGGTTCCGGCTAGTAGTATTGTGTAACCACGGATAATATATAGTAAGCTAGTAGTTTGCTAGTCTTGTATAGTCGGTTAGTTTATTGTATTAGATAAATATGGAAAAGATATTTATCTTGTAGGTTACGTATTGTATATTGTATAGGACTCCTTAGCCTATAAAAGGAGGTCCTAGGTTAGGTTAGATATCGTATGTTTTATATCTAAGGTCGATACACTTCAAGGTTGCAAAACCCTAATCTTGTAAGAGTATTCGTATTAATAAATAATATTGAGGTGTTGAATGTTTCTTGTTCTTCTTCTTAAGATTAAGTATTAAATTCGCGTAATACTTGATAAGCTTTTGTTACAAGTCGGTTTCTATATTAGATCGTTTGCTCAACTGGGATCAACAAGTGGTATCGAGCTTGTGATCTAGAAGCTGTAACCAAGAAGAAGTCTGTTAATCTTTATTCAAGTAAGGTAAGATGTCTGACGAAACTCACATGGTAACTGCTTCAAAAGTGCCCATGCTCAAACATGGTGAGTATCAAATCTGGAGGATGCGAATGAGGCAATACATTCGTATGATTGATTATGCTCTCTGGGATGTTGTTGAAAAAGGAGACACTCTTCCTTTGAAGGGTGTGGATGGAAAGGAGGTTGCTATTATTAGTGAACCTGATAAAGCTAAAAGGAAAATGGAGATCAAAGCTCACAGTATTCTCTCTATGGGAATACCAAATGAGTTTGCCTTGGACTTTGATCAATATGAATCTGCTAAAGAATTATTGGATGCTCTTGAATTAAGGTTTGCTGGTAATGAAGCTACAAAGAAGTCAAGGATGAATATGCTCAAGCATCAATTTGAAACCTTCACTGCTCTTAGTGGAGAAAAGATTGATGGAACATACAATAGACTTCAAAAACTTATCAGTCAACTGAAGGCAGTGGGTTACAAGTTCCTTCAAGAAGATATTAATTTGAAGTTCATTAGGAGTTTATCATCTGATTGGGCTATTCATACAATTGTGTGGAGAAATAAGACGGACTTTGCTACAATGACTCTAGACAATCTCTTCAATAACTTGAAGGTTTATGAGTCTGAGAATAACTTTGCTCACTCGTCTTCTACTAATCAAAACATTGCTTTTGTATCCACTAATCACAAAAGCCCACAAGATGTATCCACTGCTGCTTATGGTATAACCACGGCTATTGCAAACAATACCACTGTTAGTGATAATGTCAGTGATGGTGCAATTTGTGCTTTTCTATCAGATTTAACTACTAGTGTTGATGTTTTGAATCAAGATCTAGATCAAATTGATCTGATGATCTTGATGAAATTAACCTTCAATGGCAAATGGCAATCTTGACTCTCCAAGCAAGGAAGTTTCGAGGAGGATTGGAAGACATGTTAGGTATGATGGTCAAGGAGAGTGGATTCGACAAAAGCAAGATGGAGTGCTTTAGCGCAAGAAGAAAGGTCATTTTGCTAGGGAATGTCGAGCTCCTAAAGAATTGAAAGCATTAAGAAGACAACGGAAGAGCTGCTGCTTCTTGACTTTGGTTGCTCGGGATGGGCTTGGTGATTATGATTGGGTGATCAGTTGAAGAAGGTCCAAATGCGACTTTTCTTGCTAGTGAAGCTTCAAAGAGCATAACTTTGCTCTAATGGCCTATGCTTCATCTTACGGTTCGATTACGAGGTATCTAATGATTCTAAAACATCTACTTGTTCTTTTAAATCATGTTACGATAACTTAGAATCTCAAAAGGCTATCGACGAGTATGAGAAAAGAAGTAGAGATTGACTCTAGATAACTTAGGATATAGAGTTGGTCTAGAGGGTGTGGAAGAGAAGCTAAAATTACGTATTAAATGTGAGTTTGAGTATGTAGAAAAGATCAATATACTAGGTGGTGAAATTGATCTTAAAAGCAGAGAGATTAAAATGCTTAAAGATAAACTAGCGAGGCGAGAAAGTGTAAAACTAAAGGCCCTAGATGAAAAAGAAAAACATGTTGTTAGGGTTGCTAAAACACAATATGCTTGATCTAGTAAAGAAGCCAATAGGTCAAAAGCTGTTCAAAGATGGTCTTGGTTTAGGATACAATGATATGCCACCACCCCTTTGATGAAACATGCACCACCGCTAAGAAGCTGTCATTTAGTAGTGAATTCGGTTTAACAAACTGTTGAAGAGATAAATAAAATGAAACACCTAAGATAAGTTCGATAAGTTATCGATGCTCCCATAATAGAAGATTGGGAATCGATTACGAGGATGATAGGCCGAATCAACTAAGTGCGAAAAGATAGAGACAGTTAAGAAAGTTGATTCTAAGCAAGTCAACCTTGTACCTAGATTTGGAGCTAAAGTTACCAAGAAAGTTGTAGAGTACGGGGAAATTCCTAGGGACGGATGAAACAATATAAACCTAGGGGTAATCAAAGAAGCTTAAATGGTCTAATTTCTAACAGTTAGGTGATGAGTTTCAATGTGTTAAAAGGCTTGTTTTGTGTGTGGTAGTTTTGAACACTTACGGAGAAATTGTCATAAAAGCAGACCACAAGTTTGGAATCATTGGAGGAGGGTAAATCATCAAAACTTTTCAAGAAAAACAAACCCTCATCCTAACGGTAACATGATACCAAGAGCGGTCTTGATGAGGAATGGGAATACAAAATCTATTGTCCTTGCTACACCTAAATGGGTTCCAACCAACTGCTAAGCAAAATGTAAACACGGCTAAGCGAATCAAACCCTTCATTAAGCAAAATATCACCACCGATTCAAAAGAAGTTTTAAAAATTCCAAAGGTGATAAGCGATACGGTGGTTGGAAATCATTTTATCTTTGTTAAGGCCTCGACAAGTTGGCAATGGAAGCCTAAGACCAAGGTTTTACCACATGTCAGCTGTGCATCAATGGACCTAAAGAAATTTGAATATTTTGATGCAGGCGGACCCAAGTCGATCTTGGCTTGGGTCCACAGAAGAACTAACTTGTGTAATTTTATGTGCGGGCAATCTTCAAAGCGAGCTAAAAGATAAAGGAGTTTTTGATAGTGGTTGCTCTGGGCACATGACTTGGGATGGAAGCAATCGGAAGATTTTGAAGCTTATGATGGAGGATATGTGGCATTTGGCAATGATCCAAGGGAGGAAAGATACTTGGCGAGGCACAATCGAGCAGGGAATCTAGACTTTGAAAAAGTCTATTTAGTCTGAGGACTTAAGTACAATTTATTGGTGTTTCTCAAATGTGTGATAAGAAAAAGCGGGTACTTTTGGGAAGCGGGTGTGTGGTGTTATCTCACGAGTTTAAGATGCACGATGAGAAGTTTATACAACTTAGGGTACCTAGGAAGGAAAATATATATTGTTTTGATCTTAAAGATGTTCTTCCTAAAAGGTCCTTATGTTTGTTTGCTAAAGCATCATTGATGAGTCAAAATTGTGGCATAGAAGGCTAGGTCATCTCAATTACAAAACAATCAATAAAGCGGTAAAGGAAACTTAGTGAGAGGTTACCTTCAAAGGTTTTTGAGTGTAAGGAAGCGTGTGTGCTTTGTCAAAAGGAAAACAACATAGAGCTTCTTGTAAGACCAAAGCGTAAACACCATAACACAACCCTTTGTTTATGCTTCATATGGACTTATTTGGACCTACCTTTGTTAGAAGCTTGAACCATAAGCGATATTGCCTAGTTATCTTGATGATTATAGTAGATTTTCTTGGGTATACTTTTGGCTCGCTAAGAGTGAGACTAGTGAGATTCTTAAGAGTTTCATTACTAAGATAGAAAATCTAGTAAATCATAAGGTCAAAGTAATCGGATGTGATAATGGGCCGAGTTTAAGAATGATGTGATGAATCGGTTACGTGTAGCTAAAGGTATTGAAAGCAGTTTAGTGTTGCTAGAACACCACAACGAGAATGGTGTGGTGAAAGGAAAAATAGAACACTAATTGAATTTGCTAGGACCATGTTGTCGAGTCTAAGTTACCAACTACCTTTTGAAATTTGATTTGTAGGAATTGCATGTTATGTGCAAAAAGCAGTAAGGTAGTGAAGCCTCATAACAAGACCCCTATGATTTGTTACATGATAGGAAGCCAATGATTGCATTCCTAAAACCTTTTGGGTGTCTGTTACCATTTTGAATACCATAGACTACCTAGGCAAGTTTCAAGAAAAAGCGGATGATGGATACTTTTAGGCTATTCTACAAATAGTAAAGCCTTTAGAGTATACAATAGGAGGACTAGACTTGTTGAAGAGAACCTACATGTTCAATTCGGTGAAAAGACTCTAGTGTTGAGACCAAAGGACCGGGCGGTTGTTTAACATTGATATGCTAACCAAATCTATGAATTATGAGCCTATCATTGCGGGAACTTCCACTAATCTTGATGCGGTATACAAAAGGATTACGAGGTAGATACATCTTCAAAGGAAGGCGATTCTCCAAAGGAGTTCTATTTGGTTGAAAAGTGGAAAGTTGGTTACATTCCTTCCATCATTCACAAGCAAGGTCCCTACGATGATGATGTCTTGAATCTGGAGGCAATGTTGATCATCATCAAGATAAGGATGAGTTGTTGCAAGATAACTCGATGTCGGTGAAGAAATTGAAAAGAAGAAAAAGCGATCTGCAAGCAACGCTAAGCCTCTTGAAAGTCTTGATAGGCCAGCTGTAACTTGACAAGCCATCTTCTACCACCGATAGTTCAAGTGAAATTCGGCTACAAATCTTGGTGATAGTACTTTCTTTGGACCACATCCAAAGCCACTATTTGGTGATGAGGAGTATCCATGATCCTAATATGCACGATTTAATAGAGATTGATACTCCTACGATGATGAAGACATGGATGAATTCTTCAATCTTGATTTGTCTAATTTGGAAGCGTAATTAATGAAAGTCCAATTACTACTACCGAATTCACAAGATTCATCCCAAGGAGCAATTCTTGGAAATTTGAATACTCTGTTCAAACAAGAAGCGGGATAAAGAACAGAACCCTTTCACGAACATGGGTTCTTTGCAAGATCTCTTCACAAAAAAGCAGTCATAAAGATCGCAAAATTGCTTGTTTGCTTGTTTTCGTCTCAAAGGAGCCCAAGAGAGTGGAAGAAGCTTTAATGAGAAGAAGGTGGGTAGAATCAATGCAAGAGGAGCTTCTTGGTTCAAACTTCAAGAGGTTTGGACATTGGTTGATCTTCCAAATGGGAAGAGGGCTATTGGGACTAAATGGGTGTTCGAAACAAGAGGATGAAAGAGGAATTGTAGTGAGGAACAAGTCAAGGTTGGTTGCTCAAGGATACACACAAGCGAAGGTTTGGACTATGATGAAATATTTGCACCAGTTGCAAGGATAGAGGCTATTAGATTGTTTTGGCTTATGCTTCATTCAAGAATTTTGTTGTGTATCGGATGGATGTTAAAAGTGCATTTTATATGGCACTATTGATGAGGAGGTTTATGTTTGTCAACCTCACGGTTTTGAAGATCTGATCATCGACAAGGTTTCTGAGGGTGAGGAAGGCTATGTATGGATTGCATCGGGCTCTAGGGCATGGTATGAATGCCTATCTACTTATTTGATGGACAATGGGTTTAAAGAGGGTGATTGATAAAACTTTGTTCATTAGAAAGCACAAAGATGATATTTCTTGGTTCGGGTTTATGTAGATGACATCATCTTTGGTTCTACTAACAAGGAGCTATCGAGAGATTTTGAGAAACTTATGCATGATAAGTTTCGGATGAGTTCTATGGGAGAACTCACTTTCTTTTGAGACTCTGAGTTCAACAAAGGGTGATGGTATTTTCATTAGTCAAGACAAGTATGTAGCAGATGTGTTGAAGAAGTTTGGGTTTCAAGATGTAAAGAGTGCAAGTACACCTATGGAGACTCGAAACCTATGCTACGGATGATGGAAGTCCCAAAGTTGATTTGAAGTTATGCGGATCCATGATTGGATCTTTGATGTATCTTCTTGCATCTAGGCGGACATTATGTTCTCGATGTGTGTGTGCAAGATTTCAAGTAACACCAAATACCTCACACATGAATCTTTGTTAAGAGGATCTTTAGATATTTGAAAGGTCATCCTAAATTGGGCCTTTGGTATTCTAAGGATTCCCTTTTGATTTGGTGGCCTACTGCGATAGTGACTATCTTGGAGCTAGTGCGGATAGGAAGTCTACCACTTGGAGGATGTCGGTTCTTGGGAAGCAGATTAATTTCTTGGCGGTGTAAAAGCAAACTATTGTGGCTAATTCTACAAGCGAAATTTGAATATGTGGTCTTTGCTAGTTCTTTGTGGTCAAGTTCTTTGGATTGAGAATCAATTCTTTGGATTTTGGGTACAATTTTATGCATACTAAGATTTACATTGATAATAACGATTACAATTTGCATTATCAAAATCTGTTTTACATTCTAGAACTAAACATATTGAGATAAGACATCACTTTATTAGAGATTGTAATGAGAAAAGGTTGATTCAAATGGTAAAATCCATCTTGATTTCAATGTTCTTGATCTTCTCACCAAAGCTTTTGATGTGGGAGGTTTCGATATCTTGTTGTTAGTATTGGAATGATTAATCTCTAAACTCTCAAATTGTTTTGTATAAGTTTGTAAAAGAATTGGCTGTTATTATGTAATCTTAGTATTGCTATTTCTGTTTATATCCATTGATAGTGTTGCTTCTAACCAGCGATAGAGTTGATCTATCCACTGCTAGTTGTTACGTGTTTCCACTAACCATTGTGCGGATAAAAGACAAGTCATTATAGAGATTCAAGAAATCTTGAAGTTACATTGTTCATTCAACAAAGCAGGTTCTGACTACGACACAATGAAACTTCAAGTGCTAATTAAAGACTACATCTATACATGATTTTCTTCTAATATTTCTACTACTACTATCCTTGCTTATATCGTTTGAATCTTGGATATGCATTTATCATATGCATGACCGATCTGACGAAGCGACTAAGGATCAAAATGGAAAGGATGGATTGATGCAAGCGAAGAAATTTGAAGGCGATTGTGGCAGATAGATGGATGATATGATATTCTTCTTGTGCTCCATCTTCTCTTTCCACCATTCAGCAACTTACTCCATCTTCCTTTTTCCCTTCCTTGTTACGATGTGGGAAGAAGCACCATGACTTGGTGCACTAAGACCAAGAACCACCTCTCTATCCTTAGGGAGTGGTGGGTTTCTTGCTCGTGGTCTTGGTTGGGGGTTAGATGATGAAGGTTTGGGGTTTGAAGTCCTCTTCTTAGAAGAGTCATCAGAGTCTTCAGAGGCATCACTTGGATTCACTACACTATCATCTTCTGATGATGGAAGAAATGGGGATTTTAATGGTCGTGGATCTTGTGGGGGTATGTCAAATCTCCATGGCTGGGATTCTTGTGGAGGTGCACTGACTGCCATGGGAGATGTTTCTTCGTCTGTATCTTCATAGGGTGATACATACGAACTTAAAGAAAGATATTCTCTCCTTCGCTTGGATTGCTTGCTAAGTAGTTCTTTTCCATCTCTCAGTTCTTTGTTGGAGGAGGTATTGTCATCGATGAGAGATTGATTGGGTTGGGCTGCTCATTATTGGGATTTTTGGAGAAATTAGGGTTTTGATTTGGATTGTGTGTGCGTTATAAGAGATTAAGGGTTCTTTTTATAAGTGAAGTTTAGGGTTATTGAAGTAAATATGGGGCAGGTTAAATGTGGTTGGAAAGTTAATGAGTTTCTTGGGTATTGGACTGAGATAAGTTCTAGAAGTTGACTATATTGACTTCCTGTTCTAACCACGGATAGGTCTTTTGTAAACACTTCTGGCTATTTCTAACCACTGACAACCATAATCTTTGTCTTTGTGTTTGTTTTGTGTTTTTGACTTGCAGGTATGAAGGATTTGTATACATAGGAGTGGTGTGTGTTGCTTGTGTTAAAAAAATAAAAAAAAAAAAAAAATTAAAATTGTGTAATCCTTCATATTTGTGTGTGCTCTTTTCAAACGCCTTACTTGCTCTATCTCTTGGATATTTGGAGGAGTAATCATCTGTATCCATGATGGTTTGTTACAACTGCGGATATTTGTTATGGAACCATGGATAGTATGATCTGTGTTTTGGATACTACGAGGGGTTGTTTCGACACTTTGGCAAAAGTATATATCTCTCCCAAAATCACGGATGGATCAATTTATTTGATCTTCTAACCACTTCAATTGGCAATTCACTTAAACCCTAATCACTTTCTTTGGTTTATTCACAAAACCCACTTCATATCCATCATTAATCACAATGGGTGAGGCGTATTCCACTTCACATAACCTTGTTGCCATACTCACTAAGGATGCTCGATCGAAGGGTTTCATCAAATGATTGATTTCCTAGTTCACGGTCCATTCACTATGCTTTAACGGTTGAACCTACCATTCTTAAAGCCTACATACATCGATTTTGGAGGAATGCTAAACTTGAAGAGGTTGATGGCTTGGAGGTGTTTAATCTTGTTGTGGATGAGAATGCTATTTACATTTACGAGGAGATCATTAGAAGTTTTAAGGCTTGATGATCTTGATGGTGTTGATAATCTTTCGGATGTTGAGATTGTTCTTTGGTTTAGAGATTAGGATATACACGAGAGGTGAAAAGGTACAATTTTTAAGAGTTTGTTTTCACAACAATGGAAGTTTTGATTCACACTTTGTTGATGTGTATGAGTAACAAGACCACAGGCTTTAATGACTTTCCTTCAAAATTGCTCTGCTATTATTTGTTTGTCGATGGAAGGAAATTTAAGCGGTCTAGGATGATATATGAGGGTTAGTACGAGAATATTAGGAAGAAGGGTAAATACTATTTGTATCCTAGGTTTGTTCAATTGCTTGTGGAACATCAAATAGTGGAACACATTGAACATGCTAGAGAGTATGAAGTACATCATATGCTTCCTAGAGTTTTGCACATATGAGGAATCGACCACGAGAATGTTGTCATTAGAGATGTTCCTTTATTTCCTCACATGCTTACTTTGCCTCACGATTACGAGTTTAATGAAGGTCTTGCATCATGGACTAGGAGAACACGGGGCACTAAGCTTCCTCGGGCTAGTGTTAGTGGTATAGTTAATGAGGTTGTCACATGGAGTGGAGGTGACATGATTGGAAGGGCTTCCACTCTTGATTCATGCTTTGATCTTTGGTCGGGATAGTGGAAACATCAATAAGACCCAACCATTGGCAACTCTAATGTGGAGAGTTCTTTGGAACTTAACACGGTGGAGGTATCCCTATTGGTGGTGCTCTGAGGTACATAGATGATCGGGCTCGGTGCGGTGCTATGTCTTCTATATCAGATTCACCTCTCGGGCGATTAACACATTTCGAAGTGATGAGGATAGATTGGAACGACATTGAATTGACGGTTAATGACTTTGTACATGATGACTTTTCAATGAACCACCTCTCGGACCGGTTAACACGGTCGAAGTGGGAGGATATTCTTGAGCGTTTAAATGAATTGCGGTTAAGTGTGCTAAAATGGAGGATAAAATTTGAGTCTCTGAAGTTATTGTGTTTCAAGGTAATGATATTCGGAGGTTGAAGCATAGAGTATTGGTTTTGGAGAAAGTGAAAAGACACAGGTTCTTTGTTTTGAAAGCTATGAGAAGAAAGAAAAGAAGGTGGACTCTCTCTGCTCACGAATGTGAAGGATGTATCAAGCAGGGGGAGTGATGGCATGAATTCGGGGAGGCTGTGGATGTATCATTGGTGTACCTATGGAAGAAGATGTTGATAGTGGAGATCAAGATTTTTGGTTTCGATAAAGATGGGAATGAGGTTGTTCTTGAAAAATTGAAGAATGTTGAGGTAGTGAGAACACAACAAGCGATAGTATACACGAAACCATGGTTAGTACTTTTGTAACCAGTGATGCGGTTTCGGACTTGGCTATTGTTCTACTCTTGACACACCTTGCTATCATAACCACTTCCTTTGTTGTCACAACTCTCTATATTACCACCTAAGCCTAAAGAAGTAGAGAAAGAAGCTGCAAGTACATTGATTAATCTGAGCAAAACATCATCTATTCCTACACCTATCATTGCACACGCTTTATCATTCGGTCTCGCTACTAAACCCGAGTTAAAAGTTTGGTTATTGGTGAACCTTTGAAGAAGAAAGTGGTTCAATCGATGTTGGGAAAGGTAAAGAGGTAGTCTTGAAGTTTAAAAATAAAGCGAGAACAAGAAGCTTATGATGAAGAGTATGGAAGAAATTTGTTAGGTGAAGACCAAGCGACTTTGGATAAAAGAAAGAAAGAAGAAGAGGAAGCTAGTGAGAGATGGTTAGCTATATGGTATGAATCACAAAACTATCTTCAAGCTTCTTTACAAATATGATGAGTTTCTTGCAAGAATGGAAGCTGTTGGATGATGAGGAGAAAGCTAGGCGATGAATGAATGGGCAAGGAATGTGAGCAAAACAAAAAGCAGGTTATAAGAAAGAAACCTCCTACTATGGCTCGGATGAGGAATGTATTGATGAAGATTATCAAGAATTGAGGCATATATGTTTCGATAATCTCGGTGGGTGTTCATTTGAAAGAATTTTTGAGATTTATGAGAGATGTATGAGAATTAATGATGATTTACGTCCAATGAATTCTAAAAGGAAGAAGAGTGGATTAAAAGGATGATGAATGGATTCAAAGTAAAGAAAGAGAAAATCGAGGTTCGGAGACATCGATTCTAAAAGATTGAAAGTTGTTGAAGATGAAAATCAAATTATTTCTTATGAGTTTAAGCTTTTAGTTGGAAGTGAAGGAGTTTGGAAAATTCAAAGACTCAACAATGAAGTTTACGAGTATAATAAATTTTCACAAATGCTTGATATTTTGATAGAGATGATTTGATGAATCTTTGGATACTTTACAAGAATAAATTTGGTGAAGTACATCCAAATGATTATCATGAGAGGTGGTTTATCATAATTTGAAGATTCTATTTGAACCTACTCATGATGAACACGAATGGCAAGGACTCTACAATGGTCAAGTTACTAGATGGTTTTATATCAAACTTGTGGAGTTCATGTTTTAAGCTGTTTACGGAAAGGTTATTCATATGCTTGTAGAAGGTGATTATCCTCATTGAATAAGCATCCGGGAATAATTGCTCGGATGTTGAAGCTGGTTGTATCAAGATGTTAGTATCTTATGATGGTCAAGCTTATGATTTGTTCTTTGAAGTATGAGAAGATACTTAAAGCTAGTAAGTGTTTGGCTACATCCTCCAATTCGGATGTTTTGAGCTTAAAGAAAACTTGAGAATTACATTGGAATTTATCAAGTTTAGGGAGGATTGTTGGGTTTTAGGTTCCTTGCATCAAGAATTACTCTAAATCTTGGAACCACGGACGGGCTTGATGTAACCACAGATGAAGAGTGTAACCACGGATGAAGACAACATGGCTAGTAGTATTGTGTAACCACGGATAATATATAGTAAGCTTTGCTAGTCTTGTATAGTCGGTTAGTTTATTGTATTAGATAAATATGGAAAAGATATTTATCTTGTAGGTTACGTATTGTATATTGTATAGGACTCCTTAGCCTATAAAAGGAGGTCCTAGGTTAGGTTAGATATCGTATGTTTTATATCTAAGGTCGATACACTTCAAGGTTGCAAAACCCTAATCTTGTAAGAGTATTCGTATTAATAAATAATATTGAGGTGTTGAATGTTTCTTGTTCTTCTTCTTAAGATTAAGTATTAAATTCGCGTAATACTTGATAAGCTTTTGTTACAAGTCGGTTTCTATATTAGATCGTTTGCTCATTGGGATCAACAAGTGGTGTTCTATAGTGAATCTCAAACCCAAATATCTTCCACGCAACCTCATACGCCAACACGTATCTGCAGTCCAAGAAGGCCTTAAGTTCATCAACTGGTTTAGAAGTTTGATTATCGTCTCCCGTGCTAGCTGGTACATACAACTGTGTAGAGACTCTATCTGGACCTTTGTTTATATACTTAAACAAATATTTGATTGGTCCCGTTTGATTACACCATTCAACATTAGGGTGGCACTGATAACGTTTGGGAAGGGTAGGATTGTAAGGTATAACATAACCGTTATGCAACTTGTGTCCACTCTTTTCAACATAATTTCCATTGTCACGTCGTCTATAAACAGGGTACACTTACGAGTCAACTGAACTTTGTTGCATGAATTGTTTTGGAAAGTGTTTGGTACATTTCCCATCAGTGGTGCAAACCTGATTTGGTTCATCAGGACCGCAAGGACCATGCATCATAAAATCACAAACCAATATGTGCAACTCGGGATCCTCGTTTGGATCTGGTATCTCAGCAGATATAAATTTGTCGATGTGTTCAACATTTGGGACATTGCCATCCTTATGCAAAAACAAACATATATGTGCATGCGGAAGACCTCTCTTCTGGAACTCAACGGTATATACCACTGCAAATGTGTTGTTTTAGTTAGCGTGAAGCCCTGGTAAATTTAACATTTTAAACAGTGTAACAACACTATAATTATTAGAATGCAAAAATTGGTATATAAAACATAAATAGAGTACCTGCTTGAATACGTCCAAATATATGTAATTCTTTCACATCCTTTATCAACTGATCCAACTTCATTTTAAATACTTTACTAAGAACATCAGGATGGTCTGTAGAATCAAGGTTGTGCTCCCGCATATATCATGCATTTTCAGGCCATTTAGGATTGCATATATCCCGCATATATGTTGCATATACCGTACCACCTACACAAAGCCATCGCATCTATATAATTTTGCTACATGTACCTTGGTACACCAGTATATGAAGAAGGCAAGATGATAGGCTTTCCAAGCTGGGTAGAGTCGGTATTACTGGATGCGCTACTTTTATGGATATTAGAGTATGTATCACATCTAAGCTTTAACTGATTGGACCGATGAAAATACAAACGCTTAGTCTCCATCATAGTGAAACCATCCACCAGAAACTATTGAAACAGCCGACCTCCACGTACAAACAAATTCTCTTTATTTGAAGATCTTAAATTTGATAGGAAAATCACTCCTTCATAGTAACCATTTTGTCATTTTATCAGTAGCCACTTGGCCAGGCCTATTTATATGCAGAATGCCCAAAGTATATCCATCTTGAGCACAGGGCATCAACAAAGGGTATTGCAAAGCAAGGTACATAGGATAATATTAATACACTGAAAAGGTCCATCATGCTTTTGCAAAACAATATCCCGATCCTCTACACAAGAATCAAAGTCTCCTACAATCAGACCAGCAACTTCGTTGGAGTTGGAAGATCGTATTGGCGTCTATCTTTGCCTCGCTTTGCAATGAGCTTTATTCTTATATTCTGCTCGTTGTCTTCTGTGTATGCCTCACGTGCCTTTCTAAATGTTTTAACCAAATCACTTGATCCATCTAAAACATCTTTAACTTGATTGATAATGTTTCGATCAACATGATACTTTGAGTTTGAAGGAGCAAACGTCTTAGAAGATGAGATGCGTATCAAAACAGCATTTGGATTAAAAAACAATTAAGATTGTAATAAACATGTATTTTTGTCTTGAGAAATAGTACACACTAATGAAGTATATATGGTATAAATGTTACCTTAATGCCTTTGCTCTGTTTTCTATTTCATTTTCTGTGTCGTAGATATAGAGCTATGCGAATTTGGGTGGAGAACCTTGTTCCGGAGGTAAGCTACCAATATTATGGTAAGTTTGTCCATGTAAACGGAAAACGTACGGACCACGTCCTTTCTTGTTTATTGAATCATCAACCTTCCCACCCATTGAAGTAAAAGCAAACATGATGTTATAGGTTCTGATGTTGTTTTTGAAATTCTGGCTCTTGGCATTGTCGCTCATGAATAAGTCAAGCAATGGTTTTGGAGTCGGGGGTGGGGCATCAAGTTTTACTTTTCCCTTTCCATAGCATATACGGTAAGTTTTTTTTTGTCGGATTAGCTTTTCCTGTTCTCGCTTCATGTTCCCATAACAAAGCATGACATGTTTTACACTCAAATGTAGGATCTCCATGGTCGTAGTAATCTATATAATTAAAAATAGACTTGCGTAATATTTGACAGAATCAATAACATCTTTCTTGGGATGATTAAGAAATAATAGATATGATTACCTTTGGATATACCAACGTATTTGTCGTAAACTTTTTGTACATGTGCATCATCATCAAGATTAAAGGCAATAGGCGTGCGACTTTGTAAAGGAGGTCTCTTAGATCTTTTTGTCATTCTTGATGATTCTCCTGCTTCGTAAGTTGATTTTTGTGTTGTTAACACAGGAATGTTGGTTGCATAACATGAATTCGATGTTTGTTTAAGGCGTTCATTAACGGGAGCAATAAATGGTGTTTGCAAAGTAACTGAATAAACACATTATCAGAATGTTAAGAACATGTTAAACATACAAACATGGAGTTGCAAGTGAATGTTAAATTTTTTAGATAATACCGTTAGAGACGTCAGTCAACTTTGTTTCTACTTGTTGCAACAGAATTTGGTGAAAAATTCGGAATATTTTCATCGTTAACCGTGTTGCAGCGGACTGACCTTTGTGATACTATATGCAAATAAGACAATGATGCTACATTTAGCAGAATTCTTAAAAACAATAAGTATAATATAAGGATATCAGTTACTAACAGGTAGATTTTTCAGAAATTGCAGGTCTGATAACGCCTAAACTATTAGGTGTTGTTGAAGCATTTGCTTGGTAGCATGTATTAACTGAAGCAGTACTTGTAGATTGTCACACAAAAATGGAACCAACAAAGGTTTACGTTATAAAATACATATAATTTTTAAATAGCAGGACATGTACTAAAAAAGCAAACGCAATTAAGTTAATAGTAAATGTCACCTGCTTTCGAAGGCATGGCAAATGCAGAAAGTGTATTCTTTTCGGGAGAAGAGGATTCATTCCTAATATCGTATTAAAAAAATGAATCAGGTTCCAATCATGTAATGAGGTTGTTGATTATTTGATTATTTGAAAGCATTTAGGCAACATAAGTATGAAACAACAACACAAGGTGTCACTTATTGATGACTGACATTTTGGACTTATAAATTGGTAATATTTGTCAAATTTCAGTAGTGTTAAACAGAGTCATCAAATATTACCAACGTTGGTATATAATAAGATTTTAAGTGAATCAGTCTTACCGGAGGATGAAGGCGTGAGAAATCCAGAGCGATGAGGTTTAGGAAGTAATACTCTTGTAGTCTGAGGATATCTTCTTGATATGATATACACATAGATAATGATGTCAAGAAAGAAAATTGTACTAAAAATATTGGGTCAAATTATATAATTATACAATAGATTTACCACTAAGCTGCGGTGATAATCTTGAATTTCTTTGTTTGGCAGAATGAGTTGTTGCCGCACCATGATTTGTACGTGAATTGTTTTCTAACATATGAGTAGCATAATAAATATAACGACATATTGTCAAGACAACATTATAAAAACATTATCATTGAATTTAACCTTTTTGTGAAGGAGTCATTTGACTATTGTTGGCAGAAACGAGAGATATATTATGCGCATTGATGCCTCTGATGCAATAGACAATGAATTGTATAATTATTAAAGTTCCTCAAGGTAGCGAAAATAACTAAACAATCAAAGGTACTTATAAAGTAAGACTATGCAAACCTTGATAGAAATTTACTGGCAAACTTGTTGTTGGTATTCCTAAAATGAATTTGTGGCGGCTCTACGTGGAAGAGCTATGTCAAACATGAATAGAAGAAGTTAGTGTACATGAAACAAAAATATTTGCGTAAGTATTATGAAAGAAAGTTGAAGTGGTTGTATAAAAATAAAAGTAACTAACTATTAGTCACGTCCGAAAGCGGCAGTCTTGGATTAGTTGTTGGTTGAGTCGGTGTAGAAGTAATAGAGGAACCTATGATTTAAAACAATCAAATGAATAAGGTATTAACATGGAATCAATGTACAAAAATATTTCTTGACGGATTATGTTTAGCATTTTTTTCATTCATGTTTCTACTAACACAAAAGACCCTCTAAAAATAGTTTTAAACAGAAGGAGACGTTGTTATTAACAATCAATGTTAATAAAAATAAGTCGTAAAAACGTTTATTTATATTTTACGATCTTCTAATGTTTTGTCGATAGCAAACATAAAATCATTTTAACGAAACAAATAAAATACGTAAATGGTTTGAGCCAATAGTTTTCTAACACACTTATGTTTTCACATAAAACACTAAAACAAGTATAAGTGTTTTTATAATTTTGTAATACATATGTACAACAACTAGTGTTTACATATTGGGCAAATATATACATATCTAGTATGTATTATAATGGGTAATACAATTGGGTAGAAACGTAAGTATTTGACCCATTGACCAAATACATTGAATGTAGTTGGGTACAACCCAAAGTCCATAACCCATACCCATTGAACTTGACCCATAATCCATTGCATGACATCATGCTTATGTCATATATGGATAATATCCATGACCCATGGTTTTAATCCCATGGCCCATAGTTTTAATCCATGAACCATGGACTAGATGCATTGCATCTTGAAGGTACATTGAACTTACTTGATATCCATGATCCATAACCCATGACCCATGACTCAAAACCCATGGGCAAAGGAGAGTCCCACGGATCCCAGTTAATACTGGGCGGATCCTCGAGGAGGATCCGTGGGATCGAGGCGAGAACTAGTTTTCTTCTATAAATAGTGAGTCATTTCTTCCTTTGGGTTGCCACTTTCACATACTTTCCCCAAGTATTGTAACTCTCTAACCACCGATCCTAAGGATCTTTCTATGTAGTTGTCTTTTGTTTTGTGTGATTCTCTAGGTTCCTCTTAAAGGCGAGATCACCACTTGAAGTCGAGCAAGCTCAAGTCCATGAGTTGCCATGCTTAGTCATCATCAAGACTCTCGAGGTTCTCTTGTTGATACTTCTTTCTTCCTCCATAGAAGTGTTGTGTCCAAGGAATTAGTGAAGGATGCCGAAAGAGTTAAGACGAAAGTATTAGTGAAAGGTGCTTAACGTCCATGTCAAAAGCATTAGTGAAGAATGCTAAAAGAGTCAAGACGAAGGCATTAGTGAAAGGTGCCAAGCGTTCGTGTCAAGGGCATTAGTGAAAGATGCCTAAGAGTCAAATCAAGTAGCATTAGTGAAGGATGCCAAGGTCGTATAATCGATGAGGTGCATCGTTATACAAGCAGTGATAGTTTGTTACCAAGGATGTTGATATCCTTGATGATGTTGTAATAAGGAGTGGGGTCTCCTTTGGGAATAGGTGTTGTGTAGTGTTGGGTAGTAGTTCCTCCATTGTAATGGAACTCCGTACTTAGCCTAGTATCGGATAAAGGGTAGGCGACGTTGTGGTAGGTGTGGTTCACCTTGGTGAAAGAACTCGGTGGTTAACCTAGTCTGGGAAAAGAGTAGGCGACGTTGTGAAGGCTTCTCCGCCATAAGGAGTTGGTTTGATGTGTGATTCTGAACTCTCGGTAGGTGACTCGGGGGTGGAGTAGAGCAAGGAAGGTGTCCTTGTAGCAGAACCACTATTAATACTCGTGTCGTGGTTATGTGCTTATTACTCTTTATCTTTCATTACAATTTTATATATTTATCTATCAACGTCCAGCATACACATATAAATAGATTGACATAAGTCGATCTAAATATTTTAAAACGAAGTTTTAATTGGTAAAACTATTCAACCCCCCCTTCTAGTTTTCCACAATTGGCATCAGAGCTTCGTTACCAAGTTTCTTAGAGTATGTTGTACTTTAAAAACTTGATACGATCCATGTATGTTTGAAAACTACAAAGAAGGATTTTTTTTAAGTCATGTTTTAAAAATCATTATAGTGATTATTGTTGGACAATGATTGAACGTTCTAATATTTTTCATGTTAAGAATTCTCCATACTTGGATTTGGGCATACCAAGAAGATCATGAAGAAACTATCTAAATATTTCTTTTCTTAAAAAGAATGTTTAGCATTGTTTTCCTCACTCATGGATCTGGAGATTTTAAGAAGATCACAAAGAATTTCTCTAAATTTTCTTTCCTTAAAAAGAATATTTAGCAAAGGTATGATCGTTAATAATTTACATTTTGTTATTATTATTAAATTCTTAGTTGTATGATTAATCTTTATTAGTAATTACTTAAATAGTTATCTATATTAAAATCATCATCAAGAATAGTATTCTTCGATTGATTTATATAGACTACACTACAAATCTGTAATAATGATATCTCGGTTATTCGATAGCCTCAATCATTATTCATCACAAAAGGATTATTGACACTTCATCTATGTCGATGAATATCCATGTGAAATTTCTTATATTTTGATAAAATGGGATTTTATCATAATCTTTGAAAAACCTCCCAAGAATTGTGAATAAGTCAAAAAAAGGGAATCCCGTCAAATAGGATTAGTATTAAACCGTCAAAACCCCAAACCACAAGATTATAGAGCTTAAACATCAAACTCTAGGCATTTTAGAACTCCCAAACCAAAGTTATCAAGGAATGATTCAGCTGAATTTTTGTTGTCATGCGGATCCACGAGTTTGAACTAGCGGATCCCAAATGAGAGGATCATGGGATCCGTGCAACAGAAGACGACATAAGTTAGAAATGATCACTATGGAAGTTCCTGACCACTTTCCCTTCAAAGACTCATGAACAAAACCCATTCATCGTTCACAGAGCAATTTGATCATTTCCTTCAAGCATAACAATCTTTTGTGTAAGTATAATCTTCACTACATTGTTAATTTAATTCCTTGATTTCTAGGATTACAATTTTTCATCTTTAAGTTGGGTTCAAATGGGTTTTCATAATTTGTTACCACATTGTTTTCTAAGATAATCTAAATCAAAGAATTAACATTGTTAAAACAAATTAAACTCATTTCTTGAATTCAATAAAGATTATTTGAGCAAAATTGTGATCAAACCCTTTAGGCTACTATTCATAATTAACACCACATTGGGGTTGTGTTGTATAGAAACAATCATGCCAAGTAACCGACAATAAGACTATCAAGATATCGCCCACTACATCCCAATGTACCATAGAAAGGATGGACTTAGCCCAGAAGATAGGAAAGCCTTCAAGTTGATCGAAAAGAGACTTTTTCATGAAGGTCGTATAGTAGAACCATCATTTCTTGCCAACACCGACATCCGACAAGTTTTTGAGACTATTTGCTTTGATTGTTTATTGGACATAAACGAACAAGTTTGCCCGGTATTCGTACTCGAGTTCTACAAAACAATGAGGATTGTTAGAAATGATGATGGGACCATCTCAATTGTCTTCATCATAAATAAACATGAGTACACCCTTTCGCTAGTGGAGTTTTGAAGAATACTACGGGTTCCATATCAAGGAGTTTGCATGTTTTCCAATGAGTGGTCTTTGGTGGAGCTACACGATATGGTTGATCATCATGAAATCTACCACATGAGAATCCCAGAAGCAACCACGGTAAGGGATACCGTGTTCATGCCAAGGGCATCCCCATCAAGGGTCACTAGAAACTCAAAAGTGATCTATAGGGATCCTTTCCAAATGGAGCTCTCCGAGATGTATGCATTGTATAGGAAATGGGAAGTTGTGGTAAGGGAGAATGTGTTGTGCTTAAGAGGAAACAAGGATCACCCCAACGCATGCCTAAGTTTCATGATCTATTGCCTTGTGACAGAGACTCGCTTCAACCTTGCATATTACATGATTAAGAGGATGGCGAGCGTCAAAAGCATGGACAAGATGGTGCTCCCATATGCAATGCTCCTATCCCGTCTTGAAAACTTCATCTTTGCTTTAGATCCTTCTCCGTACTCCCTTGATCATAGCTTTTACAACAAAGTTATGGTGTCATTGACCGAGGGTAGAACTACAATGTTTATCATGGAAGGCAAAAGACCTCACCCACCAACGGATTCCTCGGATGAACGGGAGAGGCAAAGAGAAGGTGAAGGAAGTAGCAACCCGCTCGAGAACAACGATCTCGATCCTTTGGATTACATCAATCAATTGCCAGACATTCCTAGCCCATCAAAAGAATGGCAATAAACCAAAGGGATCTTCAAGTGCTTTGCCAACTTCTTGAAGAAAAAGAAGTAGAGATCGTGAGATGAAGAGGAGAGGGTGAAGACGGGGAGTGGAAGGAGATGGGGAACTGAGGTAAGGTCATAGGACCTTAATTTGTGAAAACAATTTGAAACAATGGTTTGTAACATCTAAACAATACTTATGTAGAGTAGGATGTAGTATGTAGGTATTTCCATAGCTTGGCATTGAACAATCTTAACTTAGGAACGTGTAGGATGAGATTTTACGACATCTTGAAATCATTCAAGTAGTCGTCGTCACTCATCTTTAGCTACCTTTAGTTCCCCCACACTTGCTATGCGTTATACTTATACTTGATGTGTTCTTGCATTTAGTCTTTGTAGAAACAACTAGGAGAAGTATTTGCTAAGAGTGCAAGAAATGCACATTTGCTGAAAGCCTTCTGATCCCTCCCAAGAGGGAACCGTGAGATACGGGAAGACAATTATCTGATACAGATCACCATACACCAATTTGTCCCCCCCAATCACATCATGATGGCTAAACATGATTCTTTAACACTACTTAAGGCTTCCTCAAGCATAGTAGGTCTCACATTCATCCGTAGATAACTTAGGAACAAATCCAAAGTACTTTTGATTTTTCAAACTCACCAATATCCACCATTCTTCCGCTCCAATGCTCACACGTTATTCCTTACATCTCATAACACTTAGTTTGATATTTCTATCAATTTTAGCAAATTGACTTTAGTCACTTTTAACTCTAAAATAGGCTTGAAACTAGTTTTTTTATTTTTCTTTATTTTTCAAGATTTTATCAAATTTATCTTAAACTATCATCTGATTTCTAGGACTAATCACCACCATTTTTCCATTTCAAATCAAATGGTATCCTTATCAAGCACTTAGTTAGAATATCTAAAGTCCACTTTCCTACCCAAAACTATCATTAAGCATCCTTCACTACTTATGGTTGAGCATTTAAGACATCCACCACTCAAGACATCAAAGGAAAGTCAAAACCTCAAAATACATAGGCACTAGACCTTACAAAAAGCATAATCATTTCATCACATATATGTCTGACAGATGGATTCCTGGTTTATAACCAGACAGATCCCTGGTGAGAGGGATCCATGGTAATCTAAATACAAATAAGCCGTAAAAACGTTTATTTATATTTTACGATCTTCTAATGTTTTGTCGATAACAAACGTAAAATCATTTTAACGAAACAAATAAAATACGTAAATGGTTTGAGCAAATAGTTTTCTAACACACTTATGTTTTCACATAAAACACTAAAACAAGTATAAGTGTTTTTATGATTTTGTAATACATATGTACAACAACTAGTGTTTACATATTGGGCAAATATATACATAACTAGTATGTATTATAATGGGTAATACAATTGGGTAGAAACGTAAGTATTTGACCCATTGACCAAATACATTGAATGTAGTTGGGTACAACCCAAAGTCCATGACCCATAACCCATTGCATGACATCATGCTTATGTCATATATGGATAATATCCATGACCCATGGTTTTAATCCATGGCCCATAGTTTTAATCCATGAACCATGGACTAGATGCATTGCATCTTGAAGGTACATTGAACCTACTTGATATCGATGATCCATAACCCATGACCCATGACCCAAAACCCATGGGCAAAAGAGAGCGTCCCACGGATCCCAATTAATACAATGGACGGATCCCTCAAGGGAGGGATCCGTGGGATTCGGGGAATAGTAACTAGTTTTCTTCTATAAATAGTGAGCCATTTCTTCCTTTTGGGTTGCCACTTTCACACATACTTTCCCCAAGTATTGTAACTCTCTAACCACTTATCCTAAGGGATCTTTCTATGTAGTTTGTCTTTTGTTTTTGTGTGATTCTCTAGGTTCCTCTTAAAGGCAAGATCACCGCTTCTTGAAGTCGAGCAAGCTCAAGTCCATGAGTTGCCATGCTTCGTCATCATCAAGACTACTGAGGTTCTCTTGTTGATACTTCTTTCTTCCTCCATAGAAGTGTTGTATCCAAGGAATTAGTGAAGGATGCGGAAGAGTCAAGGCAAGCATTAGTGAAAGGTGCTTAGCGTCCGTGTCAAAGCATTAGTGAAGAATGCTAGCGAGTCAAGGCGAAGGCATTAGTGAAAGGTGTCAAACGTTCGTGTCAAGGGCATTAGTTAAAGATGCCTAGGAGTCAAATCAAGTGGCATTAGTGAAGGATGCCAAGGTCGTATAATCAATGAGGTGCATCGTTATACAAGTAGCGATAGTTTGTTACCAAGGATGTTGATATCCATGATGATGTTGTAATAAGGAGTGGGGTCTCCTTTGGTAATAGGTGTTGTGTAGTGTTGGGTAGTAGTTCCTCCATTGTAATGGAACTCGGTACTTATCCTAGTGCCGGATAAAGGGTAGGCGACGTTGTGGTAGGTGTGGTTCACCTTGGTTAAAGAACTCGGTGGTTAGCCTAATCTTAGGAAAAAGAGTAGGCGACGTTGTGAAGGCTTCTCGCCATAAGGAGTTGGTGTCGTGTAGTGATTCTGAACTCTCGAGTAGGTGACTCGGGGGTGGAGTAGGCAAGGAAGGTGTCGTGTCGTGGTTATGTGCTTACTCTTTATCTTTCATTACACTTTTATATATCTATCTATCAGCGTCCAACATACACATATAAATAGATTGACATAAGTCGATCTAAATATTTTAAAACGAAATTTTAATTGGTAAACTATTCAACCCCCCTTCTAATTTTCCACAATCAAGATACCTAAAGGATTGGTTTGTAATGTTGGATGTGTATTTGAAAAGTCATGGACCAACATTTACATTTAGTGGATCATCTAATCAATGAAAAAATCAAAATTAATAACACGATGTAAAAGCGTAAGGAGATATTAAAATTACATCATACGAAATAGACGCTTACAATTCAATAGTTCCGTCAAAGAAACTCTTCCTTTAGATGAAGGTGAATCTACCAACATGGGTTGTGGAACATTCTCGATGAAACAAAAGAAGCGATTGGAGCGATCTTGAATTATTCTAGGAGGTGGTAGTATTTTGGTCTTTTGAAATTTCTTATTCTGGAGTTTTTGTAACATATTGGATTTCACATATACATCAAACCATTAACACAAGTAGGCGTACAAGAGTGTTTTAGAGATAGAAAGTTAGAGGTTTAGGGAACTTAGTGAGAGAAAGTGAAAGATATTATTATGAGCTCCAACTCTACCTTGGGAGGTAGAGTATTAATAGTCTTACATAAAACACCACACAACAGTGCTATGGATCGAGGCATACGGTGGGTAAAGACCGTCCGTCCTCCACGGTGTTGCTTAACTAAATACTACTTAACATAAAATAACTATGACTACGAGCTTTCTAACGAATACATATACTTGAGGTGACCGACTCTTTAATACCGGAATTTCTAATTCCTAACAATCTCCCCTAAGGAGGTCACCTCCAACACACATTAAACTTACATTGAATACAAGCAGATATTACATTAAAGATTGTTCTTGCATTCTTGATGTAGTACTTTGCTCAAGCTCGTAGTCATTGAATCTTCTCATTGCATGTTTGGATAATCCAAGTGGAGGTCTTTTACTGATCCACGTGATAATGAATTTTGAGTCAGCTTTGAGATCGTCAGCAATCATAAATCTCTTAGACATCCATTGTGGTGTTGGTATTAATGTGATGTTGTGACTTTAGGACCGACATGCTCACATTCTGGATCATGATTTCTTCATATCAGAGTAGCGGAAGTTTTCGTTGATTCATGATATTGGCAGCAGCGTAGCAGAAGCATGGAGTGAAAATATCAGAGTCATTGATACACTAATCATGATTTCCTTGGAAATGAATGTGTTGTGTGAGCATGCGGCAATGGATTGACCGCTCCATTACGATCGATTTGCAACGCGTCGGTACACGCACATAAAGCAGTTAGCAACAAAGCACGAAAGAGTCTTTGATCACTTTTGTTGAATTGAGGTACACGCCCACGGTGCCCCGTTGATCAATTACAAATCTTTTGTGATCGGTATAATTCAAGAATTTCCTTGACAGGTTTCGCATTGCTCTAGCTGTTCTCAAACCGGATCGTCTCAAAGAAGACAACACGGAGTGAGTGAACCGTGAATAGAATTCATTGATTGAAGGAAAATGATTTGAAAACAATCGTGTATTTAGTATAAAGTGTTTTGCAATACAACGAAGGTTTTATTGAAAATGAATTTATCAATCATAACTATCTTTTATTTTGAAAACACCACGATCAATGAGTGAAGAAAAGAATTTTGAGCACACCGACCGGTTTTCAAAGATATCCGTCAATCCATTTTCCTGACGAGAACGATTCAATAATGAACGCCCATTGATGAAGTCCAGATGACACAACAAGTCTTAGAAATACCACAAGAATAGTCGTGGGACTCTCAAAATATATTCTCACATTCCACAAAGTGTGAAACTGTGAGTCTTCAAGAATAAGTGTCCTAATGAGATTAATTGATGATCTCGTGGCTCTAGACTCGATTAGTGCACTTTTGGTTTCTGTCTTGGAGACTAGGAGAGGTCTCCTTCTTCAATATCAACAATCTCTAAGAGAGTCGATAGATTATGTAGGTTCCCGTGAGAATGAAACAAGCCCTTTTAAGAGGAACTTGAGTAGCTTGGGAAGTTAGTGCGGTGCATCATCGGGTCCATGACGACTTGTCTTCAATACAAGTGTTACCTTAGTAACCACTAGTAGCATATGAATTGAACCGGTTTACGCCTAAGGTTGAATAAATGGAGGCTATTTCTTTTCACCCTTTTCTCATTCAATTCTTTTCATTCTTCAACCCCTTCAGTTCTTACCGAGACTTCATTACTAGAACCTTGTTGGGTTTATTCCAATACTAGCTCGGTCTCGGTCCGCACTCTTCCCATATCTCATTTTTCTCCTTTTATCATCATACCTAAGAACTCTACACTAACTAGTGGATAGTCCCAGGTAGATCCCTCCGGATTCAGGCGGATCATGGGAACAAATACCTAACCTTATCATCCTTATATCACCATACATAAAGTAAAGTTGGTCGGTCTATTTGGTATTGTTCATCATGCTATGGAAACTATTGAAAACCATTTGAAAATCAATCCGGATACTTGTGATATATTATCAAAGTATTTTGTACCGAATTGTTTTGATATGTTTAGAACAAGAGCTCCCCTCAATATGTGCATCAAGTGATTTGAAATTGTTTTGGACACGGAGGCAGAGAAAGAGTTAACTTCTTTAAATTCTATTTTCTAAAGATATCAATCATCACTTCCTAATCAAAACAAGTAGATAAAGCATTCTCGGGAAGGATGAGGTTTTCAATTTTGCTCCCCCTCAATATGTGCATCAAGGTTTGAAAAGATTTTGCACATACTAGAGGAACATGCACATTGATATCGTTTAGGATCTTTGTGGTTTAAGATAAATGCTCCCCCTCAACATGTGCATGGAAAATTTGAAAATTTGAAATCGTTTGTCACATGTGGGAAGGAGAACTTGTACATCATATTAAACCATTTACCGAATTATCAGTTTAAATCAATTTAAATCACAAATTCTCCCCGATCACAATAATCAAATCATTTGAGATTTGTGATCTCTTGTAGATTTAAATTGATTTTGAAAGTTTTAAGGAGAATTGTGACTTGATTATGAAAGCTGTTTTAAGCGATAAGGATCGGATATTAAGACTTTAACACTCCATTGATTGAACATGCATGATTATCTTTTGAAAACAATTTAATGACAAATAACATTTTAATTTAATTGAAATCATTCTCCCCTCAATCAATGACATAGGTTGTTGATTGAGATAGATATTTTGACAAATAAGTCCATATAATTATCAAAATTGAGTCCAAGTTATTTATAAAAAACAATTAGTTTTTAGCAGATAAATGTTTAAAGAATCGAGCATGGAATTTTGAAAACATGATAAAGTATGGCTCTGTTCTTTCTTTGAAAAGCGGTTCTTGCTGAGATGACAATAAACCATTGTTTCTCTTTCTCCCAATTTTTTTTTTTTTTTTTTTTTTTTTTTTTTTTTATAAGAATTCGAACAACATCTAAAGTCCGTGTCATTCTTTGAATGACAGCACAAAGACCGTAGATATTATCGAACCGAGAAAACATAACAAATTGACAATAATTTTGAAGATTTTTCAATTTATCGATTTTTTTTGAAGGTTTTATATTTTTCTATTTGATTTTGAGGGTTTTATAATTTTGTATTTTGATTTTCGAATAGATATATACAAGAGATAGATGAAGATAGACCTTTACTCCTCGTCTTCCTCACGAAGGCGTTTGAGTGTTCGGTTGAAGGCTTTTCAAGCCAAGGCGTGGAAGAATAAACTCAAAACATTCTCTTGGAAGAGCTTTGGTGAAGATGTACGCTAAGCGATATTCGGACCTCACAAAATAGAGTTCCACCACACCTTTTTCCACTTGATCCTGATGAAATGATGTCGAGATGTCGATATGCTTTGCTCTTGAGTGTTGAGCGTTGTTGCATGAGAGAGCAATAGCACTTTTATTATCCGAAGCGGAGGGATTTTGTTGAATTCAAAGCCATAGTCGAGAATCGAGATCTCATCCATAAGATTTGAGCACAACAAGATGACATGGCTATGTATTCACCTCTGTAGAGGAAATAAAGTACTCATTTTCTTCTTTGAAGACCACTCACAAGCTTATCACCCAAAAACCGAGCACCTCAGGGCGTGCTTGACGCCAGTATCTTGACAACTTGCATGATCGGCATTCAGATAGGCCGTTAGTGACATACCGGTGTCCTTGGCACCATAGTCCCATATTGATGGTTCCTTGGAGATACCGAAGACCCGCTTAACCGCTTCAGGTGCTTTTAGTAGGCTTAGGCGATATCTAGCACACATGCACACAGTGAACAAGATGTCCGGTCTACTAGTTGTGAGGTACATCGGGATCTAATCATACTACGATATTTCGTTTGATCTACCATGATCCACGGTGGTCCTCATCCGACTTGGTTTGTTCGATCATGGGAGTGTCAAGCGGTCACGATCTGTAAAACCGTCAAGTTTTCACATGTGGTGACCACATGAATGGCCAACCTGAAGAAACTTAAAGCGACAAGCACAAATGCAATGAAGATCCGGGAGTATAGGGTTTCCCGGTCGTGATATCCTAGTGAGCTATGCAATGGATCACCTGACGTATAGTGATCGAAATTTGAGCAGAAAAGGGTTTGATAGGATTATAACTACGAAAAAGCCAACAAATTACAGAGGCTTAAATGCAAATTAAAGAAAGTTAAAAGATAAAAATATTAAATAAACGCTATCACTATTTGCAAAATGATGTTTTGATTTTATGTTTTATAAAGCTGAATTAAAAACTACGTGACGTCTAAATGAAAATGTGAAACTTACACAATATTAATCCTAAAAATATGAAAATGATATTTTACAAACCTAATGATAAAAGAAAATTTATAGAAAAGAAAATTATTTTTATAACTATTTAATTAATTATTATTAATTAAAAACTAATTTTAACTATTAAATAATTACCTAAAATACAAGAAATTAGGAAATAAAGCTAGAAAAATAAAATTATGACTTGGAAAAGTCTAAAATAACAAAATAGAATTTTCAAAACTATTTTTGTATTTTTCTGAATATTTTTCTATTTTCTAAGAATTAAAAACTATTAAAAACTAATTAAATTGTTTCAAAATACAAATTTAACTAAGAAAAATTTGGAAAAATATTTTTTTAATTTTTTATATTTATCTTAGCTTAAGAAAAATGAAAACTTATTTTTTTGATCCTTTTCTTAATTTTTTGGATTAAAAGCTATTTAAAAAGTGCTAAAAATTGATTTAAATGCAGAAAAATAGCAAACAAACTTAGAAAAATCTGAAAAATTCAAGATAAGCTTAAAATAATATTTAGAATCTAGGAAAAATATAAAAAACAGGGGTTGTGTACAAGAAATTAAAACTGCAATGATAAGTACTTATTATTAAGCACTTATTTTAAGCAAATAAACACCAAAAGCCACCAACTTGAAACAGAAGCTATATTATGCTAAGATTACCCAAATGCAACTTATCACAACTGCTTAGAACCTCTAAATCACCATGAACACAGATTTGACTTATTTGAGCTTTATAGCTAAAAACAGTTTTGGATGGGCTACTTTAAGCTCAAGTAAAAGCTGCAAAATAAGATGAAAATGAAAACCACAAATTGGAACTCAATCTAGACCTGGTTGGGAACTTGTGAACCAAAGATCAGACCTAAGTGAGCTAAGATAAGCTCTGTGCAAGGTCTGCAAGCTATGCACAACACATGCGGTTCAAGTACTGTCTTGCAGGCACATAAGCTCATTTTGACAAGGCGATTGAGGGCTTATAAAAATTTGATAAAATCCACAAAATGACTATAAGTAAAAGACCGGTGAAGTTTTAAAATGCTAAGTTTCACTGAATGTGGCTCAAAAATGAGCTCAAGAAAATTCCTTTCAGTTAGGTTCAAAACAGGCTTTTGCAACTTTTGACTTTTGAAGAGTTTTTGAGAAATTGACTTTTATGAACTTTAAATCCAATCTGTGGTTTGAAATTGATGTAAAGTGATGAAATGAAGATATTGCAAGCTTCCTTTATGAATTTGAAACACAAAACAAACTTTAGCTTTTCCAAATTTCAAACAGTTAAGATATTAAAACAGTGGGCATGAGATTTTGACTTGAGTGGTTTGCAGGCATAAAATTGAGACAGCTATGAGTCAAATACAGGTAAACAAACATAACAAAACAAGCAATACCCACTGAACCAACCTCCAATGCAGTTTAAATCTCAATTCCAAACACACCTTAATTAACTGTTTTGCAATTTTAATGAAACCAACTACTAATCCAACTAATATGACTGATTAAACTGAGATTAATTCACCTAATGACAACTAATTAGACAGGTTAACACCATTTATAACTACAAACACAAGTTATGCAATGGAACCTTGAAAATTACTTACAAACAGTCCTTAGCCACTATGGCTTGAAACAACACCCAATGAACACTAGCCTAATTATATCAACCCATTGGACTATAAATCAACCCAATTCCAGCTCTGCTACACCCATGTCCAATTCATAACCATTTTTGCTTCCAATTTGACTTTCTTTGACCAATATCCAAAGTTGCTTAAAACTTAACCTTTAGCTTACAAAAGGCTATCATCAGCTTACATAAGCTTATAGAAACTAAGAAACAAGCTATTTGAAGCTTGGTTGTGAGTATTTGAAATGGAAAATTTCAACAGTTAGCTTGAAACATGGAATCTTAACAAAACTTGAATTGATGCTTGAAATGAGTTTCAATACACTTAAACACTTTAAGTTGATACAAATTAACAAAAGATTACAGGTTTTATACTAAATTAAAACTTTAAGATAAAAGCGACATTAGAAAATTAAAAACTACAAGACTCCCTGTTTGCTTCTTCTCTTGCTTCCTTTTTATACCCAAACTCTTTCTCTCTCTATTCTGATTAATTCCCATCATTTTCTCAGCCATTGGATTGATAAAACTGATCTTGGCCATTGAATGAGATTTTGGCGCCAATTTGAGTATTTGACAGTTAGGTTGAGTGAGGGGATGATAGGTGCATTTAATGCATCTTGGATGTTAGTTGAGGTGGGGGAACAAGGTTGAGTGGAGGAGAGGAGGGGGATGGGTGCTTGTGTGTTGCAGGCAAGCAGTTGAGAAGGAGGACTTTTGGCGCGTGTTTGGGTTTGACCAGCCATTTGACCAAGGTGTTTAATAATGCAAGGGGTCCAAAATGCTATTTGACAGGGGGTCCAAGGCTTATATGGCAGGGTCCAATTGGTTTAATGACAAGGGTCTAAGGTATAAAGGGTTTAGTGACAAGGACTTCTTTTGTCATTTCTGAAAAATTGAAGGACCAAAGCTGCCAATTTGCAAAGATGTTTCAAGGGACCAAAAGTGAAAATCTCAAAAAGTACAAGGACCAAACTTGATATTTTCCAATTTCCAGGGGCCATTTTTGCCAATTTTCAAACTTGAAGGACCAATTTTGTAATTTCTCAAAACTTTTGACATTTTCACCAAAGGACTAATTTTGACAAGTTATGATTTTAAAAGGACCTTTGGTGATTTTTCTTTGAAATTAAGGCTCGGGGACTATTTTGACAATTTTTAAACTTGGGGGGTGAAGCGCCAATTTTGCAAACTTAGCTCATTTTTCATCCGATTTTGAACATTTTGCATCGAAACATATAAAATGCAATTTTGGAATATTTTCGATTATTTTGATGCATTCGAGCATTTTAAGCGTTTTGCGATTGATTTGACTAAAATGATGAGTATTTACACACTCATCAATCCCCACACTAAACTATTGCTAGTCCCTAGCAATCTTTTGAGAAAAACTTAATGGATTTGAATCTCTTTGCCAAAAGCCATTACTTGGAGTAGCCAAATGTTTGAGTTCAAGTAAGAACCATGGTACACCGATAACCATGTGATTTTGAGCAAACCACCGACTTCAATGGTTTGATTTGTCTTTACCGAAGCCGTTTGCTCGGACTAGCCAACTCTTAGATAAATTATCAATATTATCTTTGGTGGTGATTACCAATAATGGTTTTTCCAACGCCTTTACCACAAGCCATAACCTTGGGCTAGCCAACTCTTCACTTTTTAGGATATGGTGAAATGAATACCATACAATTTTGGGCAATTGCAAGCCGTCAACGGATTTGAGATATCTTTACCAAGAGCCGTTTGCTCTGGATTAGCCAATCCTTTTGTTTATTAGACAAAATGGATGATAACCATAAGATGAGTCGATGAAACACTTACTCCAAAAAATTTGGCCAAAAGCGGGAATTAGGTGGTATAATTACATGATAAAATTAAGTGAAATTCCCCCCACTTAGAAATGAATATTGCCCTCAATATTCAAAGTCACGCAGTTATGTCAAGGCGAGAACGTAAAGGGAAATACTACGGCCATTATTTTGAAAGATTTTTTTTTTTTTTTTTTTTAGAAAACCTTATATACACAACATGTGGGCAACCCCCCCACACTGGGGTGGTAGAAAGATAGAAAGAAGTCGAAATATGGGTGAAAACCATATGGCATGCTCTTATTTTTGATTACCGAGTCGCTAGCTTGACTCGATCCCCGCATTCATTGGTTCATGGGGAAAGTTTGTAAGTCGGGACAACCACGGGAGAATGTCCTCTCCAAAGTAATGCTTCACTCGATGACCATTCACTTTAAAGTTTGGACCATCGGTTGAGATAACTCAATGGTACCATAAGGATAAACCTTAGCAATGGTAAATGGTCCGGACCGGTAAGGATTTTAATTTTCGAGAAAATCTTCAATCTTGAGTTGAAAGAAGGACTCGATCACCGGCGTTGAAAAGCGGTTCTTGATTTTGAGTCATGAATCTTCTTTGTCTTTTGTTTGTAGATCAAAGAGTTCTCGTATGCTTGATCACGGAGTTCATTTAATTCATTCATTTGAACTTTCCGGTGATCACCTGTTTATCTGAATATCAAAGTTGGCATGTTTCAAGGCCCGGTATGCCTTGTGCTCGAGCTCAACGGTAGATGACATGCCTTCCGTACACTAGCTTGTATGGAGTGCACCGATGGGTGTTTTGTAAAATTGTCACGGAAGGCCAGAGTCGTCATCTAGCTTATCCGACCAAGAGCACGGTTTTCACCAACCGTCCTCTCCAAGATTCTTTAATCCCGGTTAGAAACTTCCACTTGCCCACTAGTTTGGGGGTGGTGCAGATGAGAGGCGGTGAGTTAAACCATACTTTTGCATGACTCTTTCAAATTGGTCATTGCGAAATGCGTACCACGATCACCGATTATGGCTCGTGGAGTTCCAAACCTAGCAAATAGAGATTTTAAGAATTTCACTACAACTCGGGCATCGTTGGTGGGTAAAGCTTTAGCTTCAACCCATTTGACAAGTAGTCAACGACCACAGTATGTATTTGTTACTGTGAGAAGAAGAAATGGCCCCATAAAGTCAATGCCCCGGATGTCAAAATCTCACACACTTGAATGGCGTTTTGCGGCATTTCATTTCTTTTGAGATATTCGTGACGTTGACAAGCGTCACGGGTTTTGACAAATTCATGGGCATCCTTGTAGATTGTGGGCCAATAGAATCCGAATCAAACACCTTCTTGGCGGTGTAGTTGGGGCTATAATGTCCCCGAGAGAGTCGAATGGCAAGCCTTGAGAATGTCAATGGCTTCACGACCATACACACATCGCCGGATGACTTGATCCGCACAAATTTTAAACAAGTAGGGTCGTCCCGAAATAATGTTTCACATCTTTAAAGAATTTATTTTTACATTGGGACGACATCCCTTTCACCAAAGTTACCCATGGTAATTTGCAAAGTCGAGAAACCATGGGGTAGAAGAGTCTCCGAAAAGAAACCATATTGAGTGTTTGAGGAGGAAATGTTTCATTTATTTCCTTTTCGAACACATCTTGGTGAGGTTTTCTAGGCAGGATAGATGATCGATGACAGGGTTCTCGGCTCCTTTTTATCACGAATAATGATATCAAATTCTTGTAGGAGGAGAACCCAGCGGAGCAATCTCGGCTTTGCATCTTGTTTTGCAAAGAGATATTTGAGCCGAGTGATCCGTATACACCACGCATTTGGTCAAGATAAGGTATGGCGAAACTTCTCACGCATACACCACAACTAATAGTTCTTTTTACGTAGTGGTGTAATGGGTTTGAGCTTGATCATAGTTTTGCTTGCGTAATGGATAAATTTGAAAATGCTTGGTTTTGCGTTGCCCAAGGCGCACCGATAGCAAAATCACTTGCATCGCACATGAGCTCGAAGGGTAAATCGGTCGGGCAACTAGAATGGGTGCTTAGTAAGCTTTTTCTTTAGTGTTTCAAAAGCGATGCACTCGGAGAGAAGATAAAAGGAGCATCTTTTAGAGAAGATGGGTCATTAGGCGAGCAATTTTAGAAATCTTGAATGAATCTCTGATAAAACCCGGCATGACCTAGAAAACTCCTAATACCTTTGGCGGTAGTAGGATGAGGTAATTTAGCAATAACATCAACTTTTGCTCTATCTACCTCAATCCCATTCTTGGAAATCTTATGGCCGAGGACTATGCCTTCTTTGACCATAAAGTGGCTCTTCTCCCAGTTTAGACATAGATTGGTGTCTTCACACCTTTTAGCATTTGTCTAAATGGGAGAGACATGTCTGAAACGAGTCCCAAATGACCGAGAATCATCCATAAACACCTCCATAGTTTCCCGATCATGTCGTGGAAAATTGCCATCATACATCGTTGGAATGTGCGGGAGCATTACATAAGCCAAAGGGCATCGTCTGTAAGCAAATGTTCCGTATGGGCGGGTGAATGTGGTTTCTCTTGATCCAGTGGATCAATGGGGATCTGAAAGTAACCGAGAAACCATCAAGGAAACAATAGTACTAGTTCCTCGCTAATCTCTCGAGCATCGGTCCATGAAGGGTAGAGGAAAATGGTCTTCTGGTGGCTTCGTTTAACTTGCGATAGTCAATGCACACACGCCATCCCGTAACCAATCGAGTTGGAATTAACTCGTTTTCTTCATTCGTGACAACGATAATGCCACCCTTTTTGGAACGCAATGAATTGGGCTAACCAGGACTATCGGAGATCGGGTAAATCAAACCGGCATCAAGAAGTTTGAGAACCTCTTGTTTGATAACCTCATGAATCTTAGGATTCACCTTCTCGATGTTGGGCTGCTGGCTTGAAGTCATCCTCCATTAAGATTTTGTGAGTACAAAATCGGGGTTGATACCATAATATCGGAGAGTTTCCAAGCAATTGCTTGCTTGTGTGACTTCAAGACCTTTATAAGAAGTTTTCTCCTCCTCGGTCAAGTTTTTAGCAATTATGACGGGTAATTTATCATCACCTCAAAAATGCATACTCGAGATGAGGAGGTAGGTCCTTAAGTTCAACCTGGGAAATTCATCGGTAGATGTTTGTCTTGATTTGATTTCCTCAATTGTGATTTCTTTCGGAGGAGTGAGATAATGGATCTTCATTAAGCAATTCTTCAAGATAAAGGATATCCCCTCGAATCATAAACACCATCAATTCAGGTGAATTGATTCATCGCCAACAAGAAATTCATTGATCTCTTCCGGAAGGAAGTCACCTCCCTCAAAGCGGAGTGAGAGGGGAAGAGTCGGCAATGATAGGTTGAGAAGATGTGGTGGAATCTCCACCCACGAATTATGAAGATAACCAAGAAACTCTTGAGAGTACTCCTCGAAGCAATATCAATTAAATCGACTCGATTAGCGATTCGATATCATAATTTGAGGAGTACCTTGAAGTTTGATCGAGGTTAAAATATGACTTCATTACCACACGTAAAGTGATTTCTTGCTCAAATACATCAATAAGAGCGGCCCGTTCTCGGGAATCATCTTCCAACAATGAGGGGACAGAGGATCGTATCGAAATCAACAACCACAAAGTCGGTGGAAAATGGAACTTTCCTACTTTCACAAATACATCCTCGGCGATGCCAAGAGGACGCGATATAGAAACGATCGCAAGCTCAAGAGTCATGCGGTAGGAATAAGTTCCGGAAGAAAGTTTCTTCCACCTTTGAATCGGCATCAGATTGATGCTTGCACCAAGATTGGCAAGGGCAAAGCATTCAATCATCCCGGGAAAACACAAGGAGAAGAAATTTTCGGGATCTCTAGCTTCTCGGAAGCTTCTTTAACAAGGCTATTTGAGCAATTCTCGTTCAAGCGAGTCTTAGCCATTTCAAACGACTTTTCCTTGTTGCTCGACATGTGTTTGAGAGTAGATGCAAACTTGGGCATCAACATGATAGCATCCATGAAGCTTATGTCAAAATGAAGTTCTTGGAAAATTTGAAAAAATTTTCCATTTGATGACTAGCTTTCGCGGAGTTTACGCTCATGTAAGCGTGAGGGTAAGGAATAGAAGTTTTGGATTTGGGGTTACTGTTGGAGGTTCAAAAACAACTCGGGTTTGGTAATGGGTTTCGGACAACACGAGGATGGACATTCTTTGGTACTTCCGTTATTAGTAGGAAGTTCCTTGTCCTTTGTCGCCTCGGGTTCGCTTTCACTACCTTCGGGAGAGAAGAAGAGGTAGTAGGAATAGCGGGTCCATCATAAGAAGCACCACTTGGTTGTGATCGCCTTTGCATCGCCCCTCGGATTAGCGATCGTGTTGCTAGGTAAAGTACACGAGCCCGAGGGTCGATCATTTAAAGACTTCTTAATGTCGTAAATCGGCTAACCAACAACCGATTCATTTCCTCTTGGGTTTCATGAATTGTTTCAACAACTCATCGGATGATGGTCCAGTTGGAACAATGGCTTGAGTTTGTACAGAAAATTAAGCCTCTATTGTTTGGATTAGGGCCTTGATTTTGAAATTTCCTTGATTATTTCCATGAAAATACCACAGGTTGAAATTTCACGACACAGGTTTCTATTGAAATTTCCTTGATTTTGGAAATTTTGATTCGATTTTGAAAACCGTTGTTTGGGTGAAATTACCTTGGTTTTGAAAACCTTGGTTTGGTCTATTCGATTTTGATTCGGTTTTGATTGAAGCAGGAGGTCTAGAGTAGTGGTTAGGGCGGTGGTTCGGGTCTATAGAGCACGATATTGATTGCCTCCTTGATTAGAGATCCCGCCCACAAGCATTAGCTTCAAAGGGTTACCATCGGTGGCCATACAATTGTAATAAGCATGGGGCCACCACAAGTAACAGACTTCCACTTTCTTAACTTCAGGAGGTGAAGTTTGTGGAAAGAGACTTTCTTTTGGTTGGAGAGAACCAAAGCTTGAATGGCTTCGTGAGTTTGTCAATCTTAGCATCGGTGCTAGGCTCGACTCACGGGCGATGAAAAGAAGGACCAACACCGACTTGGGAAACAACCGCTTGCTTCGTGCGGTCTGGACTTTAGACTTGTTTTCGATGATCGCTAAGCTTCTTTGACAATTTTGCTTAGGAAATTTCCTCCGTGGAGGAATTGAGAGAATCTTGATCAGTTGACTCACTCCATTGTAGAAAGTATCGAGTTGCATCAACTCACGAGAAACCATGGTGAGGATATTTAAGCAATTCCTTAAAAGCGATCCCGATTCATGAAGGATTCATCAAACTTGAGTGAACTTGATGATTTCATTTTAAGACTCGTGGTTTTGGAAGGTGGATAGAATTCATTCACAAATTTCTTCACGGATCTTCCCATGTCTCGATTGGATCGAGGGGTTGTTTTCAAGCCAAATCCGGGCTTGCCCTCGAGAAAATAGGAACGGAAGAAAACTTGACATCGATAGGGACATTCTTGTATTTGATGGTAGATGCAAGCTTGTTAAACCATCGAATATGAGCATGAGGATCATCCGCTCAAAACCATAGAAGCGATTTGAGGTTACAAGATTGATGAACCCGGTCTTGAGTTCAAAATTTTCACCACAATGGCTGGTACAACGATAACATCTCCATACCGTCGATGGGTGCTCGGAGAAGCTCGCGCATAGGCGTTCTTCCGCCATGATGCGGAAGTAGTGTGAGCGATCCGGATCTCGATCCGTGATGGAAGCAGAAAGTCTCGGACCGCCTTCTTGGAATTTTGACAAGCTCATGAAATGGGCTCACAGATCTAGAAAGCGATGCGCAAGATACTAGAGTTAACTCTAAGGAAACTCGAGTTAAGAGAGAAATGGGAATTATGAAGGCGTTTATAAAAATTGGGGTGAGAAGAATATTTATGGGTTTTACGGTTACGACAAGTATAACAACAAAATCAATTAAAACAAAATCGAGGCAAAACAACAGTGAACTTGAACCAATAATCACAAGATGAATGGCTTCTTTGAAAAAGGTACACCAATCACAAGGACACAAAGGTAAGTTTTGAATCTTTGGTTAGGGAACTTATTATGGTCGTACCCCAGTTAGGTAGTACCTTTGCCTTGGTTTCTGTGGTAAGATTTTATGTTATTATTATTAAAGAAAGCGACAAATCTTTTGTATTTTTATTTTTGATACATATATAGAAATAAAAGGAAAATATTTTTGTGTTTTATCGTTTTATTCATTTTTGGGTTTTTGGATTTTTATAAGAAAATATGGATATATATATAGATAGAGATGGATGATATGAACAAAGAGTGAATATTCAAACTACTAATCGCTAAGCGGAGGATAATCAGCCTGACTCCCGGCGTGGCGTAAAATTTGATCATGCAAAAGCAGTCAAATTTTCTCACATAGTGACCACTTGTGAATAATGGTAAGAAACTTAAAGCAGCTTAAGCACAAATGCAATGAAGATCCTGGGAGTATAGGGTTTCCCGGTCGTGATGTCCAATGAGCTATCTGATGGATCACCAAAGCGTATAGTGATCGAAATTTGAACAGAAAAAGGATTTGATAGGATTATAACTACGAAAAAGCCAACAAATTACGAGAGGCTTAAATGCAAATTAAAGAAAGTTAAAAGATAAAAATATTAATTAAGCGCTATCACTATTTGCAAAATGATGTTTTGATTTTATGTTTTATAAAGCGAATTAAAAAACTACGCTGACGTCTGAAATGAAAATGTGAAACTTACACAATATTAATCCTAAAAATATGAAATGATATTTTACAAACCTAATGATAAAAGAAAATTTATAGAAAAGAAAATTATTTTATAACTATTTAATTAATTATTATTAATTAAAAACTAATTTTAACTATTAAATAATTACCTAAAATACAAGAAATTAGGAAATAAAGCTAGAAAAAAATTATGACTTGGAAAAGTCTAAAATAACAAAATAAATTTTCAAAACTATTTTTGTATTTTTACGAATATTTTCTATTTTCTAAGAATTAAAACTATTAAAACTAATTAAATTGTTTAAAAATACAAATTTAACTAAGAAAATTTGGAAAATATTTTTTGACTTTTTATATTTATCTTAGCTTAAGAAAATGAAAACTTATTTTTTTGATCCTTTTCTTAATTTTTTGGATTAAAAGCTATTTAAAAAGTGCTAAAAATTGATTTAAATGCAGAAAAATAGCAAACAAACTTAGAAAAATCTGAAAAATTCAAGATAAGCTTAAAATAATATTTAGAATCTAGGAAAAATATAAAAAACAGGGGTTGTGTACAAGAAATTGAAACTGCAATGATAAGTACTTATTATTAAGCACTTATTTTAAGCAAATAAACACCAAAAGCCACCAACTTGAAGCGAGCTATATTATGCTAAGATTACCCAAATGCAATTTATCACAACCGCTTAGAACCTCTAAATCACCATGAACCTGATTTGACTTATTTGAGCTTTATAGCTAAAAAGCAGTTTGGATGGGCTACTTTAAGCTCAGTAAAAGTCAGCAAAATAAGATGAAAATGAAAACCACAAATTGGAACTCAATCTAGACACGGTTGGGAACTTGTGAACCAAAGATCAGACCTAAGTGAGCTAAGATAAGCTCTGTGCAAGGTCTGCAAGAAGCTACACAACACCATGCAATTCAAGTACACATTGTAGAGCACATAAGCTCATTTTGACAAGGCGATTGAGGGCTTATAAAATTTGATAAAAATCCACAAAATGACTATAAGTAAAAAGACCGGATGAAGTTTTTAAAATGCTAAGTTTCATGAATGTGGCTCAAAAATGAGCTCAAGAAAATTCCTTTCGATTAGGTTCAAGCAGGCTTTTACAACTTTTGACTTTTGAAGAGTTTTGAGAATTGACTTTTATGAACTTTAAATCAATTTGTGGTTTGAAATTGATGTAAAGTGATGAAATGAAGATATTTCAAGCTTCCTTTATGAATTTGAAACACAAAACAAACTTTAGCTTTTCCAAATTTCAAGCAGTTAAGATATTAAAGCAAATGGGCATGAGATTTTGACTTGAGTGGTTTTGCGAGGCATAAAATTGAGGCGACTATGAGTCAAATCTGGGTAAACAAACATAACACAACAAGCAATACCCATTGAACCAACCTCAATGCGGTTTAAATCTCAATTCCAAACACACCTTAATTAACTGTTTTGCAATTTTAATGAAACCAACTACTAATCCAACTAATATGATGATTAAAGCGAGATTAATTCACTAATGACAACTAATTAGACAAGTTAACACTATTTATAACTACAAACACAAGTTATGCAATGGAACCTTGAAAATTACTTACAAGCAGTCCTTAGCCATTATGGCTTGAAACAACACCCAATGAACACTAGCCTAATTATATCAACCCATTGGACTATAAATCAACCCAATTCATTCCGCTACACCCATGTCCAATTCATAACCATTTTTGCTTCAATTTGACTTTCTTTGACCAATATCCAAAGTTGCTTAAAACTTAACCTTTAGCTTACAAAAGCTATCATCGCTTACATAAGCTTATAGAAACTAAGAAACAAGCTATTTGAAGCTTGGTTGTGAGTATTTGAAATGGAAAATTTCAACGAAGAAGCTTGAAACATGGAATCTTAACAAAACTTGAATTGATGCTTGAAATGAGTTTCAATACACTTAAACACTTTAAGTTGATACAAATTAACAAAAGATTACAGGTTTTATACTAAATTAAAAACTTTAAGATAAAAACGACATTAGAGAAAATTAAAAACTACAAGACTCCCTGTTTGCTTCTTCTCTTGCTTCCTTTTTATACCCAAACTCTTTCTCTCTCTATTCTGATTAATTCCTATCATTTTCTCAGCCATTGGATTGATAAAACTGATCTTGGCCATTGAATGAGATTTTGGCGCCAATTTGAGTATTTGACAGTTAGGTTGAGTGAGGGGATGATAGGTGCATTTAATGCATCTTGGATGTTAGTTGAGGTGGTAGGAACAAGGTTGAGTGGAGGAGGAGGGATGGGTGCTTGTGTGTGCAGTGACGATTGAGAAGGAGGACTTTTGGCGCGTGTTTGGGTTTGACCACCATTTGACCAAGGTGTTTAATAATGCAAGGGTCCAAAATGCTATTTGATGTGGGGTCAAGGCTTATATGGTAGGGTCCAATTGGTTTAATGACAAGTATCTAAGGTATAAAGGGTTTAGTGACAAGGACTTCTTTTGTCATTTTGAAAATTGAAGGACCAAAGTCGCTAATTTGCAAAGATGTTTCAAGGGACCAAAAGTGACAATCTCAAAAGTACAAGGACCAAACTTGATATTTTCCAATTTCAGGGGCCATTTTGCCAATTTTCAAACTTGAAGGACCAATTTTGTAATTTCTCAAAACTTTTGACATTTTCACCAAAGGACTAATTTTGACAATTTATGATTTTAAAAGGACCTTTGGTGATTTTCTTTGAAATTAAGGCTCAGGACTATTTCGACAATTTTTAAACTTGGGGACTGAAGCGCCAATTTTGCAAACTTAGCTCATTTTTCATCGATTTTGAACATTTTGCATCCGAAACATATAAATGCAATTTTGGAATATTTTCGGTATTTTGATGCATTGAGAGCATTTTAAGCGTTTTGATTCAGATTGATTAAAAATGATGAGTATTTACACACTCATCGTGGTCACTAGAATCAAATCCAAATTTCTTTAAAATCTCATTTGCATATTTAGATTGATTTATGAAAATGCCTCCGGACTTTGTGATTTGTAATCCCAAGAAAAATGACATTTGTCCCATCATTGACATTTGAAATTTTGAACCCATTTCATTAGAAAAAGCGATCACATTCCATTGGGTGGTCGATTCAAAATAATATCATCAACATAAATTTGAGCGTGAATTAAGTGTTTGCACGACTACGGTGAACAAAGTAGGATCAATTGCCTTCTTTGAATCCAAGAGATAGAAGAAACTTTGACAAACAGTATCATACCATGCTACAAGAGCTTGCTTCAAACCATAGGGCCTTTTCAAGCGATAAACATGAGTAGGATGCTCGGATTCACAAAACCCTACGGGTGGTGGCGTAAACAACTTCTTTCGGATATCCATTAAGAAATGCGGTTTTCCGTCCATCGATAAACAACCATGTTCTTCTTAGCGACATTAGCCAAGAAGATTACGATCGCCTCGACACGAGCAAGCGGAGCAAAGATTCCTCAAAGTCTATACCTTCTTCTTGGCGATAACCTTTAGCCACTAACCTAGCCTTATTTTTTAAAACATCACCATGCTCATCAAGCTTCACTTTGAAGATCCACTTAAGAGCAATGATCATAGCACAATGGATGGGTGGTACTAATTCCATACATCTAATCGATCAAACTCATGAATTTCATCTTGCATGGCATTGAACCGATTGTCTTCATTCATAGCGCTTTAACATCTTTAGGTTCGATCTTTGAAAGTCTTGAGTTAAAGAAGCACCATAAGGCATCGATGTAGCAAGGCATTTTACAGTGGATACCGGACGAGAAGGGTTTCCAATGATGTTGTCAATGGGTGATCATGTGTCCACTTTCTAAGGTGTTCATGTGGTTGTTGTCGTGGAGGCTGAAGTAGCGAGTTTGGATCTCTGATGAAGATGGTTCGATGATGATTCGAGAGCAAATATGTTTTCAAATGGAGCATCTTCGGGAGTAGCAAAGGATTTACTTCATCATGGGAACCGAAGCAATTCCATGATGTACACTCGGTGATTGAAGGTTTGTTGATGAGACAGATTGATCAAAGAGCGCTTGACTTAATGATATAGAAGCTGAAGGGTTAATTTCATTGGCGAGGATAGAAGCGACCTCTGTTGATGGAGTTGAAGGATCATTAGTCCTTGGCTCATAAAGTTCATCAAACATTGGATCAAACAATTTCTTGAAATCGTCTTGACGGAGGTACATATGGAGTTCTTGGTGAGGAGCTTGGTACAAAAGATGAACCAATGGGACTGTTTTGAAATCGGGTCCAGCTGGATTGTCCAGAGCCATATGCCGTCGACTCATCGAGCGTAACGTGAATAGTTTCCATTATATCTCGAGTTCGTTTGTTGTAGATTCGGTAACCCTTCTTGTTTGATGCATAACCAACAAAACTCAATATCGCCTTAGCTCTTAATTTCCCTAAGTCTTGACCGTCATTCGTAGGATAGCACATAGCACCTAACACACGAAGGTAGGAGAGTTCGAGTTTTCGTTTATGGACAATTTCATATGGGTTTTGTCATAAGAGGTGTGTATAAGGGAGCGATTTTGGGTGTAGCAAGCAATGGCAATGGCTTGACCCATAGAAACATTGGAACTTTTGAATAAATAAGCATTGTTCTTGCGGCTTCCACAAGAGTTCAATTTAGTCTTTCAACTACACCGCTCTGTTGAGGAGATCGAGGAACGCTTCTTTCATGACTAATTCCAACACTTTCATAAAGCGCATTAAGTCTTTGTTGGCGAATTACATGCCATTGTGCATTCGAACAATTCTAAGCTGTATTGTTGAGTCGAACACGAAGGTTATTTGATAAGTTTGATGATGACATCCGAGTTTCATCCTTTGTCCTAAAAACTTCACCCAAGTAAATCGAGAGTAGTCATCAACAACTACTAGAATGTATTTCTTCCCATTTATTGTTTGCACTCTCATTGGTCCGCATGATCCATATGAAGGTATGAAGAACTTCCATTACCGAGTTTGTGGGTTTTGGTTTGTGAGCATATTTAGGTGCTTTTTCCCAATTGGCAAGTGAACAAAGATGATCTTTTCATATTTCATCTGGGTAAGCCTCTCACAAGATCCTTTACGGAAAGGTTATTAATGGTGCGAAGTTCAAGTGATTGAGGCAGACGATGCCATAACCATGACTTAGTTTTGAAGCCTTTGACAAGCATATTGAGAGGACTTCATCATGTCTTGATAGATATGGTGTATAGATTAGAACCACGGGTTCCTCTTAACAATTCTACACCATCAAGTTCTCTAACAAGCAAGTATGTTTTCTAAAAGCCACTTCTAGATCGGAATCACATAATTGACCAACGAGAGAACAAATTATGACCAAGACCTTCCACATAATATACCTGAAATTACACTTTTACCAACCACATAATCTCCATAACCCATAATAGCTCCAAAATGGTTGTTCCCGAATCTAACTATCCCGATAAATTTACTCACAAAGTTCATGAGCAGCGACCGGTCTCGGTATATAGTTGGAACGGCTGAGTCCAGTACCACGAGCGATTTGAGCGATCTGCGGTTGAACACGAGACAAGAATGGATAATTGGATAATTGGGATCCCCATGCAAGAATGGGTTCCATTTGGTTAGTAACGGTGATTGGAACACCCACATCGAAATAGAAACATCCATATCGGAAATTGAAGCAATGGAATCATTATGAATAGATGCGATACTAGTGTCCGTATTTGCCCTATTCAAAGTATGTTCACTTCTTAAGGAATAGTTCTACCAAGTGAGCATCCATTTTCTAGTGGGCATTATGCAGTTGACCTTATGGCCAATGGTATCCATTGATAACCTATCTTACTAAATGTTCTTCCTGTGGGCTTCCTTGTTTTCTAACTTTCTTTCGCTTTTGCCTTTTAGCCTTCTTAGCTCGATTTTAGTATTAACAATTTTAAGCTGGGCAATCGACAACATTAGACAAAACATTCATACCACATTCATGATTAGTAATAGAAACCACACAATCATCATTACAAGTTTTTCCAAAAGTAGCGTGTAATTGAATTAATTCTGATGCGCTTATAGCTAATACTAGAATCAACACTATTCGTTTTATTTAACTCAAACTTAGTGTTCCTAGGGTGATCTTCTACTTTCTTCCAATGCACATTCTTAGCTTCAGGTCTATCATTCCTTGTATTGTCTTGAGACTTTGACACCTTTCGCTTTAATGTCATGATTACTCTGTAGAGAATGGGAACATTAGTTGGTTTTGCTAATTTATGCATTTCTGTTTAGATGTCTTTGGGATCCGAACATTTGAAGGCACATTAAAGTTCACTCTCTTATGAGAGAAATCTTGGATTTGAACACCTAGAGGGCACTCGAGTTCACATTCTTAGCACTAATGATTTGGAATCTGAACTACTTGAAGGCACATTAGGGTTCACCTTCATAACATTTGGCATTGAATGACTTGCATGCTTGGCACTAGGCATAGAACACGGTATCAAGGATTGACTTGCTCACCTAAGGTTTTAGGGCATATTGTAATTAGGCATTCTAGAAATTCTTGAGATCGTTTGGCATATAAGCATGCATGGCCAATTGCATTATCATCTGGTTTCTCTAACTTATCCTCTTCTACAATCTCACGGAGACATTCTAGGTTGTCCTTAAGGTATGAGAAATATGTTTGAATAGCAAGTTTGTTATTCCTAAGATGAGGAGGAACATATTTCACGAGACAAAGCATATTTATTACATACATGTACCTTTGATACACCATTCTCCCCATTGGTCATTGGCATCTTCCTTTTACACGACTCTTTAGATTCTCAATTTCTTTTTATAACGAGGCTACCATTTCATTATTTTTGTTACGGTGACCTTATAGATTCAAATAACTCATTGAAATGACGTTTAACCTTTTCATTTTCTTCAAGAAAACTCTCATTTTCCTTTTGTAAAGCATTTACTAAGTTTTGAAGATGAAAGTTTTGAAACTTCTGAGAATCTAAAGGAGGAGGCATTTGGGGACCAGTCACATTGTTCTTTACACCCTTTAATTGAGCGATTTGGGCTTTCAACTTTCTGATCGTGTTACAATGAGCTTGAATCTGTTCGTCAAGTTTTTTTATTTGAAAAACTGCATCAAACTCTGGAGCATCTGAGGATGTCTTGATGTTTGAGGTTTTAACACTTTCTTTAAGATGTTGATATTTTGGTTGTAGATCAAAATGATCAACCTCTAGTTTAGAAAGATATTTTACCAAATTATCATGGTCATCCTTATCAATTTTCTCACTTAGTTTAGAGTTTTGATTTCAAGCTCAATGACACGATCATGGGAGACTTTTAAAGCAACAGACAGTTCATGAAATTGAGAAGATGAATAGAGCGATTAGTAGCGATGTAGAACACATCTTGAGCAATACATTCGAAATCGGTTCTCATTTAGTATGCAAGTTCTTCCTCACAATCTCATTATATTTTAGGCTCGCTCATAGTCACTAACCTCAACTATCATTGCATCAAATTCCTTTTCCATTCCCTTAATATCGATATCTATCCCTTTTTAAGACTCTCAAAGTGATCTTTAGAAGTTTAAAGAAGGCATGACCTCGATTAAATAGCATTCTTTTGTTTGTTCAAAACCCTTTCCCTTCAGTTATCCTAGTGTGTGTGATCCTTTTCTTACAAGTTTTCTCAAAATCAACAAATAGTTGAAAAATAACATATTGACTTATTAAGGTCTTGCTTTTAGTAGCAATAGTTCTAGGAACTAGATGCATTGGTGTATTGGAGGATACACGATCGCTTTAGGCATTTTCCTAAGGGAGAGTTTGTTTCAACAATATTTTCCGCTTCGCTTATCTAAGTCCATTTTCCGAACACTTGTTTGGGAGTCAACAATGTCCTAAGCTTAAACATGTTCAAAGAAATCCAATTCTCCTTCTTGTAATCATGGGGTGTGATATTTATTTTCTTCTCTTTACATTTAGGATCATCTAATTTCTTGTTCATCTTTTCCTAGAGACTTCATCGATTTCTTATCTTCCTCGATTGCACTCAACGCAACTAGGTTTCGTCTAGGTTTAAGGATTTCATTGCCATCATAAAGAATCTTATGAGCATTTCTAGCCTTTTAATGACCTCTGGATTTGGTTCCTCAACAAGGGAATGTTATGCTTATCGCTTAAGACTCTATGCTTAGTGATTAAGTGAGGCGATCTGAATGGTATTTCCTTGTCGTACAACTTATTTTCAAGCTTGTTTTCAAGGTTTTAGATTAGAAAAATCATTCAAAAGTTTTGATTCTTTAGCACCGAATTCTTGCTTAAGCATTTTAACATTTTCTTGAACTTCTTGTTTTGCTTAGCAGTTTTAGAAAGCTTTTTTTGTAAGGAGTTTAACTCTTGTTTTAATATTTCTTCTTTAAACCTACTTTTTCTAATAGTTACGCATTTGGTCATCCATTTCACGCTCACGGGTGGTCAACTCAAATTTGCACGTTGTTCATAAATAGCAACACGTTCTTTATAGGCATTCGATTCGTAGAGATAGCGAGAATCATCGGGGCACATGCGGTGAATTCATCAAAACATAATTATTGTTGATCGCAGAAGATGCATTACTTGGTACAATCTCACTTTCACTTTGTTTCACATATTGATCATATGGGACAACATTGATATTACCATATTTTCAATATCGACTCAATAATTACGATTGATTGTACTTCGTTATGTATCTTTTGCTCATCAACTTCATCGTATAATTTTAATACCTCGGAAATGAGTTTGTCTTTGGATGGACCAGCTTGTGGAGATGAAGAGACTTTAGGAGAGACCATTGGAGAAATGCTAGCCATGAAGATGGTTTGTCGGTGGGTTCTTCATCAACATCGAGTTGTATGCATCACAATCGACTACTTAAAAGGCATTCGATGATTATGGCCTATCTCCGAATTGGTTGCTCATCTACATCTCGCATCATATGTCTTAGCATTTCCCTCGACCAAGAACAACAACTCCTCTTCATCCAAAGTCGCACCATTATCCCGAGCTTGCAAGCAACATCTTATCCACAAGTACTCAAAGATTGCGAGGGCATTTTGGTGATGTGCGGTTCCTTGCAATGTGTCCCTCACCTCCCAATTGTAACATTTGATTGGCTTTGCTTGACCTTGATTTCCATTCCTTCCCGATTCTCGATTTGCACCATAACCTCCACCGCCCACCCTTTCTTTGATCAAAATGCCTTTCTTGAACCGGTCCGCCCATAATTTTCCCATCTCGATCAAAGCATGATTGTGAAGATTGGAGGTGGTTACGATCTCATTGTTGGTGTGAAGTTTGTTAGTGTGAGTTGAAAGTGTCCATTCTCTTTAACCATGAGTGCCGGTTGATTGATGAAATGTTCCATGATGAGATTAGCATCCGGTTGCTTGAACATTGGATCGGATCGAGTTTGTGATTACCATCTCCGTGGGTACAACTTGAGAAGCTTTGGTGGTAATCCCAACATTTGTGTAAAAAGCGGTTGAATCATTTGTTGAGCTTGATTCTCCTCGACTTTGAACCGATCAAGAATCCTCTTTTCAAACATGGCATGTCTCTCGCTTTGAAGAAGGAAGGCATGGAGTTGCTCATAGTTTGTATTCTTCAAACCTTTGGTAAGCTTCACGGATGTAACGAACTTGTGCCATTACGGATTCATGTTGTTCACAAATTTTGAGTTCAATCAATGTTTGGCATGGTCATCTTGATATTCCTCATATCATTGACAAGCTTGTGAAATCTCACATAGTATTCATAAACACTCTCATCGAGTTTCATCTTGAAGTGCTCAAAATCATCATAGAGTTGTGATTCTCATCTTCCACAGTTAATTCGGACACGAGAAGCATCTTGACATTATCCCACTGCTTTGGCTTGGTATTGTGATTGATAAGTTTGTAGATATCTTTTGGAAGACCTTGAAGTATGATGTTAGAAGCCACGATATCGACATCGAATCTCTTTTTCTCCTTATCACCGAGCTCATCATATGTCTTTGGTCCTGTCTAAGCCTAAGATCACGATTCCGTCATGCTGTTTCAAGAGTATCTCCGTCGCCTCAACTTGATAAGGTCCTTCATCAATGGATTTGAGAATGTTGACCCATTTTCCTTTCCAAGACAATACTGATCGATTCGTTGAGCCCAAGAGTCATAGTCGATTACATCAAGCATGGGTGGGCGAGTATCCGAGCCACCGCTTGAACATCCCCAAGAATGATGGAGATGATAGTAGGACGTTTGTAGACATGTTTCAAGCTCTACGGATTTTACTATTCTTGATTAAACCGAGAAATTGATTCTTTCACGGGATTTTACTAAACCAAAAGAACAACCGTAAGAATGTATCACGAAGAAGTAACAAGCCTAAATGAATAAGTACCTAACCACACAACTAAGCAATTAACAACTCGCTTAAGTAATCAACTCGCTTAATAGCCAAGTCGCATCAAGATCAACTCACAACATAGTCAACTCGCTTAATGAATCAAGTCGCTAAATAGCCAACTCGCTTTAGTATCAACTTCATAACACAATCAACTCGCTTAAACACCAAGTCGCTTAAATTAACTCGCTAGCTTTACAACTCGCTCAATAGCTAAGTCGCTTTAGATCTCAAGTCGCTTAAAGAAACAACTCGCTTAGAACTCAAACCGCATAAAAATCAACTCGCTAAATGTACCAAGTCGCATGTATCAACTCGCATCCAATAACAAAGCAACTCGCTTTGAAGAAATGTGAATTCGAGACTCAACTCGCTTTGTACAATCTTCAAATATAACCACTTTATCAATCAAAAACAACCAAACCACAATGATTTAAGCCTTCCAATTCAAAACCTAAACACATATGATGATCCTAAACACAAAAGTACAAGCAAAATTCAAACTATAACACTAGAATTTTTCTAAATGAATCAAACTCTCCTAAACTCTTAATACCCCAAAAACCTTATGAAATCCACCAAAACAAAGAACATAAAAGATGAATGATCAAACCTTGGCTCTTGATACCAATTGTAACATATTGGATTTCACATACACATCAAACCATTAACACAAGTAGGCGTACAAGAGTGTTTTAGAGAGAGAAAGTTAGAGGTTTAGGGAACTTAGTGAGAGAAAGTGAAAGATATTATTATGAGCTCAACTCTACCTTGGGAGGTAGAGTATTTATAGTCTTACATAAAATGCCACACAATGGTGTGGATCGAGGCATACAGATGGTAAAGACCCGTTCGTCCTCCACGGTGTTACTTAACTAAATACTACTTAACATAAAATAACTATGATGTTAAGTAGGCGTACAAGTGTTTTAGAGAGAGAAAGTTAGAGGTTTAGGAACTTAGTGAGAGAAAGTGAAAGATATTATTATGAGCTCCAACTCTACCTTGGGAGGTAGAGAGTATTTATAGTCTTACATAAAACGCCACACAATGGGCATGGATCGTGCATACGGTGGGTAAAGACCGTCCATCCTCCACGGTGTTACTTAACTAAATACTACTTAACATAAAATAACTATGACTACGAGCTTAACGAATACATATACTTGAAGTGACCGACTCTTTAATACCGGAATTTCTAATTCCTAACAGCTTTTTAGAAGATGTACGCTTTGTTGATTTTGTTGAAGTGTTTTCATCATTCATGCCGGTGTTATTGACAATTATGAGTCTAGTTCAGTAAATGAAAATGTCGATAGCTATATCATGAACCTAAACGATATTAGCACATTTGTTTCAAATTTTGTTTGAAATTTGAATAAACATTAGTTATTATCATGAAGTTTGCATAAATTCTTAGGCTGTTATTGGGTTACTATTATTTGCAAATAGTAAAAACGAGTGTGGGAACCGCGCGATGCAATGGATCGCTTCAAAGGACTTACTTTGTAGCTGACAGTTAAACCTTAGGACTAATTTTGCCAAGTTGCTATAGTTAGCAATTAATTTCTGAGCCTTACTTTGCAACGTCGCTTAAACCTTAGGGACTATTTTTGCCGATTGCTATAGATAGCAATTAATGTTGCAGGACTTATTTTGCGCCGCTACTTAAACATCGAGGACTATTTCGCCAACTTGGGAAAGTTTGCAATTGATGTTTGCTCACAGGACTTACCTTGCAACGCCCCTAAACTTTAGGGACTTGTTTCGCAAGTTGTGAAACTTTGCATTTAATGTTTGGACTTACTTTTGGTACCACTTAAACCTCGTGGACTATTTTTGCCAACTTGGAAAACTTTGCATTTAATGCCTTGCTTGTTCGCTTTTCTTCCCCAACAATTAGTATATATATGACGGGTGATGCATGCGTTGTTAACGCAAGTGTTGTGACCCGTTATATTTTATGTAATGGTCCTTTAAAGTTTAATTATGGTACATCGTTAGTCCTTGAAGGACCTAGTTTGCAAAAACAATTAAACCCTAGGGACTATTTTCGTTAAATGGCTAATGCTACAAAGAAATTAGTTTGCAAGGGACACTTAAATCTTAAGGACTATTTTTGTCAAATTGCTATAGATAATAATTAATGCAAGAAACTTACAAAGGACTTAGCTTGCAACGCTAACTAAACCTTAGGGATTATTTTTGCCATTTGGATAAAGATAGCATTTAATGCTAGTCACTTTGAGTGAAATATACTCCCCCATCTTTAGTATATATCTGAGTGGAAACCTGCGATGCAATGAGGATCGACTTCAAAAGACTTACTTTGTAGCGACACTTAAACCTTAGGGACTAATTTTGCAGTTGCTATAGTTAGCAATTAATTATACAGACTTACCTTGCAACACCCTTTAAACCTCGAAATTGCTTTTTGCCAAGTTGTAAAACTTTGCATTTAATGTTGGACTTACTTTGCGTTATTACTTGAACCTCAGGGACTATTTCGCCAAGTTAGGAAACTTTGCATTAAATGCTTGCTTTGCTTGGCTTGCTTTGCATACACTATGTATGCTTTTTAGTATATTATACAAATAGAATATAATAAATGGACTAATGTATAATCATTATTTGGTTGAATCATAATTTAGGAAATGATTTGATTTTTCTTAGCAAAAGGAAATCATTTGATGCGTTTCAAATTTTATATGCAATTTATCATTTCATTGAAGACACACTAAGCATGGCTATATAACAAAACTAGTTTATAAGGCCCGTGGAATCCACGGGTTTTTAGAAGAGATATTGTAAAAATGAAAAATTAGTGTCTAAACAAAATAAGGAAAGGAACGAAAGTAAATATGGTGAATCATTTATTCGAAAGTAATTGAAGTAATACGTCAATTATAGTATAGAGTACAATGCTTGTAAGTAATAATGTAATAAACTCCCATGCACGTGAGCTCCAATCTTGACCGCCTTTAAAAATCAAGTGTATATAGTGGGAAGTTGATAAAGTGATAAGCCAATAAACATTTATTGACAACCTAGTAAAAGTATAAAAATAATGTGTAAGTAAAAGTAAATGTAAAAGAAGTTTGTGATTGATATCAATATCATTTTTCCATTGGAAAAAACTTCATTCAGGTGATTAACTTGATCGCTTCACAATTTTCTTTCACAGCACTACTTAGAGTGTCAAAAAAAATTCATGATAAAGTATCATATCTATATATACAATACTGGACATTTCTATTGTTTTGGCAATACTTATTCCACTTTTAAACCGCTTATAGACCCGTGGAATCACTGAGATTTTTATGAAAATTGTTCATTAAAGAGATATTTGTCTGAATAAATCAACTAACGTAAATAAGTTCCATTAATATTGAAATGAATAACAACTAATATGCCTCATACGATAAACAATATAGTTTGATTTATAAAATGAATTTAATCAAACTTTTTTTTAAAATACAACAACACTCTCAACTTATTTACGTGATACAAAACGTTAGTGAATACACGTTTGAAAAAATAACATCACACGTTCCTTTGATGTATTTATATAGTATTAACAACTACTATACGTGTAAGTGTGAAGAGAAAATTGTCTACACGATTATAATTATGTTGTATCCTTCAACTTTTTTTTTTTTTTTTTTTTTTTTTTGAGCAACTTGTATCCTTCAACTTTAAATAGTTGAAGACAAAATTGTTTAACATGATACATGCCCAAAAATATGTAGATGTGGAATTGAAGTAGTTGTGAAATGATATGAAATGTTATATTCATCGAACTCGTCTCCAGAAGCAAGTTTCAACTTCGATACTAATGTCTAAAATTTCAAAATTTGATCTACAATGCCTCTCATAATATTTGACTTCTCGTGTCCATGTATACCAAGTTCGCAAGTAATGATTTGATAAAGCGAGAACTCGTTACATCGCATAAACAAGTTACACATGATTAGTACAAATATAAAACAACACTACACTTATCAACACAAGAATCCTTGAAATTGATGTCTTATTGTCTTCCGTTTCCTAACAAATGGTGGATAGTTGCTACAACAATTATATTGTTCAAGATAAAAACAAAACTAATGATGATAATATAATTCCTTTAACGCAAACATCAATAAAAATAGTTTCAAAAACACAAACAAATTGTCTTAAACTCAACCAAATGCAAAGTGCCAAATGATTGGGACTCCCCAACCACAAACAACGAAATCCAAAATATTGTCTAAAAGCAATGTCAAAATGCAGAATCCAAAATTATTCAGACTACCAAAACACAAAGAAAGAAACCATAATAATGGCTTAAAATAGTGTTTTAAAAATGTCTGTAATGCAAGCTCCTTGCATGATTTTCATCCGACCATCGCATTGCAGGAAGTGCACATTCTTCAATCGTCTTTCTCCACCTTCATCTCCAAAATTTGTCTTTTAATGCTCGAACAATCATTGGTTGGTTATGAATCTGATGTACGTTTAGCACTCTTATTTTTCCACGGGTGTAGTATCTTCATCAGTTTGAGATTTCAGATCTTACTAAAGAGGCGGCTAAACTTACAAATGGAGTGATTTCAGGTAATGCTGAACTGGCAGCCTGATTCCCCTATACAACGTGGAGGCAAATGTTGAAGCATGTACAAAACTTTCCACAATAAAGCGGTGCATTATAAAACAAATGTTGTACAATAATTACCTTAGCGGTGTTACCGTGGAAATGAGAGAGTTGAGAATCTCATAATCGTAAGTGAGACGTAGACAATGAAACACAGCGAAGAAATCCTATGTTTTCAAAAAGAGAGAGAGATTAGCTAACAACCAAATGATCAAATATAAATTACTCAATAAATGCATATCAACAGACCGATAACAAATTAGCACCTCAGACACTCAATTCCTATTCTATAACCAACATCCATTTGCACCGTTTTCCTTTAATATTGAGTTAAGTACTCAAAGGGATAACCCTGTGGCTGTTAGGTACCTCATTCAGATATTGTTCTAACCCAGAAAAGAGAAGGCATTTTACAATAAAAAATTTCACTCCTCAGTACACTTTCTCAAAATCACAATGCTTGCTTCTAAATTATTCCGTATGATTGATTATGTGAATACCTGGATACCCCGTGATTTGCAAGATCGGCGCTGAGTACCGATTGCATTTTGTCTTCTATCGATTAGTACCACAAAGCGCATTGAATTATAATAGGTCATGTTGAGTTATCTCATAATTCAAATCAAGATTCGACTAAAGAATTACATAGTTGATAATAATGAATCAACTAAAGGCGATATACTAATTATATAAACTCTAAAAAATAAGCATCAAGTTATAATCAACTTGCATTGTTGTATATTTCACTTAAATAAAAAGTTTAGACACCTTCATAAAGAATCGGTGCAAACTTAAAAGCTACGTAAAGATAATAAACAAACTCAATTCTAAAATATCAAATAAAAGGTACATAGTTTAAAAGCGCAATGATTTAGGTAAACCGAGTCTATTTAAGTTTTGTATTCCTCTCAACTACATATGATGTAAACTGAAATTCGCCAAGATATCGAAATCTTAGTCATCATATCTCGAACAAAAATCACATTGCATATTATTATTCATACGGGGCGTTTGGATATGCGTATTAAAAGTAATTAAATGATTGCATAATCACAATCGATAGTAGACTACAATAACATAGTAATTTGTCATACTTGAAAGTTTGTAAAGCGTATACATAACAATCCAAGGATTTTAAAAGCTAGCAAAACTGAATTTTTATTTATTAAGTTTGACACCTAAAAATAACAAACTTGACTTGTTACCTCACATGTTCGATCATCCCAAATTTCCTCTTGTACGTAGTCAACAATTATTGGGTTGTAAATACAAAATCACAAACCGTATCCCATAAGAAGTGCCTTTGGTCTATTCTTTCATTATTGCGAACCTATGAGAACACCATCAACACCATTACTCATCTTTGCCAAAACGATATGCCAGAGCTCCTTTAACAGCAAGAGAGATACCAAATACCCATATGATATTTGACTATTCGGATGCCTCAAAATTCCATTAAGATTATCAAGAAGATTTATCTTTATTTTTTATGTCAAGGTTATGTTTACAATTGAAATACACTCAGTGAACCAAGAAACATACTGCTAAGTCTGGACTTGGTGTCCGTTCTGGCTGTGTGGCCTCTAATATCCATAAGTCTGGACTTTATCGTTCATTGCTTGTAAAGGTCATCCTGCAATCTTTCCATGCATTTCAGCGGTCCCAAACATAGTTGTGATTAGATGAAAGTGGCGACAATGGGTTATATCTAATAATGTATAGACTAAGCAAGTCAACATTCATGTCACTTGAAGAGGAAAATTTAAATGTAAGGAGGTATATATTCCTTTCAAATGTTAGTTCTATGCTTCTAACTGACTGATCATTTAGCTTAATAGTCCTTTTTTGATTCTCAATTCCATTCTTTCTTTAAATAGGGACAGAAGGGTTGACTTTTGTTAAAACACCAATTACATCTATGATTGAGAATGTCAAATATATTGAATGTCACAGAAGTGAATTTTTACATGGAGAGACTCGAATTTCGACCCATTTAATTATGAATATATTGGTTTCAAAAATGTTTTATCTCAAACGGGTTGAAAAACAAAATAGTCAGTCAAATGGGATGAAAGTCACTGAATGTTGAAAAACTCCCACAAACAATAGTGACCATTGTTGTATATAAATTAAGAGATAAGAGATTTACCCAATGTATTGCTCTTCAAGTTCTTCCTAATATCTTTATAGTCTTCTCCTTCCATCTATACAAAACCTATAAAAACACAAGAAGAAAAAATAACTTGAAGTGTCAACTAATAATCGAAAAAAAGAACACCAGCTGAAAAAAGTTATGTTGATCAAGGATGGATGACAACACTCCAATACAAATAACACACGAATTCTTATAAGCAATCGAAATTAATGTTATGCCGAGAGAAGTGTCGAATGTATTACGTAACAAAAGAATGTATATAAGAAACGGGCATTAGCAAGGTCTCATTTCACCCTATCTTTCTTAATGAATTCACAAGAGTTCCTAATCGATTGCTAACCCAACTTTAGTAAAGTGAATCATCTCTTGTGCTAATAAAATAAGAGTTGCAACATCACGAATATAAGATACTGTAAATAAACAATTCTATATTTGGTGGAAGATAAACTCACAGTCTCAGAATAAGAGTTCACGGGAGCACACAGTCAGTATCCATAACAACGTCTCACCATACTTATACTCCCACATTTATATCAATCATTGATATGGTAGTTGGTAGATACCACCACGTATTCATACAAATTGCACTTAAAATCCTTAACAAACCTTGAGAAGCAGATTATAGTGAACCAAGAAACATACCGCTAAGTCTGGAATTGGTGTCCGTTCCGGCTGTGTGGCCTGGAATATCCATAAGTCTGGACTTTATCGTTCATTGGTTGTAAAGGTCATCCTGCAATCTTTCCATGCATTTCAGCGGTCCCAAACATAGATGTGGGTAGATAAAAGTGGCCACAATGGGTTATATCTAATCATCTAAAGACTAAGCAAGTCAACATTCATGTCACTTGAAGAGGAAAATTTAAATGTAATGAGGTATATAGTCCTTTCAAATGTTAGTTCTATGCTTCTAATTGAGTGATCATTTAGCTTAATAGTCCTTTTTTGAGTCTCAATTCCATTCTTTCTTTAAATAGAGACAGAAGGGTTGACTTTTGTTAAAACACCAATTACATCTATGATTGAGAATGTCAAATATATTGAATGTCACGAAGTGCATTTTTATTCAATAAACCTCCTAAATCAACCTATCCAAAATATAATTATTGATAATTTATATACTTTACATGGAGAGACTAATTTCGACCCATTTAATTATGAATAAGTTGGTTTCAAAAATTTTTTATCTCAAACGGGTTGAAAAACAAAACAGACAGTCAAATGGGATGAAAGTCACTTAACGTAAGAAAAACGCCCACAAACAATAGTGACCATTGTTGTATATAAATTAAGAGATAAGAGATTTACCCAATGTATTGCTCTTCAAGTTCTTCCTAATATCTTTATAGTCTTCTCCTTGCATCTATACAAAGCCTATAAAAACACAAGAAGAAAGTTCATGAAGTTCCTTCTCTAATCTGTCTGTGAGTTATAAAACAGTTAAGAAAAAAAGATAACAACCACCCAAACACTTCAATTTACATGTGATACTCATCTATACATTATACCTACTACTCTTGGTATGCATTTAGTTCTTTAGCCAAGACAACGGTCTTGTACTAACTTTCATCAGTGGTTAACTCAGTTTCATGAGAATGATCAATACGAATTGCCACAACTTGATGAAAACCCATCGCAGGCCTAAACCGAAGAATCGTTAAACAAAAACAAAATAAGACTATTAAATGTAAAAATATACATATACTTAATTCAACCACAAAACATTATTTAGCATATATAACAAAAGAATCTTTTAATAATTAAGCAACCAAATTAATTTGTATACCTGTTTAAGAGAGCGAACATTGTATAACGAATCAAAATGTAGATTTCTTTGCTGCATTTGTTCCCTTAGGCAATAGACACTGTGAAAATGTAATCGTTATCCTCCGGAGCCGATTGTTGAGAGTGCAATTTCATTTTGTTCAATAGGCCAACAACCTGCAAAAAGGTACAAATAACCTGCAAAAAAGGTACAAATACATAATAGAATCAGACACATATGTGTTTGCTTTAAATGTCATTCAACTCTTGTTCTTCAAAATTACCCACAACACCCTGTTATGTTGAAGTTACTTTATAATCGATTCAGCTTGTATCTTAAAGACATAACTACCGACGTGATGAGACCCAATATCTTCCCATATAAAGATGACATAGGCAAGTACACAATTCAAGCATGACACAATACCTTACATGTTGTTTGCTCATATCAACATACACACGTACATGCATATACATAGAAAGACAAATTCTTAATGAATGGGACACTGACGGAATAATATGGAAGCAACAATTACCCTAGTGGCCATCGGTTGTTTCCGGACCATTATAATTGAATCCTGTATATAAAAAGATTTAAACAAACATATCACAAACATATTATATTTGAATCGAGAAAAAAAAAAAAAAAAAAAAACTCTACTTGCCAATTAATTAAATTCCAGTTCTTTTTTTTAGGGTTCTTATGAATCACAATCATATTATAAATTGAATAGAAACATAATCAAAGGAAAGCATATTATAATTGAATCGAAACAAAATAATTGTAATATGAAGCTAATAAATCGAAACACAAAATATATTATAATCGATTCATTACTTACCAATTCTTTAATCTGTTATGGGTCAAAATAAGGAAGTCAACAGAAGTCAACACGAAAGGTCAAACAAGAAAAGTCAACGTTTCTCCTTCCTCCCATTTTCTCCTTCCTCCCATTGTATAAATACATCTTGCTCATTACATTTCTAGTTAATCAAATTCACTTGTAAAACAGTTATCTTCTCTCATTCTCTCTCACATCATTGTAACAAACTATCTTCCATTAATAACAATCATTGTTCTTGATTCGAGTCTCTATTCTTTATCTTCTTGAGCTCTGTTGTTGAATCGGACCATCTTGGTTCTCCATTGAATCTGGATTGGTCATATCTGTTGTGTTCATAACAATTGGTATCGAGCATCGTTCTTGGCGATTAAAAAAATCCAAAATACGCACCAAAATCATTCGTTTTTCGATTTCCAATCACAAAACGTGTTATTTGTCAATCCTTCATAGTTAGTTGCAAATCTTGATAGTTAATTCACGGTTCTTGAAAATTTATTCTGATTGTTACTCTATTTTGGAAATGTTTGTTAGTCTGTTTCAATTCTTGGTTCACTTTTGATCAAAATGCCTAGTTTAACACGTTCTAGTACCGATGTGAAGATGAGCCTATGAGGAGATGATGAGACAATTGAAAGAGGAATTAAGGCGTGAATTGTTGGTAGAATTAAGGGGTGGTGTTGTTACTCGTGATCGAATATGGTGGCAATGAATCGGGGTGTTAATCGGTATGAAAATACTCGGTTCAATACGGTCACAAAGCTTGAATTTCCAAAGTTTGGAGGAAATGGGGTTAGGAATGGATGTTTATGAGTGAGCAATTCTTTAAAGTTCGTAACGTTCCTGATGAGCATAAGGTAAATCTTATTTCTCTACACTTGTTTGGCAAAGCTTTAGAGTGGCATAAGGTTGTTACAAGTTCATATTTTTTGGGAAAAAATGTGGCTTGGATGACTTATAGAAAGTCAATTTTGCAAAGATTTGTAAAAGATAACAAAGATTATAGTGCACATAAGATGTTTGATGAAATGCCAATAAAGAAAATTTATAAAGAAGGTGTTAAAGAAGCAAGTTATATGGCCGAAATTAACATTGGTGATATGGTTATTGATGAACTTACTAAAGAATGTGTTGTTGAAGTGCAAGAATCGAGTTAAAGAGTCGAGTAAAGTTGAAGAAGGTTGCTTTGTGGGTCTTGATGAAAATGTAGTAAAAAGGTCCTAATGAGGGTGACTTGGGTGTAGGAATGAATTCGGGGAAAAGAGTGGCAAATGATATTAATACCATTGAAGTGTTGAATTGGAGAGTGTTGAATCCATGAAGATGAGTTGAAATCGGTTGACGAGGAAATGGTTCAATTGTTAATATGGCGGCCGAAGTGTTATAGAAGGGCGGGGAATTAATGGATTGATTGCTAATCAATCGTTGACATTAGGTTTTAATCGAGTTGGTATTGGTGATATACATAAATGTTGGGAATTATGTGAAGTTTGGATTATCTTTGAAATTAATCTTCAAGTGTTTCTCTTGAAGAAGAGTGGATTCTTTGAAGACATAATTCTTGATGTATAATAGTTATTAGTCATTTACTGCGGAAGTGTTTATTCCGTGTTTAGTTTATTTAGTGTGGATATACATGAGCTTTATTAGGAAGTGATTGTGTATATCTTATTTAGTTTATGATTATCGTTTCTTGGGAGCGGTTTAGCGATATTGTTTAGGGTTCCTTGTCTATAAAAGGAACACATTAGAATGAGTTATGTACCGATTGGAAAATTGACTTTAGTTAATATAAAGATCCATAGAGGATCAGAAGTTCTTAGTTATTACTTGTGTTTATATTTACGATAAATATAAGTAGTAGAGATTGTCTTTTATTGTACTTGTGATTACATAGGCATACATAACGATCCACGAGCTCAAGATCTATCAAGGTGCATTTGTTTCAACAAGTGGTATCGAGCCTCGTGAGAGTCTCACGATACTAAGGACAAGTTTTTCTAAACACCCATACAACCATAACAAAATCATCATGCACAGTTCGGATGTTGATCTTGAACTCACCAACAACCAAAACTCCACCCATCCGCAACAACTAAGTCTCTAATAGCAATGCTAAGTTTCCTTACCTTAAAGGGAGGAATATGATCGTTGGGCGATGAAGATGCGAAGCTGGATCTCCAACATTGATTGGAATCTATGGCGAGATAATTATGAAGGAGCAGTTTGAAGAGAACTACCACGGATCTTCTTGGTAATATGATGAATGTTCCTCCCAAAGCTGCTTGAAGAGTTCTTGGCGATTCGAGAGAGAAACCAAGGTCGAACTATTCTTACGCAGCTATTCACGAGGATCACTTGAGTGATTTTCACTTCATGCAAGATGCTAAGGATATATGGTTAGCAATTAAGGCGAAGTTCGGTGGGAATGAGGAATCTAGGAGGCGAAGAAGTCCATCTTTGAGACAACAGTTTGGGACTTTCAAATCTCGAAGAGGAAGGAATTACAAGGGCTATGATAAGTTTCACAAGATTTTAAGTCGGTTGAATCGACCGAGGCAAAGCCGATAATGATGATCAGTAACTCTAAGTTTCTAAGGTCATTACCTCCATCACGGCTACATGTAAGCATAGCTTTAAAAGCTAAAGGTGGTTTAGATATGCTTACCTTTGATGAGTGTACCACAAACTTAAAGCTCTTGAACATGATGTAAAGCCCTTTTCGATCATCTTCTTACGCTAGTCATCTTGCATTTGTTGGAGCCTACTCCAAAGTCTAGCTATGGTCCAAGCTCATATCCATCATCATCTTATCTTGCTCCTTCATCAAGTTCTCACTCTAAATCAAGCAACATTATGGAAGATGTACTTGGATCCTTTTGTCGATTATGATCCTCGGCGGATCGGCTTATGAGGATTACGATCGGGTGGATCCGATTGAGATGGAAGAGATGAAGTCGAGGTGGCAAGTGGCCATGCTTTCTATGGATATCAAGAACTTTGGCGCAAAGTGGCGAAGGTTTGGATTCAAAGGACGCGATCCAACAAGGTTTGACAAAGGAAGGTTAAATGCTTCACATGTCAGCGGATGGGTCACTTTTCTAGAGAATGCAAAGCGGAAAGGCGGTGATGAGACAAGATACTCTACTTATCGGCGATGTCGGAAGGATCGGGAACTTCAAAGGGTTCATTTGCTTTGGTCACTCTGGATAGCAATGTGGTGGAAGCAACATGAGGAGGCGATAATGATGGTCTGATAATGTTGGGTTGATTGCAAGTTGTACTTGAGGAGGATAGGCATGATCAGTTGCCTTGATGGGCATCTCTCGGTACAAAACTATTTGTTTGGTTGTAGTGGCGTTATAATGAACTCAAACAAGCTTATGATATTATGGAACCTAAATATAATGAATGCTATGTGGAAGTAGAAGCTTATAAGCAGGCTTTAAAAACACTAGAAAGACAAAAGATTTGGTTTGGAAGAATGAAATAGCTTATGATGAGAAAATAGGTGTTTTAGAAAGAGATCTCGAATGTGCTTCAAATGAATTAAAATGGTGCGAGAAGTTAAGAGCGGATGTGAGAGTCGGAAAATCTAGAGCTTAAGGAGAAACTTAAGGAGAAATTTCTAGGCATAAAGAATGGATGATGAATGGAAATAAGTTAGGTGGTCTCATTTATAGTAGTCAAGCTCCCAATTCTCTGATGGCTTTAGGCTTTAAGAAATATGTAGGATTAGAAGCTAGGGATGACACACGTAAATCTACATCGTGAGGCCTAGCTAATTTTGTGAAAGAAGGTGACCTACATGCGTGTCGTGGACCAATTAGAGGTGAGCACATGCCCATTGACCTTTCCACTATTAAAGACTTTGATGGATCACACCATCGTATGGCAAAAGTCGAGACATGCGGACCTATTATTTCTACTAATGACTTTGTCTCTTGTGTTAAAAGTGACAAGTCCTCCAACCAAGGTCTCTGAGTGTGATTCAAATGACAAGTCGACCTTCCCAAGTCTGCCCTTCCCAGTCTTCACCTGCACTGCACCCAAGACTACCAATAAGCATGTCGGAGTTCTTGCCAAGGAATCCACTTCCAGGCAGTTGCCTCGAAGACTTGCATTTAATTCTTTGCATAATAGTCTTGTTAAAACAATTTTTTCATGGTTTTGGTTTGAATACTTACGCTTGTAATAATACTTCTTTTGGTTTAAATAAATCTTCTAATTAGAAGAAATGTTTTGTGTGTGGAAGTAAATCTCATTTAATTAAGGATTGTGATTATCATGAGCAAAGGATGAGTAGGGTGGTGCTTCTAGGAAATGTAGACCAATGTGGACAAATGTGAATGATATCCCACCTTATGTTCCACAAGATACAAATTATAATATTCCTTTTTCTTGGAGAAACCGGTTGTAAAACCATATGTTCAACCAACAGTGAATATTTTAAAAATGGTTTTGGCCTAGATATGTTAACTCTATGGTGATGGGAAAGATCTTGGGATATGTTGTCAAGACCTCGTGAGTTGTTCTTGGAATACAGGGACCTAAGTTTCATTGGAAACCAAGAACAATAGTGGATCTTATACTTCTACATGGCACAACTCATATGATCCACAAGGCGGTTCAAGTCAACAATGACTTAAGCCTCCGTAGTGTACTAATTATCTGTATATTTTGTTGTTGTAGGATCATCCCTTAAGCATAAAGATGTTGGAATTGTTGGCGGTGGTTGTTCTAGAAGTATGTGCGGAAAGCGAGGGACATGATGCATAACTTTGTACCTATTGAAGGAGGAGGCAATGTTACTTTTGGAGGAAGTGATGGGCAATTCTTGGAAAAGGGACCATCAAAACACCTCATTTGGACTTTGAGAATGTTTATTATGTCAAGGAACTTCAACACTTCAATTTGTTTTCGGTCTCACAAATTTGTGACACTAAGAACAAAGTACTCTTCACAGAGGATGAATGTCTTGTCTTGTCTAAAGACTTCAAACTCCCGAAGAAACTTCAATTCTATGAAGGTTCCTCATGATCACAATCTTTATACATTCAATTTAACTAATGTCCAACCAAGGTGACTTAACATGTTTGGTGGCTAAAGCATCGTGGATGAGTCCACCGTATAGCCTGAAGGATGGCCCGTGTCAATTTCAAGACCATCACCCGACTCTAAAGCGGGCCTTGTTCAAGGTCTTCCTTCAAAGTTTTCACCAATGATCATAAGCGTGTTGCATGCAACAAAGGAAAGCGACCTGAGCCTCATACAAAGGTGTTCTGTTCATGTGATTAGCATTATTTCGAACCTCTTGGTTGCTTCACATGGATCATTTGGTCCAACTAAAGTGAAGCATTGATCATAAATATTTTTGTCGGTGATCGCGATGGTTATAGAAAATTTTGTTGGGTATTCTTTCTAAGGACCAAAGATGAAACATCGAAGTATTGAAAGACTTCATTAACCTTATAGAGAATCGGTTGAACAAAAGGTGAAAGGAATTGGGTGTGATAATGGTACGAGTTCAAAAATGCAACTACGATAGAACTCTGCAGTTAAAGGGAATAAAAAGGGACTATAGCACTCCAAGAACCCCTCAACAAAATGGGGTGGCGAGAAAGAAAGAATAGAACCTTAATAGAGGCTGCAAGATCAATCTTGGCGGACTCTAAACTTCAACCATGTTTTGAATTTGAAAGGTTGGTACGACTTGTTATGTACTAAATAGAGTGTCCATTACTAGACCACACCTTAAAACACCATATGAACTTCTTTTTAGGAAAGTTCACATTATTCATTACCTTAAACCGTTTGGTACGCTAGTGACAATTTTGAATACGGTGATCCTTTGGGCAAATTTGATGAGAAAGGCGATGATGGTTACATTGTGGGGTATTACGCTCATAGTAAGGCATCTGAGTTTACAATGTATACGCTAAGAAGATTGAGGAGACATTGAATCGAGGTATCTTGAAGACAAGCCTAATGTTCAAGGACGGGGTCATATTTGGTCATTTGACCTTGATTACTTGATCGATTACTTGGGTTATGCTAGACATATGGCTAACCAAAATCTGATTCTGAAGCATCTCCAACTACTAGTGCGAAACTTTGGAAGCTCATTCGGCGGTGGGTCGATGATGATGAACAACCCATTGTAGTGCCTTCCTTCTCCCTACCAATTTTGTAGGTGACAACTTCTAAAGATTATCTTGATGTGGGTGAAGATGAATTCTATTATCTTTGAAGACCTTGCCGGATCGAAGAAACAAGAATATCTGACCAATTTAGATCTTTGAGAGGAATGTTGAAAATAGTACAAGTGAAGCAATCGATTGGAACATTCAATTCTCTTTGAAAGTGGTTCATTTCTCCTCACCTCTCCAATTCGGTGAAAGACATGTTGACTCTACTCTATTTCTACTAGAGTGTCAACGAGACCTTGGAGAACCTTATACAAGGTTTCCAAAACCTTGAGACCTTGGTCATCATCAACCTAAGCGAGCATCTTCAACACACCTTCCTATAATCTTGACTTTGAACCTCATGACTAATCTTGATTCCTCCATTGATGTCAACACCACCACTACTACAAGGATCAACAATGTTCATCCAGTCTAATATTATTGGTGATCTAATGCACTGTTAGAACAAGAGCCATGTAGCACGTTCTAAATATGGTCGGTGGCTTTTATCTCTTATGTCTCAAATCAAGAGAGACAATCACACAGACTATGAACATTGTCTGTTTGCTTTGTTTTCTCTCACAAGTGGAACCAACCGGTGTTACTCGGGCTCTTGAAGACTCAAGTTGGCTTGAAGCAATGCGGGATGAGATGCAACAATTTCAAAATCGGCGAGGTTTGGATATTGGTACCACTCACGATGGTAAGTATGCTATTGGGACTAAATGGATTACGAAGAATAAGAGATGCTCGAGTGTTGTCATTAAAAACAAAGCCGATTAGTTGCAGTGTACGAGACAAGAGGAGGATCGATTATGATGAAGTGTTTGCACAGTGGCAAGAGTTGAGGCTATCGGATTTTCTTAGCGTATCATCCTATATGGGTTTATGGTCTATCGGATGGATGTTAAAGGAGCCTTCTTGTATGGTGAAATTGAAGAGAGGTGTATGTCACTCAACCTAAAGGATTTGAAGATCACGATCATCCTAATCATGTTTATAAGGTGGTCAGCTCTTTATGGCCTACATGAGCACCCGAGCACAGTATGCTGAGCTCTCTACATTTCTGTGAAGCACGGTTACGAGAAGAGGTGCAATTGATAAGACTCTTTTCTAAAGAAGAATTCCACCGACATAATTCTTGTGCAAGTGTATGTGGATGACATTATTTTGGATCCACAAAGGAAGCTTAGTGCGGGGAGTTTGAGGAGCTTATGAAGGGAGAGTTTCGGATGAGTGCCATGGGAGAAATGACTTTCTTTTGGGTCTTCAAGTTCGTGACACGATGGTATCTTTATCGGTCGGGACAAATATGTGAGAGACATCTTGAAGAAGTTTGGTATGGAGGTGTAAGGGGCGCCACTACACCTTATGAAGCTCCAAAGACAAAGACCAACAATGAAGCTGATCCACTCGTGAATGTTCATCCATGCGGGTCTATGATTGGGTCTTTGATGTATTTAATGACTTCGAGCCCGATATTACTTTTCTTTGTGAGTGTTTGTTCACGACATCAAGTTACTCCAACGACTTCCCATCTAAATCTTGTAAAGAAGATCTTTAAGTACCTCAAAGGCCAACCTTTTCTAGGTCTTTGGTACCCAAAAGAGTCTCCTTTTAAGTTGGAAGCATATAGTGATAGTGACTATCTTTGGTGCTAATCGGATAGGAGGTCCACCACCTGGAGGTTGCAGTTCCTTGGAAAGAGATTGATTTCTTGGCAATGCAAGAAACAAACTATTGTGGCTACCTCATCTCTTGAAGCAGTATGTTCTTCTTTGCAAATTGTTGTAGACGAGTTCTTTGGATTCAAAATCGGTTGTTGGATTATGGGTACAATTTCATGAACACAACAATTTTATTGATAATCAAAGTACCATATGCATTGTTAAAAATCCGGTTTTTCACGGTCGAACAAAACATATTGAAATCGGGCACCACTTTATAAGAGATGCATATGATAAAAATTTGATAAATGTGGTCAAAATTCATACTAATGATAATGTGGCGGTTGTTAACAAGGCTTTTGAAGGACCAAGGTTTCAACACCTTGTGGTCCATATTAGCATGTAACCATAGCGCAAAGTTTAAGGAGGCATAAACCTCGGGAGCATATGCCTCGGGGAGGATTTGTGTATAACTTTGCATTTTGCTATGTAATTTTGTATATTTGGTTGATTTTAACTAACTCTAACCTGCTAATGTAATCTTAGTGTGTTTCTTTGTTGGTTTGTGTGTTTCTCTGTGTTTGTTTTGTTTTTGCAGGGTGGTTATTCTGTTCAGTTGAGTTATGGTCAAAGAAGTTTAAACTTGTTTCTACTGATTCAAAGTGCTGAAGTGAGTCAATTGTTTCTTCTGAAGATGATGTGCTGAAGTTATATAATTCATTCAAAAGAAATCTTGAAGTAAATTGAGCAAATGGTTCATTCATTCATTCAAAAGCAGTTTCTGATTTCTGACTTAAAAGTACTAGCAACATCAAAAGCATCTACATGATCTACTAGTCCTAATCTATTACATATCATACATTCCAACATCTAACAAGTCGTTGGATATGCATGATCGCTCACATCTTTCACACTAAATCTGGCTATGCTTTTGTGATGTGCATAACCAACCCTAACGGATGCTAAGGATCAAAATGGAGAGGATGGATTGATGCAAATGATTGATGATGACAATGACCACATTTGATGATGGAGAAAATAATGTGTCCTTTGTGCTTCATCTATGTATTTCAACCAAAATGCAACCCATCTACTCTCTTTAAGTTCTTCCCTTATACGATATGTGATGATGCACCAAAACACGATGCAGAAAGACCAAGAACCACCTCTCATCTTACGGAAGTGGTGGATTTTTGGCTCGTGGCCTTCGTTGAGGTGAGGTCTTTGGGGTTGGGAGTAAGATGTTCCCTCCTTATAGGAGTCATCGAATCATCAATGATTCACTTTGATTCACAACACTTTCATCTTGATGAAGAGAAAGGGTGATTTCTTAGGTCGTGGATATGGTTTTGGAAAGTAATGAAGCCATGGATTGGTATCTTCACTAGATGATGATGATGATGATGATGAGGATGTTGTTGTGAGATCTATGATCTCAGGTTTGGTACTCATGGTTTATTTTGGCTAATTTTGGAGTATTGGTGGAATTAGGGTTTGGAAGAATATTTGGGGGTTTTTGATGAAGAAGGAATATGTGCATTGGGATTGTTTTATAGACAGGTTCAAGTGGTAAGAGATTAAATGCGAGTGGGTGAAGCGGTAAAAGATATTCTGAAGCTTCTTGAATAAGTATTACATTTCTGCGATTGTTCTACTTGACGAGAATGGTTTCTGTTCCACCGAAGTTAATAGTGAATATGGTGAAAGTAGAAATCCGCGTCATCGTTGGTCGACTTTGACCAAAATTGGGAAATTTATATTTAATCTCTCTAGGCATATATTCGCTCCTTATTAAGTAATTCGATTATTACTCTCATTCAAAACACTTCCTTTTGTGCAAATTGTAACCTAATCTTCAAAATCTCTCATGGCGCTTCAATTTAAACATGATCATAATAAGGTTGCTTTTCTTGGGCTGCTCGAGGAGATGGTTGTATAGGCCCATGATTTCATTCTTACAAAGATCAAAGATTCGGTATGCATTAACATATTCTCCAAATGCTATATATGAATCCTTGGTTACTCAATTCAAGGCGTCGTGAAAGAAGAAGTGATAATGAGATAGTTGCAAGTGTTGATGGAAAAGAGTATGTGGTGGAGGAGGCGGTCGGAAGACAACTTCGCTTGGATGATAAGAATGGGTTTATCATTCGATTCTATGATGGTACTTGAAGGGCTTAGGGCGATTGGATATCAAAGCACGAGGACGAGATATGTGGTTGAAAAATAAGCTTTGTCCTTGATGAGTGTCTAAATACTCATCATTTTGTACAAAATAAGCGCAAAATCATCCGAAAACACTCGAAACACATCAAAATGATCAAAATATCACAAATCGGTGTTTTATGTGTTTTAAATACAAAAATATCAAAATCGGATGAAAACATATCAAATTTGCAAAATTGCGGTTTAGTCCCCAGTTTCAAAAGTTGTCAAAAGCAGGTCCACCGAGCATAATTTCAAAAGTAAAGTCACCAAAGGTCCTTTTAAAATCAAAACTTGTCAAAAGTAGTCCTTTGGTGAAAAACATGAAAAGTTTGAGAAAATTACAAGTTTAGTCCTTCGACTTTGAAATTTGGCAGAAATGGCCCCTGGAAAATTGCAAAATGGCAAGTTTGACCCTTATACTTTTGAAGATTGTCAATTATGGTCCTTGGAGAAACTTTGTTTAATTGGCGAGGATTGGCCTTGATTTTGAGAAAATTGCATAATTAGTCCTTGTCATTATTAATACCTTTACACCATTTTGGACCTTGCCTACCATATGACCCCCTGTCAAATAAGCTTTTGGACCCCTTTTATATTTAACTCGGTCAAAAACTGGTCAAAACCCACCCACGCGCCAAAACCTTCTGTCTTCTTCACCAGCTGATTCCTTCAAAACCACGAACACTCGACCCCTCCTCACTTATCCCTTCCCTTGTCCCTCCAAACGAAGATTACAAGATACATTCATTACTTCCTATCCCCACTCAATCTCACCCACATGCTTAAAACTCATTTCCATAAAACTAAATAAATGGCCAAGATGGCTTTCATTGATCAATGGCCACAAAATGGTGGGAAGCTGCTCATCTTAGAGAGAAAGCTCAAAGGAGTATAAAGAAGGAAGAATGAAGCTTGAAGAAGCGATAGCTAGTTTTAAGTTTTCCTTTAATGTCGTTTTTTTACAAATGTAGTAGTTTAAATCAAAATAATGTAATATCGGTTTCTATGTATTGGATTTAACTTAATTAAGTGTTTGTAACCAAGTTTCGGTCTTAATTTAAGGTTTCATTTGAGTTTCATAAACTCATGTTCCTTTGTTGGAAAATGCACTCTCAAATTCTTATGTTCAAATCTTTAATAGCTTATGTTTAAACTCCATTAAGCTTATTAAAGTTGTTTAAAACTCTTAGCAAGGTTAAAACTCAAGTTTCAAGAAATTTAGACCATGGTCAACAAAGTCAAAATCAATAGTCAAAAGCAGGTTTTGAGTTTAAATTACGATTTCAATGTGTTAATTAGATGATTTTAATGTCATTTGGTCTATTTCAAATCTTTTCAATGCGGTTTTCGATGAAGGATACGTTTTAAATGTCATTGGTTCATGATAAAGTAGTGTTTGGTTCATGCTTGTTTTCGTTCAAAACCCATTTTACCCACTTTGACTCTCAAAGTCAAAGTGGTTCAAGGTTTAAGCAAGTTTTAAAAGTGTGTTTAGCTTAGATTACAAAGTTTGTAAGTTTGGTTTGAAAAAAAAAGTGACATCTTTTACATCCACTTCGCGTGAATTGTTCTTCTTCTTCATTTGACCAGTTTTCAAGCTTGTTTGTCATCTAAAACTTGTCCAAATAGCTTTTCTCACATCCCAACATGCCCATCTTTACATAGCTTTAGCTTATTTGCTCTTAGGATAGTTTTAGGTTAGCTTAAAATTGCTTTAAAATCTGTAAAACCCATGGCGATTACGTTTTGCGACCGCAGATCCTATTTCCAGCTTATTTTAGTGCTTTTAGTGCTCCATTTTAGCTTATTTTATGTACCTTAGTGCTTATTAGGTGACATAGACTAGGTGTACCAGTTTTAGCTTATGTTATGCTTATTTAGTGCTTATTTAGCTTTTAGAATAGCTTATCATTTCCTTGAATGCTCATTTCCCTTTTAGCTTAGGACTCCCTTAAAGCGCTTATTCTTCCCTTTTAGTTGCTTATTTCCTGTGACTTTTAGCTTATTAATGTTCCTAGAGTGCTTATTTTCATGTTTGGATTGCTTATTGTATGCCTTTTTAGCTTAAAATCGCTATAAAGGGTGTTTGTTTTGCTTTTGTTAGCTGTTGTGGATAAGCGGTTCTAAGCTGCTTATTCAAGGTTTTAGTAAAAGTGTTTTCACAAAAGTTCTTAATTTGGTCTTATTTATAAGTTGCAAAAGAAAAATTTGAAAAAATAGTTTGCAAAAGGTGCGGGGGTGGGATTCGACCCCACGACCTCTTGCTCAAAGACACAACACAACACCTCAAATCCAAGCGCCTAGGGTCTTTGATCGGTCATCTTTTGCACTATTAGTTATTTAAGTACAGTTTCGGTTTAAGCTTATTAGCTTATATTAGCTTTTTAGTTGCTTATTTAGTATAGTAGTACCCAACTTTTCATTTTTCTTAAAATCGGTTTAGCTTAAAGTATTTTCGTGAAAATTTGATTTTCAAAATCATTTAGTATTTTAATAATTAAATTAGATTAAATTAGTTTTAAATCATAATAAATAATTTAAAAGTCGAAAAAATACCCGGCTTTTCCTAAAATTTTCTTTTGTCATGTAGTGCGTGAGAAAATTGTTTTACATTCGTAGGACTTTTATTTCACAAATTTTACGTTTTATCTTGCGCTCACAGTAATTTTCGTACATAACGTCGTTTTCATTTTAGGCCACGTTTTAGATATTTTAAGTTTACGTTTTAATTAAAATAGTTTATTTAAGTCATTTTGTTTTATAAAATCAAACAAAAACATCACTTTAAATATAGTGATAGCGTTTATTTAATATTTTTAATCTTTTAATTTCCTTTAATTTGCATTTAAGCCGTTTTAATTTGTTGGCTTTTACGTAGTTATAATTAATTCACAAAATCCTTTTCCGTTCAAATCTTGGATCACTATCGTTTGATAATCCATTGCATAGCTCATTTGGGACATAACGACAGGAAACACTATACTCCCAGGATCTTCATTGCATTTGTGTATCGAATTGTTTTAAATGCATTACGGTGGTCATTCACAAGTGACGGTTGTGTGATTAGACTTGACGGTTTCTTGTGAGATCAAATTTTTGGCGCCACGGGGGTGTCTTTGATTATCTTCCGTTTAGCAGATTAGTAATTTGGATACTCACTCATTTGTTCATACCATCCATCTGTATATGTTTATATTTTCTTATCCAAAAATACAAAAATACTCTTCTCATTCCTCTTATCCGTATGATTCTATTTCTCTTACCCCCTCGTACCGTTTGATTCTACTCTTCTTTAACCTCAAAACCATTTGATTCTCTTCTTTTCCCTCTTATGTTTAATTCTAATGGCGGACACGCGTACGATGTCAGAATTGCTCCAAGTACCCATCGAGGGTTACGAAGATGCTATCGTTAAATAGGAGATTCTTTCCAGAATTTCGAGATAAACACGGTTTAATTCAACTAATTATGTCAAATCCATTCTATGGTTTTGAGAGGGACGATCCCTATGCTCACATCCGATGGTTTGATAGATTAATTTCAACTATAAAATATAAGGATGTTCCTCATGACACAATTAAGTTGATGTTATTCTCATTTTCTCTCGAGGGGGTAGCCCGGAATTGGCTCGATAAAGAACCCCCACGATCGATCACTACTTGGGACGATCTCGTTTTAAAATTTGTAAATCGTTTCTTTCCTTATTCTAGAACGAAAAATCTTAAGAGCGAAATTACAAACTTCCGGTGTGTTAATGAAAGTTTTGGTGAGGCATGGGAAGATTCAAAGATCTCTATGGAAATGCCCACATCATGGTTTCTCGGAATTACTCGGATCGATATATTCTACAATGCTTTAATGCAAACCGATCAAGATTCACTGTAATGAGCCATGGGTGGCAATATCTTATGTCGTACCCAAGGGATATATTGACGATCATCGAGAACAAATCGAAAGTTCCGACATCAAGAAACAAACCGGTTAAGATGGTGAGCCTACCAATGATATTCGATCGTGAAGCAAAAACTAGAGCCCGTTGATACCGTTTCCAAAAGATGTGATTATTGTGGTGGTCCCCATCCTTTTACGATTGTCAAGCCAGCGATGGCGAGGTTTATAATGCTACATCAACCCAATATCACAAAATTTCGTTTCGATGATGATGAGGATTCCATTCAAATGAAAGAATATTATGCGAGTTTGTCGGCTACAACCAATCATTTACGAGCCTTTCATTTCCGACTCTTCCCTTCACTCACACGGTTGAGAGAAGTAGCGTTGTTTAGAAGAGTTCGATGATCATATTTCAACAAACATTGTTGAACCCGTTGACTCTCTCATAATGGGGACGAGCCTCTTGCACTATTCGAAATGGAATCGTCTAGTGTTGAGAGCCTTGTCCCAATCCCAGTGAGTCAGGGTTATCTCCATTAATATGTGTGATAAGCCTCTTGATGATGATTCTTACCCTCCTCTTGACATTCCAAATGATCATGTTGATATGTTCTCCGATTCTGACAACGATTGTACTTCGTTTGACGATTCTTTATCTTGTGGAGACATCGATTATGTCGAGAACTTACCTTCTAAGCTAGAGGAAGTGAGAAATTCTGATGATCTGGAAATTGAGGACGAGATACTTCGTGAACAATTGTTCAATATAAATCTCCTCGTTTCTAAGATCGAATCATTTTGTGCTAAGTCGACTTCATCTCCTATCCCGTTGTGGATAGTGACTCTACATTGGACAAGCCCGAGCTTGAGGCTTTTCAATGATTCTCTTCATGAAGAGTTCTCGGTGAACTCTCTCATGACATATCTCCTCAGGAATATGATCATTTCCATTTTGATCTTGAGGATGATATTGGCTCGGAGGAAGGTGTACTCTATCATAAGAGTTTGCTTATTGATGATACTACCTTCACCCTTCCTCCCGATATGTCTACATGTGAGGATGAAGACTGGATCTTGATTGTTATCAACATCTTTCTTCCATTCCTCACATATGATGTGACTTCCTCTCTTCTTCCTCCTTGGAATGAAGACACTATCTTTGACCCGGCATTTTCATTTATCATTTTGAGCGGTTCTATCTATATCTCATCGGTGTGGAACTTTCAACACATTCGATGTTTATACAAATATCTTGAATGAAAGTCAGATGGAGATTGTTTCTTCACGTTGTTTCCCATGAACCAATGAATTGAGAATTCGAGTCAAGCTAGCGACTCGGTAACCAAAAACGAGAGCACACACCATATGGGTTTTCACCCATATTTCGACTTCTTACCCTTTCTACCACCTAAGTGTGGGGTGATGCCCAGGTTATTATAAAAAAAAAAAAAAAAAAAAAAAAAAAAACACTTTCAAATAATGGCGTAGTATTTCCCTTTTCGTTCTTTGTTTCGGCATAACCGCGGTACTTTGAATATTGAGGCAATATTCATTTCTAAGTGTGGGGAATTCTCGCGAATTTTATCATATAATTATACCAATTCCCGTTTTTGGCCAAAATTTTTTTTGGAGTAAGTGTTTACACTTTCTCATTTGGTTATCGATCCGCCATGTACGTAAGACAAAAGGATTAGCTAATCCGAGAGCAAGCGGCTCTTGGTAAAGATATCTCAAATCCGTTAACGACTTGCAATTTGCCCAAAATTATATGGTATTCATTTCACCATATCCTAAAAAGTGAAGAGTTGGCTAGCCATAAGTTTATTGCTTGTGGTAAAGGCGATGGAAAATCCATAATTGGTAATCAACTCACCAAAGATAATATTGATAATTTATCTAAGAGTTGGCTAGTCGAGAAAGTACGGCTCTGGTAAAGACAAAATCAAATCAGTTAAAAGGCGGTGGTTTGCTCAAAATCACATGGTTATCGATGTACCATGGTTCTTACTTGAGCTGAAACATTTGGCTACTCGAAGTAATGGCTTTTGGTAAAGAGATTAAAATCCATTATGTTTTCTCAAATCATTGCTAGGGACTAGCAATATCTCGATAATGAGGGATTGATGAGTGTCTAAATACTCATCATTTTTGTACAAAATAAAGCGCAAAATCATCCGAAAACACTGAAACACATCAAAATGATCAAAATATCACAAATCGGTGTTTTATGTGTTTTAAATACAAAAATATCAAAATCGGATGAAAACATATCAAATTTGCAAAATTGCGGTTTAGTCCCCAAGTTTCAAAAGTTATCAAAAACAGTCCCTGAGCACATAATTTCAAAAGTAAAGTCACCAAAGGTCCTTTTAAAATCAAAACTTGTCAAAATTAGTCCTTTGGTGAAAAACATGAAAAGTTTGAGAAAATTACAAGTTTAGTCCTTCAACTTTGAAATTTGGCAGAAATGGCCCCTGGAAAATTGCAAAATGGCAAGTTTGACCCTTATACTTTTGAAGATTGTCAATTATGGTCCTTGGAGAAACTTTGTTTAATTGGCAGGATTGGCCCTTGATTTTCAGAAAATTGCATAATTAGTCCTTGTCATTATTAATACCTTTACACCATTTTTTGACCTTGCCTACCATATGACCCCTGTCAAATAAGCTTTTGGACCCCTTTTATATTTAACTCGGTCAAAACACTGGTCAAAACCCACCAGCGCCAAAACCTTCCTGTCTTCTTCACCCACTTGATTCTGCTAAAACCACGAACACTCGACCCCTCCTCACTTATCCCTTCCCTTGTCCCTCCAAAGAAGATTACAAGATACATTCATTACTTCCCTATCCCACACTCAATCTCACCCACATGCTTAAAACTCATTTCCATAAAACTAAATAAATGGCCAAGATGGCTTTCATTGATCAATGGCCACAAAATGGTGGGGCTGCTCATCTTAGAGAAAGCTCGAGGAGTATAAAGAAGGAAGAATGAAGCTTGAAGAAGCGATAGCTAGTTTTAAGCGGTGTTGTAAGCGGCCTAGGCGGCGCTGAAAGCGCTAAGCGCTAGTCGACCTCCACCGCCCGATTTGTAGCAAATCGGCCAAATTAAGCGTTTTGGTCAAAAGCGGTCAACAAACCGCCTAAGCGGGACAATCGACCGTCGGCCTAAGCGGCGGGTCGGTCAATGGCGGTCAACGGCGGTCAACTCCGGTCAACGGCGGTCAGCGCCGGTTTAACATCAGATCTAGGGTTGAAGAAGGTGAAAGGAGAGTAAAGTGAGAAGTGGAGGCTATGTTTTTAATGTTATGTAACCCTAGCCCTATTAATATATGATTTATTGGCCCATTAAAAACCACATTCAATAGGCCCAACCACTAAGTGAGTGGGCTTTAATAAAAATAGATCAAATCTTTATCAAAATCATATATAATGTAAATTTTATAACATATAAAAAAAATGTAATTAAGAATAATAAAAACATTAATAAAATTATTAAAAAAATATACAATTTATGCATATTTTATACCAAATACATATAATTTTAAATTTTTTATATATAAAGTTCAATCCGCAAGCGGCGCTGAGGCCGCCTAAGCGGTCTAGGCGCTAGGCGGTGCCGAACCGCCAAACTAGCGCCTAGCGTTTTGCAACATTGGTTTTAAGTTTTCCTTTAATGTCGTTTTTTTTTTACAAATGTAGTAGTTTAAATCAAAATAATGTAATATCAGTTTCTATGTATTGGATTTAACTTAATTAAGTGTTTGTAACCAAGTTTAGGTCTTAATTTAAGGTTTCATTTGAGTTTCATAAACTCATGTTCCTTTGTTGGAAAATGCACTCTCAAATTCTTATGTTCAAATCTTTAATAGCTTATGTTTAAACTCCATTAAGCTTATTAAAGTTGTTTAAAACTCTTGGCAAGGTTAAAACTCAAGTTTCAAGAAATTTAGTCCATGGTCAACAAAGTCAAAATCAATAGTCAAAGCAGTTTTGAGTTTAAATTCGATTTCAATGTGTTAATTAGATGATTTTAATGTCATTTGGTCTATTTCAAATCATTCAATCGGTTTTCGATGAAGGATACATTTTAAATGTCATTGGTTCATGATAAAGTAGTGTTTGGTTCATGCTTGTTTTTCGTTCAAAACCCATTTTTACCCACTTTGACTCTCAAAGTCAAAGTGGTTCAAGGTTTAAGCAAGTTTTAAAAGTGTGTTTAGCTTATATTACAAAGTTTGTAAGTTTGGTTTGAAAAAAAGTGACATCTTTACATCCATTTCACGTAAGCATTTCTTCTTTGCTTTGTGACTGCGTTTTCAAGCTTGTTTGTCATCTAAAACTTGTCCAAATAGCTTTTCTCACATCCCAACATGCCCGTCTTTACATAGCTTTAGCTTATTTGCTCTTAGGATAGTTTTAGGTTAGCTTAAAATTGCTTTAAAATCATCAAAACCCATGGCGATTACATTTTGCGACCACTGCAGTCCATTTCGACTTATTTTGTGCTTTTAGTGCTCCATTTAGCTTATTTTATGTACCTTAGTGCTTATTAGGTGACATAGACTAGGTGTACCAGTTTTTAGCTTATGTTATGCTTATTTAGTGCTTATTTAGCTTCTTAGAATAGCTTATCATTTCCTTGAATGCTCATTTCCCTTTTAGCTTAGGACTCCCCTTAAACTGCTTATTCTTCCCTTTTAGTTGCTTATTTCCTGTGACTTTTAGCTTATTAATGTTCCTAGAGTGCTTATTTTCATGTTTGGATTGCTTATTGTATGCCTTTTTAGCTTAAAATCTGCTATAAGGGGTGTTTGTTTTTTGCTTTTGTTAACTGTTGTGGATAAGCAGTTCTAAACTGCTTATTCCAAGGTTTTGGTAAAAAGTGTTTTCACAAAAGTTCTTAATTTGGTCTTATTTATAAGTTGCAAAAGAAAAATTTGAAAAAAATAGTTTGCAAAAGGTGCGGGGTGGGATTCGACCCCGACCTCTTGCTCAAAGACACAACACAACACCTCAAATCCAAGCGCCTAGGGTCTTTGATCGGTCATCTTTGCACTATTAGTTATTTAAGTACAGTTCGGTTTTAAGCTTATTAGCTTATATTAGCTTTTAGTTGCTTATTTCGTATAGTAGTACCCAACTTTTCATTTTTCTTAAAATCGGTTTAGCTTAAAGTATTTTACGTGAAAATTTGATTTTTCAAAATCATTTAGTATTTTAATAATTAAATTAGATTAAATTAGTTTTTAAATCATAATAAATAATTTAAAAGTCGAAAAAATACCCGCTTTTTCCTAAAATTTTCTTTTGTCATGTAGTACATTGAGAAAATTGTTTTACATTAAATGAGGACTTTTATTTCACAAATTTTACGTTTATCTTGCGCTCAGCGTAATTTTCGTACATAACGTACGTTTTCATTTTAGGCCACGTTTTTAGATATTTTAAGTTTACATTTTAATTAAAATAGTTTATTTAAGTCATTTTGTTTTATAAAATCAAACAAAAACATCACTTTAAATATAGTGATAGCGTTTATTTAATATTTTTAATCTTTTTAATTTCCTTTAATTTGCATTTAAGCCGTTTTAATTTGTTGGCTTTTCTGTAGTTATAATTAATTCACAAAATCCTTTTCCGTTCAAATCTTGATCACTATCGTTTGATAATCCATTGCATAGCTCATTGGGACATAACGACGGGAAACACTATACTCCCGGATCTTCATTGCATTTGTATACGAATTGTTTTAAATGCATTACGGTGGTCATTCACAAGTGACCGGTTTGTGTGATTAGACTTGGCGGTTTCTTGAGATCGGTCCTATGTGGAGGTTCTTGGTTCATACGTTGCTCGGTGTATGAGCAATAAGTCCGGAGGATGGGATCGGTTTTCAACACAAATGGGATGTGGTATTGTTTGTTTATCTAAGGGTTTGACTTATAATTTTCTAAGTTTATCTTTGATAATATGGTAGAAAATATAACTAGGAAAAGGGTAAGTTTTGATGTACCCTAGGTTCTTCGAGATGATATTGAATGTTTCTACACAAACCCAAGCTTTTCATCCATAAGTGTTTTAAGTCCTAAGTTATTTGCCACGATGAGAACTAAATTTGAGGGACGCATTTTCCTTTGTTAGTTTGCCATGTTACCTCGGGAGAATGAGGCTGCGATGAGGTTAATGTTGTTTTACCTTCTTCCAATACTAATGATGGTAATATTGTAGTTGATATTGATGAGGGTCCTTCTGTTGTTGTTGAGGCATTTATACCTTCACCTAGACCATGTCCTAGTCAATCACCTACACATGTTTCTACAGATGAGTCGAATGAAGTTCCAATTCCAACTGAGCAATCAGCTGATGCAGATGAGAATCCTATTACTCTTACCTCATTATATGCTCGATGAACAAGCTTACGGTGGGGTGGTGGTCTTAAGAAAGAACTTACGAAACCAAGTCTATTCTTGGTAATAAGATTGTGGAATTGGAGACTAAAGTTGAGAACTTGGAGGAATTCTTTGGTCGGAGGGTAAAAGAAGTTTGGTTTCTTCGAGGAGGAGGACGAAGAGAATCTTCATGCATCCTTGGAATATTGGCGATGTAGCACTTACATCGATGTTTCTTCTCTATTGCTAAATCTTCAAGGCGCAAGGAGCCTATTATATGCTAGCAAAGAAGAAGACAATATTTGAATAAGGTGTCGATGACACTTCAAAGGAGCCAAATATGGTTGATGCATCTGGCGATGTTGTAGTTAAGGAGGTTGCTTGATCATGGTCAAACTTTGTCTATACAAGAACAACCAAATGTTTCGCCTTGACGAGATGATGAAGAGGTTTTATTCTTTGGGAGGATGTATAAGTTGAATTCTTCATACGAAATGTTCTCTACACACTGTTGAGGAATTGTCTCAACTGTTTCCTCGATGTGGGATTGATTGTTCCTTACAAGCTCACATTGGTTCTGCTGAAATTGGTTCTTGAGCCATCTCTTGAAGGACAGGATCACGTGATTGATGATATGCTTAATTCGGTATAGTGGTGAAGAAGAAAATCAAGCTCGAGCTCGGATATTTGCCGATTATGAGAATATGCGGAAGAGTCGTGTTGTTGCTAAATTTCTTCAAGATCGGTATGCTTCTAATTTGTCTCACGAAAGGAAATTAGAGCTTGATGCATTACTTCCTATGATCACTGATGATCAATGGGATGCTTATACTTCTCAAGGTGCATCTGATCCTAATCTTGCAAAACTTATATTAGGAGCATCTTTTGATGATGAGAATTTTGTGGATAAAATGGTAGAACTTGGTACTCAAAGGAAGCAAGAAGGCTAGCAAAGAGAAGAGCTCTTATTGATCAAAGAAATAAAGCCAAAGAAAAACCTATGACTATTGCTCGAGAAGAGGAATTATATGAGGAGAGTTGTGAAGAATTACGCTATGTATAATTACGGTATGTCAATAAACAAATCGTGCTATGTCGATGATGCTTTGATTAGGCAAGTATAATATGGTTATGAAGTTTTCATCTTACGGTTCTACTTCATCTTCTCAATTGGAAAGCATTGCTTCAATGTGCGATGTTCCTCGAGGCTAAGAGGCGAAAGCAGTTGAAATTGTGGATAATTTTGAAGCTGTTTTGCCTTTGGTGATCTCTTGATTGTTAACTCGACACAACTTACGTAGCTACTCTATCTTCGATGTGGTTGTTCTTCTTGAATCCTCTTTGGTTTCTTACGAAATGTTGTCTAGTGTGGAGTTAAGTGATTCTGAATCGGAAAATGATCTGACTTGATATTGATAACATTGTTGGTATGGGGCAGCGAGCTTGGTTACAAGGAGTTCGACAGTTGGCTAAGAAACATGCTTTCGGGAATATTGATTTAGATCTTAAGGTGATGAATCTACTTTTATTGAAGTTGGATCATTGAAGTTTTTCTGAAGGAGCTCATGTGGTATTGGTTAATTGGAAAAGTGGAAAGCTTAACACTTGTTTATAAATTTGGATAATCGTACTTGAGTTCAACTTCTTGAAGGACATTCTTCATTTGGTGACTAGACATGATTTGAAAATCTTTGTATGAACATGTCATTCGATTATTATAAGTTTCATTCAAAGAACGGTTACGGTTTATATTTGTTGGGTGATCTTGAGGTTATGTTTGATTCTCATTTTCAAATGGTAAAGGGTATTCTATTTGGAAGAATTCTCATAAGTGGGAGATTGAGAGTTGGAGATTTTATCCTCGCCTTGTGTTCATGTAGTCTGAGACTACATGTGGGATGATTTGTGTATGCTATCGGATAAGCTTTATCCTTTATCTCATTACTTTTATGGAAAGGTTCTTTGAGACACAAGTTGGAAGTGCCTCTTAATCCATTGGCAATGATGAACTTCATGCTTCTCAATGTGTTGGTTTGATTAAAAATCGACTTATGTCACATCAAGGTTCATCTTGCTTGTAATTCTCACGGTTATTTTGTAATATTTGTTTTATTTATTTCTTAGTTAAAAAAAAATGTTTTGGTTTTATCTAACTTTTCTTGCGGGTTTGTTGTATACTTTTCTTGGTTATTGACTCACGGATATATCTTGTGTATGTCAAAGATTTAGCTAGTCCAAAGTGCGACTTTGGTAAAGACACATCAAATCTGTTGATAATTGTAATGGTTTGCTAAAATCATAGGGTATGCAACCACCTATGCTTAATTCTTTGAGTGTTGTATGGTTTTCAATTCACCATGGTCTATTCCTTTTGGAATCCAAGAATTGACTAGCCCACATGTATGAGATGTTCTTCTTTGGATTTTTTTTGTTCTTTGTTCGTTTACAATCCTCCGGAGCTATTTTGTTAAAGATCTATCGAAGCGGAACTTAACCAAGTCAAATTCAGTTTAGGGAGGATTGTTGGGAATTATGTGAAGTTTGGATTATCTTGAAATTAATGCCAAGTGTTTCTCTTGAAGAAGAGTGGATTCTGCGAAGACATAATCTCTGATGTATAATAGTTATTAGTCATTTTACGGAAGTGTTTATTCCGTGTTTAGTTTATTTAGTGTGGATATACATGAGCTTTATTAGGAAGTGATTGTGTATATCTTATTTAGTTTATGATTATCGTTTCTTGGGAAGCGGTTTAGCGATATTGTTTAGGGTTCCTTGTCTATAAAAGGAACACATTAGAATGAGTTATGTACCGATTGGAAAATTCAGTTTTAGTTAATATAAAGATCCATAGAGGATCAAGAAGTTCTTAGTTATTACTTGTGTTTATATTCCGCTGATAAATATAAGTAGTAGAGATTGTCTTTTATTGTGCTTGTGATTACATATGCATACATAACGATCCACGAGCTCAAGATCTATCAAGATCTGTTTGTTTCAACAATAAATGTGAAGTCTGGTTGATGAGAGTCAAAAATGCATTATTGTTAAGGTTACATCAGAGTTTGATTTGTTTGGTCATTTTTTCGTGTGGTCATGAAAAGGCACATAAGGCACATATAGAAGGTGAGTATATTTTAACAAATATACAAGTGTTTGATCCAGGAGGAAAACAAGTTGGTGATTCAAGGGGTCTAGTGGTGAAAATGTGCTTGATAAACAAGTAATTGAGATTATAGTTGTTGTGACATCATATGTTCTGGTTGAGAATTCATGGTTAAGATCTAAAGAATATGAGTTTGAGGGTATTAATCAACGGGGATGGGAGACAGATTATGGTGTAGTTGTGATGATCTTATATGTTAAATCATTGATAATAATGAAGCGAAATGAGTTTGGGATTATTAGTCTCCTGGATAATATGGTTCACGTATATGTTTTTGGGAATATGTTAGTTTTAGAAGAAGCTGATATTGGAAATTCAGTCACAACCCTTCTTGTGCAGACCTTGTTGGAAAAGGAATACGAGATGGTTTTGTGATATGAACAAGTTTTAATGGATTCAAGCAGTTGGCTCGGTGAATTTGGAATAGAGTGTGTTGGTGTCTGACTTGAAGTGACTTATGATGTTGGTTTTGTTATGTGTGTCGGCCGGTTCGGGAATGTGGAAGACATGAGAAGGTTGAATCAAGTGCATACAAGTGGTGTAGAAGCTTTGAGGAACAAGGTTTCTGTTTAAGGAATGACACTTGGTCAACGAAGAGAGGTGTCTGTTGTGTTTTGAGTGTGTCACAGTTTAATCATCCAAATTCATTTCATAGTGTGGTGGAACAAGGAAGACCTGCAGGGGACATTAAAGCACTTGAACTAGTGTTTGAAATGGCCACTGAAGTACCTGATCTAGTACCTAGAGTGTGTAATAAAGGAAACATTGAAGGATGCAAAGGGTTTTTAGTTCATTGTGATAATTCATGGACTGGTTCTTTTAGTAAGTTGTTCAGTTCATTGTGTAAGTTTAGGAAGTGGCTCATTCGGAAGGTTGTTCTTTTAGAGGTACATGAAATACAAAGCTCGACTTGTAGTGTATCAATGAGACCGGTAGCAAGTCATCCTGCGGTCGGTGAGTTGGTTCGAGGACTCATATGTTTGGGAGATCACTCGACCGACGAAGAGGTTAAGAAACTCATTTAGCTTGAAGAGAAATAATTTTATTGGCTCGAGGAGGATGATGCAAGGAAACTCCACAACAACATGACCCGAGTTTTCAAAGTTACCCTTGGATGCTTGAGGACAAGCATCATTTTAAGCGGATGGATTGTTATGGGTCAAAATAAGGAAGTCAGAAGTCAACACGAAAGGTCAAACAAGAAAAGTCAACGTTTCTCCTTCCTCCCATTTTCTCCTTCCTCCCATTGTATAAATACATCTTGCTCATTACATTTCTAGTTAATCAAATTCACTTGTAAAAGCAGTTATCTTCTCTCATTCTCTCACATCATTGTAACAAACTATCTTCCATTAATAACAATCATTGTTCTTGATTCGAGTCTCTATTCTTTATCTTCTTGAGCTCTGTTGTTGAATCGAGGCCATCTTGGTTCTCCATTGAATCTGGATTGGTCATATCTGTTGTGTTCATAACATAATCTTGGCGCATAAAAATCAACGCTGCAAGTAACAAAAAAATCTTGATTGTGCGGTTCTTCTCTTAAGATCGGTGGCAGCTATGAAATTTATATTACCATGGATCGGTAAAAGATAAAAGAAACCAAAATTAACACAAAAACTTACAACTTATGAAGCGTTCCTCTCTTAAGATCTAAACACTGACATCGCATCGAGATTTGGAGCGTATTTTGGAGCAGAAGGAAGGTGTTAGGAATGATTCTCTTGATTGGAATGAAACAGAAGATTCATATGATTTTAATGCGAAGAAGAATACGCAGCATTGAAAATGTTTATGAGTTTCCAAAATTACTGATCAAAATTTTTATGAATTTCCAAAACGCATCACTAAACGTATGGAAGAAGTCTTTTGAACCTCACGTGTTCTATCACGTGGTTTACTGGAGTTAGTAGAATGAAGGGATGCATTGAGGTGTTGTACAAAGTTGTTAAATATGGAATAAAATTTAATTTTAATAAGCTTATAGGGTAGTACAGTATTGTCATATATTATATTGTATAGATGTGATATCTGTATAAATGGCCGTACATCATTAAGTCATTATGGTTGGATTCATTAACTTTACATAAGAACATGTATTTTATTTTAATCGTCCACATGTATGAAAAATTGTCAAATATACATTTTGTTGTTACGTGCGTTTAAAAATTATTGTAGCTTTAGTTTTTGTTTTGCATTATTCTATGTAGGTACAATTTTGTTAGAACTTGAATATACCATGGAAAGTGAAAAAAAAAATCGATGAAGCTAAAGTAACGGCAATCAAAGAAGTCGAAAAAGATGATAAAAGTTGATCTAAAAAATAGCCATGATTTTGATAAGCGGCGTTTTAAGATTATCATAAACTTCTATTCAAGCACAAATCATTAATGGGACACATTTTGAAAATAAGGTCATCATACTACGATTAAGAATTACTCCATTTGATAAACGTTTACCTCTAAAGATCGTGAGGAAACAATATCCCATTTCGGTGTCATTCACCATGACAATAAACAAGAGCCAAGGCCAATCGCTTTCAAAAGTAGGTTTGTATCTGCCACGTCCTGTTTCACACGTGGACGGTATATGTAGCTCTTTCGCGTGTCAAGCAAAACGTTTGAAGGTTGTTATTCTGAGATCACGGATGGTAACATATCACCAAGTACTATAAATGTTGTATATAAAAAGTTCTTCAAATTCTATAATCAAGCGGCAAATAGGTATGTACATTTGTCATATATCATGTTTTGTGGCATTTTCTTATTTAGACTTATTATAAATCCCAAACTTTTTACTTACATTTTTTTTATACTTATTAGGTGTTCACAGAATGGACCTTTTGTTGAAGTGTTAAAATGCTCACTACATGCATTTGCTTCTCAAGACAAACGTATTGGAGATCAAGGCAATGAACATTTATTAAACACATATTTACAAACATTTTATTTTATACTTTCATGAACTTATAACTTATTGGTCCCTTACAAGAAAATTACATACCGGTTACGTTCGTTGTTCTTTCTTACTTTATTCACGTACTTACCTTTTTTTAATTAAAAAAACCTACTAAAATCCCGTGGATTCCACAGGTCTATAAGCTAGTTATAAATAGACATGAAATCTTATTATGTAATCACACAAAAAAAACACAATCAATAATATCTCTACTTACAACCTTACATGTCCGTGAGATTTTGGTGTAGTTTAAAGAGTTTGTATTATTGTCGTAAATCAACAACAACAACAACAAAATGGTTTCATTGCAAACTATATAGTTTTCATGAGGTATCTACTAAATTTGTTCGAGCACTTATAGAAAAATTTAAGGTATTGGTGGTAGGATTCGAAGTTTGGTGAAAATGTTTAAGCAACCTTCATAAACACATATTTTTCCTCTCGGGCGGTAAGACATTTGAGTGCGTTAATGTCCAAAACAATCTAAAACCTCATAGTTTAGAACATGACTTAGTGAATAAGCTAACAAAGCGTAAAACTTAATGGACCCTAAGCCTATTGGCGTGAGCTTTAATCTATCATCTAACACCCACTGCAGTTTAAAGGAGGTTTCTCGATATACAAACTGGATAAAATGTTGAAATCGTCTTCTTCTTCTCTTTTTCTTTTCTTTTTCTCCTCTTTTTTGCTGTTTATTTGTATGAAGATGGACTTGTATTTGGCGGCATAATTGTATACTGCTTCACAGTATCCTTCATTTTTTTATGACGTTTGCTAAATTGTTTTACGACATGGCTTGCTTTGTCTTTAGGAGGGAGGGGAAATTTGGTGGTGAATTTGTTGTCAACGACACTGATCTTCAACAACGAAAACAATTTGGTGAAAAAGAAAAAAATATGGTTTCGAAGGCAACTCAATAATTTTGTGTGTTTTGACGGCTACGGTTTAGGGTTTATGTATTAAATATGAAAAATAAAATTCTAATTATAAAATAAACGAAAATCCTAATAAAAAATAAAACAAAAGTAATTGGGTTCTCTCCGGACCACCGGCAAGTAGCCGATGACCGGAGGATAGCAATTTTTGTAGATGGATCTTACCTAAAGCTCGGATACCATGTAAATAAAGATATTATTGATTATGTTTTTTGTGTGATTACATAATAAGATTTCATGTCTATTTATAATAAAACATGACTTAACAAATAAGCTAATAAAACCCTAAACGTAATGGACTTTAAGCCTTTTGACTTGGGGTTTAACCTATCATCTAACAAGGGTTGCATACTACATTACTACTAGTAAATAACAAGGTTAACATTTATATTCTCTTAGGTTATTGAATTTCTGGTTGGCTAAACTTTATTAATCGCCATAGTGACAGTACATATTATAAAACCCTATCGGACCTAATCTCACAGCACGGCTTAAGGCAACTACCTAATACCATCTAATACCCTCTCGCGATTCGAGGCGAAATAATGAAAGTGTGAAATTGGAAAGAAAATTATAATAACACTAAAGATGAAAACAAAGCAAAAAATAATTATCTTGATAAATAATCAAAACTTTGATATCACCTGCAGGCCGGTATACACAATCTAAAATTGAGTGAACTTTTTTTTGCCAACTGTCGAAACTTATAACGACGTGTCCGATTGGTGAAACCGGTGATTCCAGTATGATTTTTTTTCCGAATTTAATTACGAATGTACTGGACGCTTAACGACGTCAACAAACTCTAGCGATTTGAGAGTTATAAGCAAAACAACGAGTAAATTGATTTTTTAAGTCGGTGTCTTATTACAGCGTGTGACGGCGCGTCGCCAAAGCTACAGCTTCGATGTGTAAGATAAGTATTTTCTTTGTGTTAGACAAGTCCATGACTTGGATCCTCTCCGTGTCATTTGGCGTATGCAGTATATCTTTATAAACGGCTAATGCAAATTGGTGAGAACATGCTAGAAAAATTATAGTACAATACTGCAATGTTCAGTCGGCTAATAAACATGTATTCCTAATTTGTTTTTATCTTCAAATCGATTTATAATATTACATTTCCGTATATAATAAGTTCACATTTCTTGGAAAATCAAACGTGAAAAGGAAATCAAATTTGAAACTATTGATAGTTAGCGGTAACCAAGTGGCCACTTCACAAATATATAAACGAACCACTCTCAAACACAATTTGGAATCAATTAAAAAGTCAATATTAGCAAAAGAAACCAGTCTACTAATCAAGAAAAACATATTACCAAAATGTCACTTGCCATATGAGTTTTACTAAAACTACCTTTTAAATTAGGATTACTGAGAATCTACTTTGGTAGCATTTTTTCCAAATGACATGAATAAGAAAGTACACGAAGCGTAAATTGTTTTGCTCTCCCTCTCTATTTTGCGCTCCCAAATGTAAAAAAGGGAAAACCGTATTTTTTTGCTTTTGAAATCTAAATGTAACCATCTATTGAGAGAGCAAAAAAGGTTGGGAGAGCAAAAATTTTGCTCTCCGTCCCCACTAAACCAAATAAATCTTCAAAAAAAGCGGATGAAAATACTTATGGGCGTAAAAGCGGAGGAGAGAAAATATTTGCTCTCACTATCGTCATCTCTCTTGTCCACATGATACTCGAAATTGGGAGAAGCAAAAAGGTTGGGAGCAAAAATTTTGCTCCGTCCCCACTAAACCAAGTAAATCTTTAAAATTGGGAGCTTGAAAAGATAGGAGAGCAAAAAAATTGCGCTCACGCCGCGTCCACTTTAGATTTGGTCTTAAAATGCGTGTAATGATCTAAGCGTGGGCGCAAAAAGTTGGGAGAGCAAACAATTTACACGTAGAGTAGCTTTTGATAACACAGCTTTCAACGATTTATTTTGGTAACACTATTTCCTATATTTCTCTTTTAGAAATTTCCTCAAGAAAAACATATTACCAAAATGTCACTTGCCATATGAGTTTTACTAAAAACTACCTTTTAAATTAGGATTACCAGAATCTACTTTGAGCGCATTTTTTCCAAATGACATGAATAAGAAAGTACGGGCGTAAATTGTTTTTTTCTCCTCTCTATTTTGCGCTCCCAAATGTAAAAAGGAAAACCGTATTTTTGCTTTTGAAATCTAAATGTAACCATCTATTGAGAGAGCAAAAAGGTTGGGAGAGCAAAATTTTGCTCTCCGTCCCCACTAAACCAAATAAATCTTAAAAAAGCGGATGAAAATACTTATGGGCGTAAGCGGAGGAGAGCAAAATATTTCTTCTCCTATCGTGTCACTCTCTTGTCCATGATACTCGAAATTGGGAGAGCAAAAAAGGTTGGGAGCAAAATTTTGCTCTCCGTCCCCACTAAACCAAGTAAATCTTTAAAATTGGGGCGCAAAAGATAGGAGAGCAAAAAAATTGCCTCGCTTGCGTGTCCACTTTAGATTTGGTCTTAAAATCTGCGTGTAATGATCTAAAGCGTGGGCGCAAAAAAGTTGGGAGAAGCAAACAATTTACGTAGAGTAACTTTTGATACACAAATTTTCAGCGATTTATTTTGGTAACACTATTTCTATATTTCTCTTTTAGAAATTTCCTCAATGAAGAGTGCCTTGGTTTATCCATCTCATTCTTGTTTGTGTTTGCACTTTTGTCCGCCAATCATTATCAACTCCATATTCATTTTGATTCATTATGAGTATAGATATAAACAACATGCAACATAATAAAGAACCCTTACTTTTAATAATAATATGATCAACGTTCAATCTTAAAAGAACCCTTATTTATTTATTTTTATTTTTCAAAATTGCTCCATATGTGTGACAAGTTACAAAATTACCCGATACTTTTAACTAATAACAATTTTTTCATAAAAACTTTATTCATCAATTGTCTAAGACATACTCGTGATTCTTTTACAAAAACATCCGATGAAATGGTCTTTAAATTACTGAACAAAATTAGCCTAATATTGCAATACCGTAAATTAACACAATTTTATAAAAATGTTAAAATTTGATATTTGTTTTTTAAAAGTAAACATAATTCAAAACACACCCTTAAACTATGTAACAAATTAAGAAAACTACACTAAACTTTAATTATTTTACAATTTTGCTTAATACAACAATTTTCTTTTTACCAAATATCTAATATATGTTTAGCAATTTTCTTATATACAAAACATAACAGTAAAATGGTCTTTAAATTTCAAATAAAATGAGTCCAAATGTTAAATATTGCAATTTTTTTGACTTATATACAATTTTATAAAATAAAATAATGATTAAAACTTTAGGGGAATTGCATATACATCCTTCGAAAGCCTCATAATTGCATATATATCCAACAAAAAAACTCATAATTGCATATATATCCTTCCAAAGCCTTACAATTGTTATATATATCCAACCAAAACACATAATTACATATATATCATTTCAAAGCCTTAAAATTGTCATATATATCCAACCAAAACTCATAATTGCATATATATCTTTCCAAAGTCTTAAAATTGTCATATATATATATCCAAATGATTATTTTATTAGAAAAAATGTATAATAATTATAATTGATATATAAAATGACGATTATAACCTTTTTTTTTACAATTACAAAATATATTTTTATTGGTTTAAATTTTATTATGTCATTTGATATATATATATATATATATATATATATATATATATATATATATATATGTGTGTGTGTGTGTGTGTGTGTGTGTGTGTGTGTGTGTGTGTGTGTGAGTTTACGTTTAGATGGAGCGATGGATGGTGCGGTTGATATTCTTATTCAAGATTTGTCGATAACGAACACGGTTGAGTCGCCAAACATGGTTTAAAGAGCAACCATGTTCAATGACTCAACCGTGTTCGTTATTGATGAATTTTGAATAAGAATATCAACTGCACCATCCATCGTTCCATTTAAATGTAAACATATATATATATATATAGATGAAATGACATAATAAAATTCAAATCAATAAAAGATATTTTGTTAAAAATTATAATTATTATTTTATATATCAATTATAACTATTCGATATTTTTTTTCTATTAAAATAAGAATTTAAATATATATGACAATTTTAAAGACTTTGGAAGGATATATATGTAACTATAAGTTTTGGTTGGATATATATGACAACTTTAAGGCTTTGGAAGGATATATATCGCAATTATGAGTTTTGGTTGGATATATATGCAATTATGAGGCTTTGGAAAGATATATATGCAATTCCTCCAAAACTTTAAACTCAATTCCTTATATTTATGGTAATATGTTAAAATGATTACAAATGTTTGAATGATATAGATGATAATTGATAAAAAAAAATATATATGAATTGCATTATACAATTTAGTTATATAAAAACACATGAAATCAAATTATATAAACATATGTAATATTTCTTTTGCAAAGAAAATAAATTAATTAGACGATATATCATAAGACTCCCTCCCTCTGGCGATTTTGGTTGCATCACAAAAACCCTAAATGTTTTTTTTTTTACCGATTTACAATCCTTAATCGCTAAACCCATTCATCCATAATCGTCTTCTGGTATTCTTAATTCCTTATTCGTCTATCTAAATCGGTCCTATCAAACCTTTAACCGATTTTTGGTTAAGGTTTTGCCTAGGTCGGCTTATAATATAGTTACGGTTTTATTAAACCACATTTAACTTACTATTCTGAACATTGGTATGGGATCGTTGCTGATTGCTTATTGTTGTCCTAACCCTAATTCGACCAGTAGATCGGTTAGGGTTTAGAATTATTCTTCGTTTCAAAAATTTCTTGTTGGTCATGATATGGGGGTTGTTTTCGTGTGCTAATCGGTTATCATATTGCTGCTAGTATATGTTGGCTGTTGTGGAGTGCATTAACCAATGTTGCAAAAATCATGAATCAGTAGTCAGGCGGTCGACCACCCTGCAGCGATTAATCGGTCAAGGCGGGATTAATCGAATTGGCATTTCCTACAAGTTTTGGGTATTTCTAGAGATCAAACTAAAGATCTTAATTGATTTCAAGCCTATTATGTTTCCAAACCTCAATAAAATGCTCAAATTCTGATTATGAGGCCCATTGTGCGTTATAACTGAAATAAACGATCCCCAAATTAAGTAGAATGCGTAAATTATTATTTTTTTAAAAGTTGACCGATTTGGCCGATTAGTTCGATTTTTGACCGATTAGTCCGATTTTTGACCGATTCGCCGATTTTTGACTGATTAATGGCTGATTTTTGCCTTGGCTGATTTTTTCCACCGATTTTCAAAATCAACAAGGTATAAGGCCTATTACCGATTAATCAGCCGTTTAGGCCGATTTTTGCAACATTGGTATTAACTGATTTGGATTCGTGTGGTTTTGACTTTGGTTGCATGGTGTACTAGAGAGGGGTTTTCTAGATTCGGGAGGGAGGGGAAGTAATCATAAGAAAAAAAGGCTAGTGGGATTGATTCGAGTTCCAACACTAACAGTGTTAATGCAATTGCAACTCAGTCAAATGTGGCGTCAAAGAACTTGAATACTTGGAAAATAACATATCGATACAAATGCGCGAAATCTATGAACCTTGATGTGGATACCAGTTGTCCGATTCTAAGTGGTTTTGCTGCAAAGAGTCATAATAAATCTCAGAGGAAGGTCATCTTTTATGCTCCTCATGTTGAAGCAGATGATATGCATGAATCTCAAAACCATGCAAAGAATTCTTTCACGGGGGAGGAAGGTAATCTCATTGATAGTGTGGCTAGTATAGTAGATTATGAGCTTCCTAACACGTCATGGGTGGACCTGGGCAACAAGGTTGGTCCCATGAATGTCTCTTAACCTTCTAATCAACAAACGTAGCATGTTTCGCATGCTAATATGCTTAATGTTACCTATACTAGTCCGAAGGTAAATTTTCGTGTGTTGGAATATAGTGTTCCTAATGGTGCATTTCAATGTTGGTATCCCTATTTCTTCGGTGGAGGAGGTCAACAATAGGTTGAAAATTTTGTTATTTGGTTATTTCATTGACAAAAGGTTGGCATTCCCCGTTGTTGAACTATATATTCGTAATGTATGAAGTAAGTATGGCGTTCAAAAAGTGGTAATGGATGCAAATGAGTTTTTTTTCTTTAAATTTTCGTCTAATCAGTTAGCCTTACTAAAGAAGATTTATCTAAGTTTTCGTTGTGGGTTAAAATGCATGATATCCCGTTGGCTGCTTAGTAATATGTGTTTGGACTCATTGGGACGTAGTAGCTATGCTGGAGCTATGATTGAAATTAATGCAAATATGGAGCTGGTTGAAATTTTGGTAGTTATTGTTCCAAAATTAGAAGAGACATGTTACACGAGAGAAACCGCCCGTAATGAGTATGATGGCAACCCCCTCGTTGTGGTACGTGTAAAACATTTGGCCTTTCTTACTCGTAGTGTCCAAAATTACATAAAATGCCGATGAATGATGGTCCACATGATGGTTTTATTGAGGTGAATGGGAAAGATACTAGAGGCAGTAATGTTGGTAGTTGGAACCCGAGACCGGTTGTGCCTTAAGTCTAATTTTATGTATTTCCTTATAGAAAAACCGGCTAAGGGTGCTACCACGTCTAAAGGGGTGATGCAGGATTTCTGACCAGGTTTTAATACTTATAATGTTACTCGTCTACCTATGGTCTACCTTATGCACTAACGGGCAGAGAACCCGATCATGTGTAGTGTAGTATTCGGTAAAGCCGAGGTCATCCCAAGAGCTATGTGAATGAATCCTAATTTAAGTGTATGTCACTTTTTAAAGGGTTTTGAATTGTTTGATTAATTAAGCTAAATAACAGAAATGAAATGCTAATTAAATTAAGATGAAATCGATAGGGAGAAAGTGTACTAGCCTAGTTATTCATCTTATCAAGCAATGACTACGTTTTCTATTTAAGCCTTCTATTGCTTCAAGTAGGGCACAAGATTCACTAGACTCCTATGGTCAGTTCGTAGCCTATCTCCCTAGAATCCTCTCCGGAACCAAAGAGTCTATCTTTGTAGTAAGCGGAAGTACGGTAGACTAGTTTGAGTCGTTAAGTGCCGCTACATGCTAGATTATTTCTTTGTGTGGCTCGACCTCTCGGATCTTATATCACACATCTAACTTCTTAACTTCATCCAGCCCGGAGGGTGATCATATGGTCAATTAGCACACAACGAATTGGCAGTCCTCGCAACCAATCACACTAGGGTCCTATGGTCAATTCTCCTAGTGCAAGAAGCACAACCAGTCTTCAAAACTACTGGAACTAGAGGATCTAACGAAAAACTATGTATGCACACACTAGAAGCAATAATAAAAGAACGAAAACATAATCAAGACATGAAAGGAATCATAACTAGGCTAGCACCAAAGGTACTTAGCCGATCTTATTATAAAGAACACTAGATTCAATGTTTTGCATGGTAATGAAATACATGGAATCGTAAATGTAAAATAAATAAGAATCGCTAAAACTTATTGATGTTATGGTGTGATTTCTCTCTTGAAAATGGCTTTGTATGCTGTTGGATATTGTCCTTGTGGAACCCTATTTCGTCCTCTGATGATTTATGGTGAGAAAGATATGTAAAATGCTGAAAATAGGGTTGGTATTTATAGGCCCGACATAGCTACGACGTAACCTTGAGTTGTGGTTACACCGTAACTAGTGTAATCATCCACGATCTTATACATAAATAGATATTTACGGCGTAACCTAGATGGATAGTTACGCCGTAACATCCTATGGTTTCGTCTACGTTGTAATCTTGTTGCTTGGTTACGTCGTAATCTTGTCAATATCTCAAGTCCCCTTCTGTTCACTTTTTACGCCGTAACCTCATACATTGGTTACGGCGTAACCTTCTTAGCCATAAAATCTCTAAGTCGTTAGAATATTACGGCGTAACTTATGTGGTAGTTACGCCGTAATCCTTGATTAGCGTTGACTTGGTCTTCATGTTTGAATTCACAATTACGGCATAAATGGAGAGTGGAACTACGCCGTAACCTCTTCTCAGTCAGCATACTAAAGTGTGTATCTTTGTTAGAGTGTGTTTGTTTTTTAAACAGAGGCTCTTAACAGCCTCTGGATCTGAACCGTTCATACTCAGTCAGACATTTTGGTCGTTCAGATCGTTTGTTTTTTTTCCCGTTCAGATGCGTTCAGAGGCAGTAATATCTTAATGGTCTAGACTTGAGAGGGGTGTCGTAATGCCTCTTGTTGCCACAAAAATAACCAAAAAAATTTAGTACGAGCAAGCAAATGTGCGGTTCAAACATGATTTTTTTTCCCCATTCAGATGCGGTCAGATTTAGACATTTACGCCTCAGATTCAGATTTAGATGTGCGGTTCAGATTCAGAGCCTCTTAAAAAACAAACACCACCTTAGTTTTTTTCCAATTCTGCGTCTCTTTTGTTCCTATGCTCATTTACAATCTGGAAACAAAATATAAATGAATCAAAGCATATATCCATATAAACGATACAAATAATGAGCATATTAGTGGGAAATTGATACTTAAATATCAGGATTATTTGATGTCATCAAGGGGGTAAAAATGTGAAGAATGGAGCTAATGTCTCGAAAGATGTGGCTAATACGAGTGGTACATGTAAGAGTTCGAGTACTATTGAAACAAAGACTGTAACTTCGAACTCTTTTGATGCGCTAAACTTGGTTGATAATTATGATGGTTTAGTGCCAAGTGCGACTATTGCTAGAAAAGACAATATAATTCAGCAGAAGGTTGATTAAGAGGTTAGTTCAGACAATGAAGATGTTGAGGACGTATATGATGAGACCTCTCAGTTTATGACTTCTTCTAAATGGGCTATTGGTAGTGGTGGTGCTAACGAAGTTTGTTTCGGTGAGCATGAGGACTAAGACATGCATGACGGTTATGAAAATTATGCTTATGACCTAATTGAAAAATAGATGACATTTTGGAAGGCATTAGACATTAATCTTCGCGGTCAATTTACACATTAATGACTTTTATTTGTCTTTCATTTTTTCAAGTCAAATATAGTCAAATTGTTAGTTATTGGTTGTATCATAGTTATGTAGTTTTTATCGCCTATGTGACGGGCTCACATATGAGATTCACTCACATCTTTTATATTTAAATGTTTTATTTATAGTAATCTATTCACCGGGTTAAAACCTTTTAATAAAAAAATTAAATTATTTAAGGGATCAAACAATATACCGTCGAAACGCGCGAGTATTTAATCCTCATTTTGTACATAAGTCAAAGTAGTTGGCATGTTGTAAAGGAAAAAAATCATGACAACCAAACACATAAACATTCAATTGAACAATCACACACTCCAAATTCGAGCACAAAAGTGGTGTGAAATATCGTCTATTTCACTAATGTCACCGAGAGTGACTACATCGGTCTCATCGCGCGAGTATTTAATCCTCTTTATTTTAACATAAAACGTTTTTTTTTTCATAACTTTATCTTAACGTAAAATAAAGATATGTAAAAAACATTTTATGTTAAGATAAAGATATGTAGTGTTTTGATTGGTCAATGGGGTTTATGTAACTCTCACTTAGAAAAAGTCAAATTATACACGGTTATTTTTACACGCCTTATAAAGACGTCTACTTTTATTTATACATTTATATATTCTAAGATGTACTTCACCCATTTCAAAATTATTGTTATTAGACAAGAATCACATAATTTAATAAAAGTGGGGCCATTTTAATTTTCAACCACTCAAAGAGAATATTTCCTCACTAAATTCTTTAGTTTTTACTTAAAAAGGATAGTGGACAATTATTTTTAGACATCCCAAAAAGGAAACATAGACTATAATTTTGAGACGGATGGAGTATTAAAAATGAACACAATTACAAACGTGTAGAAATATGATTTTATTCATAGTTATAGGCGTGTGAAAAACTTACACACCTATCAATGTGTAGTAACAAATAATCATGCTATCTAAAAGTAATCAAGCTTCCAAGTGTGTAAAAGTTGTTTATGAAAAAAAGGTAAAAAAAACAAATAAATAGTGGATTATATGAATTCTACACTCTTGTAGGTGTATCAATGTGTAGTAATAAATAATCACACTATCTAAAATGAGTCAAGCTTCCAAGTGTGTAAAAATTGTTTATGAAAAAAAAGGTATAACAAATAAAGATGGATTATATGAATTCTACACGCTTGTAGGTGTGGAGAATATTTTGAGTGATTTGTTTGGCAATATAATTTTTACACACTTGGATATATTTATACAATTCTTCCACACTTATACATGTGTACTTTAGATTTTTTTTGTCTACATTACTTCATGTGAACATTTAACTATTATGTCCACATTTGCAAATGTTGAGATATTATTCACGCAACATTTGTTCGCACACTAAGAAAGCATGAATTTTGATATCTTATACATTTAAAAACGTGTATTTTTTAGCTGAAAAATGTGTAGAATTTAACTATTTGTTGCGGTTTCTATTCCCCTGTAGTTATCATTGAGCAAGAATCCTATATGAAACTTAGTTGAATGCATAATTTTCTTAACCAATATTCTTAAATCACATGTAAATTCTTTACCTATTAATCAACTTGATATTATCCATTTCATCTCACTCATTCATCACCCAAAACTCCGTAACTCTTACTCACTAATTCCATATAACTCAATCCAAAACCCCGTAACTTTTACTCACTAATTCCATATAACTCGTTCTTTATTCATATATACCTGCACCGCACTCGCATACAAACTCGCAAAATACTGATAAGCTACTAATCAGTCACCACACAAGCTAGTTATGTTGATAGGCACGTGAGGGGCACACAAGTGGTCTAGTTATGTTGATAGGCACGTGAGGGGCACACAAGTGGTTTACCAGGAGTGTGAGGTGCACGTGACAATCTCCATCAACCTCTAACTAACTTTAGCCGGGAAAACCTTCTTTTAAATACTTGTATCTGTTAAGCCATTTTCATTCATTGTATTGTAATCTCATTTTCTCTCAACTGTATTCACTCTCAATAATAACAACTTTTCCCGCCTTGATAACTAATTGTCATTTCATCAATCTATTCTAATTCTTGTATTGGTCAAACCAGTTAGAATCCTCTAACGGATCTTCATTGATCCCTATTGGTGTCTATCAAGTGGTATCAGAGCACTTTCTTGGCTCTTGATTTCAAATTCCGATCATCTTCTCCGGCCAAATTCCGGCAAAGCGGTTACTTTTCGGTAAGAAGATCACCACCTTGATTTCCTTTGTTCTTTTACATGAGATTAGTGTCAAATACTTGCACGATCACAAGACTAGCCCATTAGTGGTTAAATTCTCTAGTTTTGAACAAGGCGATCTGTAGCATTTGATTTGAATAATCAGAACAACATTGGTAGTCACTATTCCAAGCGTTGATGTGTAATAGTTGATACCAATTACAATGGTGGGAACAAGAAATAATGATAACGATTGCTCCAACTTTGGATTCTTTGCAAGAAGCAATTAATCAGTTGAAGGAAGCAATGCTTCAAATCAAAGATGGGATGCAGGGTTACTTGGTTAGTCAAAATGCTATTACTCAAGAAATTAATAGGTTAAAGAATGGAGAAGGAACCAGTTCTGGTAATAGTCAGCATAGTAATGGTGGTGGAAGTCAAAATGGAAGAAATGGTGGTAGAGGATATGGTAGAATCTCAAAGATTGAATTTCCAAAATTCAATGGTGATGATGTTAAAGGTTGGGTGTATAGGTGTCGACAGTTCTTTAAGATTGATGGTGTTGAAGATGGGGACAGGTTAGAGTTGGTGTCAATGCATGTTTATGACAAAGCTCTGGTATGACATCAACAGTTTTGTAGAAAATTTGGTGATGATTGTTCATGGGAGGTTTATGAAAGAGAGGTATTAAAAAGATTCAATTCAGTTCTTGAAGATCCATTGATGGAATTGAAGAAATTAAAACAAGTGGGAACTGTTAAAGAATATCAAGAAAAATTTGAAGCATTGTTGAACATGGTGGATTTGGATGCAAAACATTCAACCAGTTTGTTTCTGGGTGGGTTGAAGGAGGAGATTAGTATGCAGATAAGGATGTTTACTTTGCATGCTCTCACTGATGTGTTCTACATGGCTAAGATGCAAGAACAAACTCTGATTGCTTTGAAGTCAAGATACACTCCTCTGTTACCTACTCATGTGTCTAGAGTGCGGTGATAGAGCGACAAATAGTTTTAGGAATGGCAATGGGTTACAAAGCCAACTACTACTCCGGCCTTACCTAGCACTACTCCAAAACAAAACAATCCACAAGGTGAAGACAAGCGTCTCAAAAGGAGTATCGGGAAAAGAGAGCCCAAAATCAATGCTTCTTGTGATCAAAATATGTCCCCGCCACAAATGTGCAGCCAATTGTTTTCATTGGAAGTCCTACCTTGAGAGGAAGATTCTGATTCAGATGAATGGGAGGAAGCAATGGAGTCCAGTGAAGAAGAGGTACAACCACAAATTTCAATACATGCTTTAACTGATACTACCAATTATCAAACTATGAGGGTAGTGGGTACTGTGGGAAAACATATGATTCATATCTTAGTGGATTGTGGTTCCACACATAATTTTCTAGACAAACAAGTGGCTAAGAACATGGGATGTTCAATTAGACCCACTGGTCCTTTAGCAGTTACAGTGGCTAATGGTAGTAAGTTGTTGACTACTTCTGAGTGCAAGAATTTCTCATGGATGTTTGGAAATACTGTCTTTCATACTGATGTAATGTTGTTGCCATTGGGGGGTTGTGAGATGGTGTTAGGCATACAGTGGTTGTCAACATTGGGAGTTATTAAGTGTAACTTCAAGAATTAACAGATGGATTTTAAGTATAAGAACAAGAGGGTGAGAATCAGAGGTATCACTAAGTCAAATGTTGAATGGTTACATGGCAAAAAGGTTGAGAAAACTGTCCAAACCATCACACAGGGTGAATTGCGATCCATGTCCGTGTGTGGTTCATGTTCGAAGCTAATTGTATGAAACTCGGTTGGAATTATTGATGAGCTCAATGGTGAACTTAAACAAGTTTTGGATGACTATGTAGAAGTATTTGATGTTCTATGAATTACCTCCCACGAACACATGATCACAAGATTCCATTAGTTCTTTGGAGCTATGCTCATAACATTAGACCTTATAGACACCCTCCAAATCAGAAGGATGTTATTGAAGGTATGGTTAAAGAACTGTTGGAGGCAGGAGTTATCAGGAAAAGTCAAAGTCCTTTTGCTTCTCTAATTGTAATGGTAAGGAAGAAAGATAACACTTGGAGAATGTGTGTAGACTTTAGACAGTTGAATAAGCAAACCATTAAGGACAAGTTTCCAATTCCTATTATAGACGAGCTGATTGATGAGTTACATGGGGCCAAATTATTTTCAAAATTGGATCTCAGGTCAGGATATCACCAGATCAGGATGCATGATGAGGATGTGACAAAGACTGCATTTAGAACACATGAAGGGCACTATGAATTTCTGGTAATGCCCTTTGGGTTGACAAATGCTCCATCTATTTGATCCAGCAAAGATTAAGGCAATGGCTGAGTGGCCTGTTCCTGGCAACATCAAACACATGAAGGGCACTACACTTGGCATAACAACCAGTTGAGGAGGAAGAACAGATTGGTGGTGGGCAATGATGACAATTTGAGACATGAACTATTGACCACAATTCATAATGGATCAATAGGAGGACATTCAGGAGTTAAGGTGACTACTCAGAAGCTATGTTCATTGTTCTATTGGAAAAAAATGAGGAAGGATATTAAGAATTGGGTAAGAAATTGTGATGTTTGTCAGAGGTATAAGCCTAATTTGGAAGCTTACCCAGGATTGTTACAACCATTGCCCATTCCAACCAGTACTTGGACAAGTATCTCTATGGATTTTATTGAAGGCCTGCCTAAGTCACAAGGTAAGGATGTGATTTTTGTAGTAGTGGACAGATTGAGTAAATATGCTCATTTCATGGTTCTTTCTCATCCCTTTACTGCTGCTCAAGTGGCTCAATTGTTCTTAGATAATGTTTACAAGTTACATGGGATACCTGAGAATATTATGTCAGATAGAGATAAGGTGTTCCTTAGTTTGTTTTGGAAGGAATTGTTCAAGTTACTAAGGGTGGAATTGTGTTTGACCACTGCCTACCATCCTCAATCAGATGGCCAAACTGAAGTAGTCAGCAGATGTTTGGAGTGTTACTTAAGATGCATGACTGGTGAACAACCTACTCAGTGGTGTAAATGGTTGACTCTTGTTGAATGGTGGTATAATACAAACTATCACACTGCTATCCAAACTACTCCTTATGAAGTCGTATGGTAAATCTCCTCTATCCACATTCCATACATTGGGGAGAAAGTAGAGTGGAATTAGTGGACAAGACCACGAAGGAAGAGAGGAAGCTGTTGAAACTTTGAAATTCCACATCAAAAGAGCTCAAAATAGGATGAAGTCCCATCAGGACAAGCACATAACAAATAAGGAGTATGCTTGTGGAGATTGGGTGTATCTGAAACTGCAACCTTATAGATAGTTGTCAGTAAGGAAGGGCAAGCAAAACAAATTTTCACCAAAGTTCTTTGGCCCCTTTAAGATAATTCAAAGGGTGGGTCACGTGGCATACAAATTGGAATTACCACCAAAGTCTCAAATTCACAATGTCTTCCACATATCTCACCTTAAGAAGTGCAGGCATCCTAGTCCAAATCAAACAAATGGTAGTCTTCCACCTTGTGACAATATTGGTGTATTCTTAGTGGAGCCAATGGCCATTTTGGATAGGAGATTGGCTAGAAAAGGGAATGGAGAAGAGGTGTATGTTCTAGTGCAATGGGTTAATGGTACTGTAGAAGATGCTACAGGAATTTTCGATTTGCAAGGTTTACCTTGAGGACAAGTTGTTTTCTAAGGAGGTCGATAAGCTACTAAGGTCACCACATGATAAGGTTTTAAAGGTACCTTTTGAGGGTCGTTTAAGCCCTTATTTGATCACTTTGTATCCGTTATTGCTTAACATCGTTCCTTTTCACTTTTAGGTCTCTTGAAGGCAAAATCTTGGAATGGCACTTATTTGGATGAAAAGCGCGAATATCTGAAGAAAATGGCCAAAGTCGAATCGAGACACTCAAAGTCTTTGAAAACATAAGGTGAAGGCATCACGGCTTATCTGCGACGCCGTCGGAGGATTTTTGTGACGGGACGAAGCCAAAACTCCTATTTTCAAGTGACGACGTCAAGTTATAAAAGAGTATGCCGTCGCAACTCGGGCGGCCTAGATGCAATCCAGACGGCGTCCGGTGAAAGAGACGGCGTCACAAGCATAAGGTGACGCCGTTGCAAGTCTAACGTGGCCAAGACGAAACCCTAATGACGGCGACACGACGGCGTCACAAAACATAAGGTGACGCCGTCGCAGATGTAATCTTATATATAGAATCCGAATTTTTCAGTATTTGTGTGTAGTCTTTTGAAGTAAAAACTTAAACCGAACCAAGGTTGTCTTGTACAGTATTTTAGGGTTCCAAACCCTATCTTACATCAAGATAAGTTTTTACTTCATTAATACAATTATGTCTTTGATTATTTGTGTGTATGCTTGCATGTTCTCCATGTCAAGCTAATTTACTTGTGTGTTTGCTTAGGAGTATGAAACTTAATTATTGAATATTGATTGGTTGTCTCTTATCTTAGTTGATTAATGATCTAGTAATGCGATAGGTCATTCGTTGTGTACTTAATGCTTGATTAAATCTTTGTGAACCTTAGAATATAAATCCTTGAGTAGTTGTAAGCTAAACCATCCAAAGAGTGCCTTAGAGTAAGAGTTTATTATCCCTAGTGGGTTTTGTAGACGAGACCCTTTGGTAAGTTCGAAGAGTTAGGGAGAAATGCATACCCTACAACCTTAGACACACAACGTAACTAAGAATAAGGACGTGACAATTCAACCACCAATAGGAGATACTTAAGGATTAGTAAAACCTAAGTAAACACATCTTTAAACTATCATACGAGCACACAATAATTAGACATAGACTACATACACCTTAGATTAGATAATTAGATAAGTAGAGTAATCGGTAGAAATACCAAACCCCAAATCCAAACCCGAGATTCGTACCTTTCCTTTCCTTAAAAATATAAAAGATAAAAATAATCTTCCTCAACCCCAACCTTAGCGTAGTAACTTCTTACTAGCATTCCTATTCCCAGAGAGCGATATCAATACCCGTGGCTTACCCTAATACTACACTACAATGATTAGGTTCCTTCGCCTAGGGTGTTGAAAAACTTGCTCGATTTAAAAGGAAGTTCCTTTGACCCCGAACGACGCGTGTGGCGTTATCAAGTTTTAGGCGCCATTGCGGGGAATAGAATAGCTAGTTAGTAGTCCACCTCGTTTAGGTTTCTTTACTTGATTCCTATCAAGTAAAATTTTCTCATTTTAGCTTTCTTAGTCTATCCCCTTCTTTGTGTTTGTGTTAGTAAAACCCTTTTCATTTGTCGCTATGGCAAGTGAAGTTGCATTTGAATCATTAACAAATGAGGAACAATTAAATTTAGCAGTTTGGTTTTATTGTTCTAATGAATTTGTGAGTGATCTTAGAGATATCCAAAGGAGACGGGTGTAAGGTTGGATGGATTTGATAAATTTTGTGCTTGTGTGGCTTCTATTCAACGATCATTGTTAGAATCAATTCCTTTTAGTGAAACCCTCTGGAAATTTTTTAAGAAAAGCGTCCTAAGTATAAACCGTCAGTTGTTACAACTTGAGGAAATGGATAAGGAGGATTTATCTAACCTTAGGCATCATGATCAAAAAGACCTAGTTTTTAAGAACATGGAACCTAAACCCGAACAAGATTGTGAGATGGTTATAGTTGAACTACCTAGTTGAATGCGTGGGATAGATTTCACCAAAACATATGACACGCGTGAGGAATCCTTTAGGCAAATAGAACATAGTGATCAAAATTTTGAGAATAATTCTTATGAATCGGACCAAGAATTTGAAATGGCCAAAGAAGGATTTGAGATGCTTAGGAGTGTATTTGGGTTAGATCATACTAAAACACATGATGAACATTTAGGAGATCTAGATATAATGGATAATAAGGTGGAAACTCCAAGCCCACAAGCCCTACCATCACTTGAGGAACACACATCACCTATAACTTACCCGGAAGAAGTAGAAGAGACTATAGGAACCCCGATTGTAGAACCTTTGGACCAAACGCCACTAGAGAATGTAGGTTTAGATGCTTGTTGTCATGACCTCTCTCTTAGTCCTAGGGAAGTTCCTAATTTTGATGAGCAGAGCCTCGACTAAAACCATACCTAATTTTCCGTCTTTAGATGTGAATCTTGGAATTGAATTAGGCCCCAATCCACCCATCAAAATAGATAGTCCGGGTAGTTGCTTGATAAAGGTGGTAGATTCTAGGCCATGTAGAGTGGAAGCTAATATAGGAGTAACCCATGACCTTACACACTTATATCACCCATTAATGGTTGATAACAAGAAACATTATGGGTTTAAACCGGGTTTATTAGGTCAAGATGGATTCTTAACTAAGAATCTTTTGAAGTTGATAGAAGATGATCCATTTTTAGGAGAGAGATTTGATTCACCCGCTACACCAATTGAATTAGGTAAGGTTATAATGAATGGAGCACACTCCTTTGAGCATATAAATCACCCATCACCCTCTCCTCACGTAGCAAATTTCCACCCTAAGGGTGTGTATTGCTACTATCACCCGCACTTAAACTTAAGTGTAGGGAAAACTTCCCTTTATCTGTTAAATAAGGGTAGAGTCGGGGCTCGTGACTCGAACAAAAACAAGCGCTTCTTGGGAGGCAACCCATGTGTATTTGTTTTCATTTTCATTTGTGTGTCATATATCTTTTATTAATTGTTTATTCTCATGTTTGAATTTGTAAAAATTCTTTATTTTGTCTTTAACCTCGTCTTAATTACATATAAAGGTATTTTACATAAGGGATAAGTGTAGGGAGGATTACACGTTTTCAAAAGAAAGCGTGAACATGAGAATTACAATTATTTAAAAGATATATATGTGTGTTTGTTAGAGTCAAATGCTTGTATCGAGTCATAATGGATGTTTTGCGAGAATTTTCCAGTTCTAAAGATATAAATTTTCGAAATTTTTCGAAAATCATGAGACCGCTTTTTGTCGGGATAACTGACGGCGTCGAGATCGCAACTAACGGTGTCGGGAAGGAGTAAAAACACAGATTATTTTTTCTCGTTTTACGAGCTACTTATAAATTTTGGAATTTTCGGTCTTAATTTTCCGTAAGTGTAAACATCCATTCCACAAGCATTATATCCTAGTTTAAATCGAGTCTTATATATATTATTACCGTCGATTTTACACGAATGTTTCGTTTGTTTTCTTCAAGTGTGCAGGTTTAATTCATCAAGAAGAAGTTACATAAGATTGGAAGGAGCTTTTCACGCATAAATTCTTCTTGGAAAGGATTTAACCACTACTTCACACACGGATCCTACCGAGCTAATCAAGGGAGTACTAGTTTCTTTCGTTTTTAATTACCTTCCATTATCATAACTTTGATACTTTTGGGGAACATTGGGGACAATGTTCGGTTTAAGTGTGGGAGGAAAATAAAGCAGGAACTTTGAAACTATGCTTATCCTTGAATATTTGTTTTGTCCAATTGTATTTGTGTAATAAACCATGAGAATATGTCAGTTAGGGTAATTTTGGCACCAAATTTAAATTTTTTCATGACATATAGGAGTGGGCCATTAGTTTTAACAAAAGCGTCTCACGGATAGGAAGTTGCATGACTAGCACAAAAACCCTTTACCACCTAAATTCCACCCAAAATGTGAGGATCGCCCTTAGATTAGTAGGAATTAAAGCATTCATCTTTAATGCTTAGAGTGTAAACCGGTAGTATATTAGATTCTAGAACTTGTTTTGTGATGCATCCCGAGATCGCTAGTAAGACGCACTTGTGTAGTTAGGAATAACTAAATGATAAGAGGCATTAGGATAACCCTTGTTTGATACCGTAATATAATTACTTCTTCCACATCGGTTGAGTAATTCCCCACACCCTTTGCGTTGTACTCATCTTTAGTACACGATACCCTAGTTAACCCTCGAGCCTATCCTTTTCGCGGTTCTCGTGATGTTTGGTTTTAGGAATATCAATGAAGAGCATTGTTTACCCCACCCCATATATACACCCAAATCGCCTTAGCCTACCACAGTATGCACTCACTTTTAGTGCATTATTGTTATCACCCTAAACCCTTAGTTCAATTATCTGGTTGCTTGCATGAGTTGCTAAGTCGAGTCATATCCTTTGTATCTGATTTTGGGACGATTGGGATTCATGGGAAAAGTTAAAGTTTATGAAATGACGGGAAGGGCGTTAAATTCAAATTCCCTTTGTTTGCATAATAATGTACCCCAAGTGTTTTGATCTTTTCAATTCGGGTCAAATTAGTGTTAGAGTAATAAAAACTCAAGTGTAGGGATGTGCCTATAAATCCCTATTATTTTGATGTTACCGTAGAGGATGGTAGAGTAAAGTGTATGTATGAAAAAAAAAAAAAAAAAAAAAAAAAAAAAAACATACGGGCTACCATCCTACATCTATCTTTTAAATTTATGTTTGTTTGTTTAAGTTATCTAGAGTTTAGAGTGTCGAGTCTTGGCTTAGCAACGCCATTCTTCGTATACTTGTAACATAGAGATTTTTGACTTGCCACCACTAAATAGCCTATCCCACCAAACCCTTTGTTTCCCTACCGTAAGCCTAACGTTACAACCCTTTAAAGACCTCTTTGATAGTCTTTCCTAGGTGCTTACGCCAAAGCGATGGAGGTTTGTTCTATTCTCAAGCCTATGGTAATCTATGTACTAGGACCGGTTAATGAGTGTTTATCTTCCATTTCCAATTTGTTATATTTCATATACACGAGAGAGATGTTAGTATCCAAACACCCCATGTGAGGTGCTAGTATGTAATTCCGTGCTTGTTATGACTTTTGGGGCTTATATGTGTTTTGGACCGTTTTAAACCAATGCTTCATGACCCCAACTTAGAAATTAATTGGCTAAAAGCACATTTGCTTGAGGACAAGCAAATACCAAGTGTAGGGATATTTGATAAGGTTTTAAAGGTACCTTTTGAGGGTCGTTTAAGCCCTTATTTGATCACTTTTGTATCCGTTATTGCTTAATATCGTTCCTTTTCACTTTTAGGTCTCTTGAAGGCAAAATCTTTGGAATGACACTTATTTGGACGAAAAGGGCGAATATCTGAAGAAAATGGCCAAAGTCGAATCGAGACACTCAAGCTGCTTGAAAACATAAGGTGGCGTCACGTGCTTATCTGTGACGCCGTCGGAGGATTTTGTGACGGACGAAACCAAAACTCCTATTTTCAAGTGGCGGCGTCAAGTTATAAAAGAGTAGGCCGTCATGACTCGGGCGGCCTAGATGCAATCCAGACGCGTCGGTGAAGAGGATGACGTCACAAGCATAAGGTGACACCGTCGCAAGTCTAACGTGGCCAAGGCGAAACCCTAATAGCGGCGACACGACGGCGTCACAAAACATAAGGTGACGCCGTCGCGGATGTAATCTTATATATAGAATCCGAATTTTCAAGATTTGTGTGTAGTCTTTTGGAGTAAAACCTAAACCGAACCAAGGTGTCTTGTACGATATTTTAGGGTTTCAAACCTATCTTACATCAAGATAAGTGTTTTACTTCATTAATACAATTATGTCTTATTATTTGTATGTATGCTTGCATGTTCTCCATGTCCGGCTAATTTACTTGTGTGTTTGCTTAGGAGTATGAAACTTAATTATTGAATATTGATTGGTTGTCTCTTATCTTAGTTGATTAATGATCTAGTAATGCGATAGGTCATTCGTTGTGTACTTAATGCTTGATTAAATCTTTGTGAACCTTAGAATATAACTCCTTGAGTAGTTGTAAGCTAAACCATCCAAAGAGTGCCTTAGAGTAAGAGTTTATTATCCTAGTGGGTTTTGTAGGCGAGACCCTTTGGTAAGTTCAAGAGTTAGGGAGAAAGCATACCCTACAACCTTAGACACACAACGCAACTAAGAATAAGGGCGTGACAATTCAACCACCAATAGGAGATAATTAAGGATTAGTAAAACCTAAGTAAACACATCTTTAAACTATCATACGAGCACACAATAATTAGACATAGACTACATACATCTTAGATTAGATAATTAGATAAGTAGAGTAATCGGTAGAAATACCAACCCCCAAATCAAACCCGAGATTCATACCTTTCCTTTCCTTAAAAATATAAAAGATAAAAATAATCTTCCTCAACCCCAACCTTAGCGTAGTAACTTACTCACTAGCATTCCTATTCGATATCAATACCCGTGGCTTATCTAATACTACACTACAACGATTAGGTTCATACTGGGTGTTGAAAAACGATTCGACGAAGAAGTTCCTTTGCCGAACGACGCGGGTGTTATCACCACAAAACTAGTTATGTTGATAGCGCGAGGGCACAAGTTGGTTTACCCCGAGTGTGAGGTGCGTGACAATCTCCATCAACCTCTAACTAACTTTAGCGGAAAACCTTCTTTTAAATACTTGTATCATTAAGCCATTTTCATTCATTGTATTGTAATCTCATTTTCTCTCATTGTATTCACTCTCAATAATAACAACTTTTCCCGCCTCGATAACTAATTGTCATTTCATCAATTTATTCTAATTCTTGGATTGGTCAAACCAGGTTAGAATCCTCAATGATCTTCATTGATCCCTATTGGTGTCTATCAAATACATAGTCTCACATTTGCTTCACCGGTTAGTCCACTTACCATTTGCTAAAGAGTTGATGCGTCACACGCGTGAAAGAAGGGTCATACTCGTATCGTTGATCCAGCGCGAGATACCATGTTTACTGAGCTATCACGCGTAATTGCATAAGGATGACACTCTATTACGGCTAGCGAATAATGGTCACTTAAGCGCATAATGGTCACTTTGTAGTTTAGGACCGAACAAACAAATGCTCTAAAACTCACATATAAAAACCCTTGCTACACTAGCACAAAATCCATCCAATGGACAATGGCTTCATATCTGTCACTCCCTTCAACACTCTCAACACTCTCAACACTCCCCACAAAAAACCTCACTTCAAACTCTCGAATCATAACTCAACCCTCACATTTATCCAAAACCCTCAAAACCCTTTTATCTCAAAACCACATAATCTCACTTTTAACCAAAACCCATGTCCCAAAACAACACCAAAATCTTCATTTTCATCATCAAATACTACTTTTCTTGAAAACAATCTTGAAAATGATGAAACTTTAGTATTAAATAAAGAGTCACCTGTAAAGTTTATATTTTGGGTATTTGTATGGGCATCTGTTTCTGTAGCTTTATTTGCATTTAGTCCTAGTGATGCTAAGGCACAAGTACAAGGTGTAGGGAAGTCTATTAAAGCTTCTAGCTTCGGGTTAAAGTTTGCGAATTTTTTAAGAGGTTCGGGTTGGCCCGATGAGGCTGTGGTTTTTGCTTTGGCTACATTGCCTATTATCGAGCTTCGTGGCGCGATTCCTGTTGGGTATTGGTTGCAGATTAAGCCTGTTGTGGTTACTGCTTTATCGGTTCTTGGGTTAGTTCACTTTCCTTATATTGGTTCTTATATGTTTCGAGGTATTTTTATGCTTGTTATGATTTATATTGGTGTGGCTAATAATCGTGCTTAGCGAAATTAGAAATAAAGTAGTGACTTTTGTGTTCGACTGGAATGATGTATTGGAAGTAAGATGTTTTGGTTGTTTGTTTGTGTTTTTTAATCAACTTGGTGTGACAAACAAGGTTGCCCCTAGAAATTAGAGATGACGTCATGAATTTTGTGTTTAATATTAATGATTTTGGAGATTTCATAGGAAGAAGTGAATATGTTATTAAGGGTACTTTTAGTTGATGTTAACAAGAAAGTAAGATAGGGGTGAATTTTTTAATGGCGAATGAACAGGAGACGATACAAGGAGTTTGTTTTGAATTGGGGAAATGACTCAGGAAAGTCAAATGCATATCTATCTTTGAAATATGAGTTTTAGCATTGATAATGTTTGTTATTAGGAAATTGTTGGAATTAGGCCTTTAGCCTAATTGTGTCATATAGAGATATTAGAAATTTAGGAAGAAGAGAATCCGTTTTAGTTGCAAATTCGTTATAACTTGCAGTTATGGTGTATTTGGGCACACTTGTTCTACAACTTACAACCACAAAAGGAAAAAGGTTCTAATGGTATCTTTGATGCGTTCATCAACTTCTATCTTCACATGTATACACTAACCTAATTTGAAAATGACAGATAGCTGGAAAAAGTAGGAAGTTATATCTTAAATAAGAGCCAAATACTTTTTGTGGCTCTTGTTTTTTTGCTTAAGTTGGAAATATTGTTCAACAGCTATCTCCCTGGATCTGTTACCATGACTTAAGATCAGTTAGTGAAAGGATGTAATCGTTAAAACACATTTTATTATTAGAGGCTTTTTAACTCAAATATATGTTGCAAATTATATCCAGCATCATTATGAACTAAGAACAAGCAAAACCAATTTAGATATGGATAACTAACACATTTCTTTCAGGGTTATATGCATACGATTGCTACTTGCAATTGGGCGATGCCTATTATACACAATGCATTGGTAATGAGGTTCTTTATATTGTGTTACTTTTTGATGATCAAACCAGTTGTAATGTTGTATAGCTCTGCCTTAGTGATTAGGGAACATTTTGTTCTAAAATTAATGAAATATATTTTTTTATCACCAACCCTGAACAACTAGCACTGACAATCTAACGAATAACTAAGGTTTTGTTGGTTTGCGCAAGCTTATAGTGCAGACATATTTAAGCTGTGTCAAACCCATAGAACGGGTCAAAATGGTAATGTTACCAGTTAGGTAAAGTATGAACAGTTCGAACATGTCACACACAAGTGATGTTAATCAGTATGTGAAGTTGTAGTTGAATCGTCTCCGCGACACGTACCCACTATCCACGACCAACTTTGGCTGTGACAACCACTTGCTGATTAGGATTAGAACACTGGTGCAATTACTATTGGCCGTATGATCCAGTCATCAGTTACCAGTCATTCTCACCTCTTTCCGTTTCCGTTTCCGTGACCATTTTTGTCAATAACAAGTGAAAGAAATAAAAATGGATATTATCTAATATCATCGTCATTAAGGTAAAAATCACTGGATATGTTGGCAGACTGAGAGTATGAGTGTATGAAACATTTTTCTTGGATAGAAAAATGCCTATGGTTTTGGGATATACAAAGTGGTTCGGATGGTTTGGTCAAGAAACAAAAGCATCGAAATGCAAATTTATCAATATACATATAATTTTAAAATTTATATATAGAAAAGTCCAATCCGCCTCGGCCGATTACTAGCTAGGCGGTGGTCAACCGCCCGCATAGCGCTTAGCGCTTTTTGCAACCATGCCCACCACACCACCATAAAGACTTAAACCGGGTAAAACCCTTCCCTTTTTGGAAGGTTGGCGTGACCACTTCAGAGTTGTTTGCACCTAGCAAGAATTGATATTGAGACCTCTCACATATTAGTGATGATAATCACAAGCCTTTTACCACTAGGCCACCCCTGAGTGCTATAGTAGATGTTCTGTGGGGATTTCATAGGAAGAAATGAAGATAGAGAAATGATACATGGACCTAAACTTAGGCCTAAACTTAGACCTAAAACCACTTGGCATCATCTTGATGGTTTGTAAAATAAGTGGGTCCCATTCTGCAGCCATTAGGATGCTGACACTTGGTTTTAGGTATAAGTTTAGGTCCATTTATCATTTCTCATGAAGATATGGTTAAAGCTCTTTATAGTTGATGTTAACAAGAAAGTAAAATGGGGCCCATAATAAAATGTTAAATGAGAAGATTAAACAAGAGACGATAAAGGAGTTCATTTTGGATTAGGGAAATGACTAATGAAAGTCCAATGCATCTCTAATTTTTAAATTGTAGTTCTAGCATTGATGATGTTTGATATAGGAAAATCGTTGGAATTAGTCCATTAGCCTAGATGTGTCATATGGGAAACTTGTAACTTGTAAGTATAAAATGACAAAGGTTTTGTATATCAACACAAAGAGATTATCCCAGAAGTTTGAAGTCATTTTAGTTGCAAACTTGTAACTTTTGTTACTTGCAATTGTGGTGCATGTGGGCACACCCATTCTACAACTTACAACCACAAAAGGAAATGGTTCTGGTGGTATATGTGATGCGGTTCATCAACTTCTATCGTCACATGCATACAATACTAACCTAATTTTCCTATGATGGATATCTGGAGAAGTTGGAACAATATATTTGAACCAGACTTTCTGGCCCCTTAATTGAGTATTCTGTGACAGTTATTTGCCTGGCTTCGTTACCTAAGAACAATAGATTCCGATTCAAAGATCGATAACACACACATTTTTCATGGTTAAACGCATACAATATCAACGTACTTTAGGCCTATTTCCATTTCACACTATGCATTTGGAATACAAAAGATTACGTTACGTATGTTCATCTTTTTACTCCAAGTATCGAGTTTACTAAATTTGCTTCCTTGATAATGGTAATGTTTATAATCTATCACCATTTGCGATAAATCAGTTGCAATTGCTTTGCATTAGCAAAAATTTGTCCTCATGAATGAAAACTTAAGTATGCTGCTATTTGATGTAAAAAAAAATTCATTGATTAAAGTGGAAATTAGCTTTAAGTATGTTGTTAATGTGTGCATTTAGTCTCTTTTTTTATTATCCTCTTTGTTCATCGACAACCGTCCAACCCATAACAACTAGCACCGGCAATCTAGCACCGACAATCTGAGTCTGAAGAACTAAAACTAGGTTGGTCTTGGTAAATTGGAACAACTGGTGGGTCTGTTTAGTTCATGTAAAATTGTAGAACGGGTTCAATAGGTTATATTAAGAAGTCTAGTAAAGTATAACACGAGTGATGTTCACTTATTACATAAACCTGGAGTCGAACCACCTCCGACATGGCCTATCCACCAGAGTCGACCGACTTCCCATCACGACCATTTACTGCTCTGAACCTGGGGTGCCACAACAACCACCACTGGCCATCTAATGCCGTTACCATTTTGTAGGCATTCTGTTACGATCCCACATCGGCCAAATATGGGATCGGTTGGTGCTTATAAAGTCCAGGTGTCCCCTTCTCCTTTGAGCTAGCTTTTTGGAGTGAGTTCTACACCTAGCTTTGTGGCTTGATGCGACCTAGTATGGGATGGGTTCGTATCACGTTGTGAGCAGCTGCAATCATTATTAAGGACCAAAAAAGTAATACAGATGGTTCATATCTCTTACGGTCGTCGCTTGACTTTTAATGTTAATTTAGGTAGCATTTTCTGGAATTATGCAGAGGGAGTGTCAATGTATATAAGGTAGAGGTGGCAAACGGGTCGGGTCGGTTTGGGTCATGGGTCAAATGGGTTATGGGTCAAACGGGTCATGGGTCAAACGGGTCATACTTTAAGAATGGGTTGAATGGGTCATGGTCAAATGGGTGGTCGACCCATTTTTTTTTTTTTTTTTTTTTTGGCAACCTTCGATTGAAAACTCGAGAAGCAAATTAAGATAGCATCAAAGACAAATTTAAAGCATCACTTCAAAGTCTTATCAATTTCGTAAATGAGAACCAAGAATTACAAAGCAATAGATCAATTTACGTAAATGTACATCCTCAAAGCGACACGAAATCACTATCACTACAAGTCTACAACTACAATGTGAAACTTCGAACTCGGAAATAACATAGCTAAAACTCTAACGGTCATCCAAACGTTCCTTGCATTTAAAAAGTTCCTAATTAGTAACTAGCTTAATGCTTGAATGAAAAAGGCCAACACCTCCTCAACAGATCTCACAAATATTCTTCCGTAACCAGTATCAAGTTATCAACTTCTATATCCTCTATTTTTTTTCTTTTTTTTTCGATTTCTTCCCTTTATACATGTATAAAAGTTCAAGAATTAATGATTGTTTTTGAAAATATAATACCATCTTGATCGAATATCCAATTACGCGTGATAATAACGCCTCAACATTATCCGACAATAACGAACGGATTTGTTAAAATTCGGTACTAAAAGAGGATTCGAAAAGAGCAGTGTTTATTGGGATGCTCAATATATCACGAGCCATTAGAGCTAACTGTTAAAGCGATTCTCCTTCCAGTATTTTAAAATATTAAGATCGGGATGTTGGAATCTGTCAAGGGGTGGTTCCTCCAAATACTTATCTAGTTGTGACTTTTCTTGCACCTTTTTGTCATATCGACCCTTAAATGACTCAAAACCGACCAAATCATCCGATGGATTCTCACCTGCAACATTTTGACTTAATGCTAAATTCCAATCATGCATCGCATCAGCACGAACCTTATACCCATTGTATAATTGGCGTAAACCACTCTCCACACTTCCAACTTTATTACTAAGCATTTCACCAACCATACCAAGTTTATCAAAACAGTATTCAACGATCTTCATTTTATAACGTGGATCCAATATAACTGCAAATGACAAAATCATACTATAACTATCCCAATACTTTTCAAACTTTCCTTTCATCTCTTCTGCCATGTTACTTATAACAGGGTCCCAATGATCGGCTGCTTCTTGAATATGCAATTGAATTTTCCACACATTGTGAAAATACAGATTTGAGGTTGGATACGAAGTTCCTGAAAACAAGGTTGTAATGTCATAGAAAGGTTTTAAAATCTTAGTGATTTCTCTTATCCTTTCCCATTCGTTTTCTGTTGGACAAGTCTTGTAACTGGAATCGACTAACTTTAATCGAGCATACGCGCATTCATATACCAACGCACAATCAAGCATCAGATAAGTGTAATTCCATCTAGTAACAATATCTTGACGCACGTGTCTACCACATTGTAGTGAAAGTTGTGAAATGCATTCGGCAAACTTACGTTTTCTAGTTGAACTTCCTCTAACATACTTGACAGATTCCCGAACCTTTTCAATGGCTCCTTCAATTACTTTCAATCCTGATTGTACAATTAAATTTAACACGTGTGCTCCACAACGAACATGTAAAAACTCCCCATCACAAACTAACGCATCGTTTAAACGTAAATGATCTTTTAAGCATTCTACAACCCCATTATTATACGCTGCATTGTCTAATGTGATCGTAAAAACTTTTTTCTCAATACCCCAATCTTTTAAAAAGTTATTTATGCACTCTGCCAAAACACGACCACTATGTGGAGGATGTACCACTCTAAAATTCAACACTTGTTTTCTTAAAACCCAACTTTCATCGATGTAATGAGCGGTTAACATCATATAGCCATCCGTAGTAATGGAAGTCCACAAGTCTGAAGTTAAACAAACTCTACTTATTACTTTCTGTAACTTTTCTTTTAACTTCATTTTTTCTCTCTCATAAATTTTCAAAACTTCCGCCTTTGCCGTGTTTCTTGCCATGGGTTGTGCTTCCGGATGTAAAAACATGTGCAATTCTCTTGTAGCATCATGTTCAACATAACTAAATGGATAGTTATGTTTAATGATAGAAATAGCCATTTTCTCCTTAAATATCTTTTGGTCTAAACGAGCACGCTTTTGTGGTGGGCCGGATACATCACTAACTTCAAAACACTTGCTAATATGTCGTCTCATGTTACTTGTTCCTGACATTGTAGTATATGTTACCCCACATGAAGTACAACTTGCCCTTTTAACACCATCATGCCCTACAGGTAATCTCTCAAAATAAAGCCAAACATTAGAACGTGTTTTACCCGTTGTTGTTGATGAACTGGCGTCTTCTTCATTCGCTTCATTCGTATTTTGTTCTTCAAAGCCTTCCGACATATTGACCAATTATTGCTTTAATCTACGAGTAAGTTGAAAAATAAATGTGTTGGCAATAGGCACTAAGATAAGATCTAAAGGAAAACCAGTAACATAACAGCAATTATCAGGTTATTAGTTATTACGTTTATCAGGTTACTAGGCCAGGAGAATGCAAGTTTATCAGGTTATCAGGTTATTACGTTTACAAAAAGTAAAGAAAAGATCTAAAAGTTTAGTTTATCAGGTTACCATTTCTGGTCTGAATGTCATGAGAATCATCAATGAGCCGACTGCAGCTGCTATAGCTTATGGGCTTGACAAGAAGGCTTCAAGTGTTGGTGAGAAGAACGTGCTGATTTTCGACTTGGGTGGCGGTACTTTTGATGTTTCTTTGCTTACTATTGAAGAGGGTATCTTTGAAGTGAAATCGACTGCTGGAGATACGCATTTGGGTGGTGAAGACTTCGATAACAGGATGGTTAATCACTTTGTTCAGAAGTTTAAGAGAAAGAACAAGAAGGACATCAGTGGGAATCCAAGAGCTTTGAGGAGGTTGAGAACTGCTTGTGAAAGAGCGAAGAGGACAAAAGCGTATGAAGAGTTGAACATGGATTTGTTCAGGAAGCGTATGGAGCCGGTTGAGAAGTGTTTGAGATATGCAAAGATAGACAAAAGCAGTGTTCATGATGCGGTTCTTGTTGGCGGCTCTACTTGAATTCCAAAAGTTCAACAATTGTTACAAGTTTTTTTCAACGGCAAAGATTATAAACGACCAGTCTACTATTCATATCATTATCTACAGGCTACTAGGCCAGGAGTATGTGCATAAGCTGACACAGATCATTAACTTATGGTTTACGAATTTACGAGTATAGCTAAATTCCTAAATCAAAACTTCATGCATTTTTATACAACAAAAATGCATCAAAATTGCACATAAAAAACTTTATTTAATAATAAACAATCCAACAAGTCACCAACCAAATTAGTGAATTACCAAATTAATACCATTAGCCTATACTGTAAAGTGTAAATAACTAAATATGACTGAAGATATTCTAAGCTTTACAACCAATAATCACTTTACAAACAAATTAACAAAGTGTTTATTATTTAACTATAATCATGTAAAAATTAAAAACCAAAATCAAACCTTATATGTTTATAGAGGGATGAACTGAAGAAGTGATCGGAGATACCGAGATAATCTACCCATCCGACCTTTTAATTTCAAAGCGTGAACAAGAGATGACGACCCATTCCGACCTGTTATTCTTATTTCAGTTATTTGGGACTGACCCGTTCGACCCGTTCTATTCACCCATATGACCTGTTATTCTTATTTCAAAAAAAATTTAAAGGCCCAATGGACCCAAAACTTAAAATTATATATGACCCATAAACCCAAAAGTTAAAATCATCAACCCAATTGACCCATATTTTATCTCTTTGGTTCATTTTTGCCACCTCTAATATAAGGTTTTGGGAGAGAGAAATACTGATGGTTTTGCGTATAGAAAGTAGTTCACTTGGTTCTTTCATTTTAGAAATAGTTACCAGTTACCAAATACTATCAATAGTAATGGGTTGAATTGTGTTTCAGAATTACCCATTTTGACCCGTTATCCAACTTGTCCATCTTGCCACGTCTTAAATACCAAATGATAAACTATCAATAGTAATGGGTTGAATCATGTTTCAGAATTACCCATTTTGACCCGTTATCCAACCTGTCCATCTTGCCACGTCTTAAATAGCTTCCAAAACCGGGTGCATTTCTTTTTAGGGATTAAGTCGTAGAATAGCAATGTACTTTTCAAAGTGTCCCGTTTTGGTACGTGTACTTTTTTTAAGTTGTAGAATAGCGATGTACTTTTTCAATGTGTTCCAATTTGGTACGTGTACTTATTTTTTTAACTTTGTTTAAGTTGTAGAATAGCAATGTACTTTCCATAAGTGTTCTAATTTGGTACTCGTAATAACATGATTAGCCTTACTCGTAATAACATGATTAGCCTTAATGGGCCCAATTAGTAGATAGGCGAACGTCCTAAGCTTCAACATACAATAAATTGATATATCAAAATATCCCCATATTTGGTAGATATTGTTTGCTATGAACATTAGGTTTTTGCTTATGTCACTACTTTGAGATGAATAATATGATACGAATTAGGGGATGAAATGACTAATCTACTAATTGAACAAACTAAAGCCGGTGAATACCGTTCTTACATTAATTTGCAATATATGCATAGCTGTTTATGATTCACAAATCTAATCTTACGGTCAAATTATGTAATACCCGGTTTCTAGCGAGGGGGTACTATGTCAAAATTGCCTCTCACGAGGAGCAGACTGCTAAAACATCAGGAGAAACCTCGTAAATAGCACATCAAACTGTAGTGGAAGCTTCTATTTCATCATGTGAAAGCTTCTTCATAATAGCCAGAAATGGCTTGAACATGCGGTGGTTAATCTACTAAGGGCCCATTGAAACCACTAATTAGAGGGTGTTTGCGATTGCTTATTTTTTTCTGCTTATCTGCTTTTTTTTAAGCAAAAAAAACACGTTTTCCATCCACACTGCCAGAAAAAAAAAGCAGAAAAGCAGTTTTTCATAAGCAGGTTAGGAGTTGCTTATTTTGTGTTAGTTATTTGATATTTAATTAAATTGATTTTTTATTCTCATATTTAACCTAAAACCTTTTCTAAATGAACTTGATTGAAAATTTATATTAAAAAATTATTTTTACAATTATATTGCGTTTTTTATAAAATAAGCAAATGTTCCAAAAGTACTTTTTTTATAAGTACTTATTTTTAAGCAGAAGCACAAGCAGAAAAAAAAAAAAAAAAAAAAAACAAAAAAAACAATCCTAAGCACCCCTTAGTACAGAGGTGACCCCATGCCACATGTACTGATAATCACAAATTTACTGCTAATCATTCACTCAGCTTTCGCCTATGTGCAGAAGTAACTAGAACATTTTTCATCAACATATGCTTATAAAACCAATTCACAGAGTTAAGGAAAACAATAAACGATGCAAGTAAATCACTTTGCATATTAGTGAAAACATGGGGAAATACAATTTACAGGACTAAACAAGTCCGCCACCAAAAAGCGACCTTAATTAAGGCCATATGGTTGGCTGGACGGTACGGCGCTTGGGGATCTCTAAAGGAGGTCCCAGGGTTCTTGAGTCCAAGGTTAACCTACCGTTTGCCAGGTCAGTAATGTTGCTTGAGCGGGGTTTCCCGCATCATCTAAAAAAAGCAACATAAATGTTTCATTCTATCAAAATCTTGATCAACTTACAAATATATATAATTACAGTTCTACATGTCGTTGATATAATTTAAATGACCAAGGACGCTTAAATCTGCCTGTGACAAAGATGTCACAACATCTCAAAATACACAACATAAGTTTATAATGTCCAGGGGAAATCTTGTGGGTTCTGGTTCTTTAAATAGTTAAAATCAGGCCAAAAATATCAGGGCCACCCTGTAATCTTCTGAAACTCAAAAATGTTTTCAAATCATGGCAGAAAGGAAATATTGGCAAACACCTGGGCCTAATAGTTAAAAGCTTAAAGAAGAGCAGGTGTGTACCGGGTAATAATACCAGGCCTGCCAATGCTGAAATCCTGATCTGCCTCGTTATTCAAGCCCAAAATTGCATGGCCTACTCGATCTTCATTCCAGTCCTCTGGGATGTGGACCCAAATAGCCCAAAACCAGATTTTTATCTGCATTTTAACAATTTTAGCGGGCACAACCCACTGCCACTGCTGCGAGCCTGTGATATAAGCTTCAATCTAACTTATTTTTCTTGCAAACACTCGATATCCCATTCTGCAAAAGAATCAACCTTTAAATCAAAGGTTTTGACATTGAGCATAAATTTAGAATCCAAAACTTTGTATCTTAAAGAGTAACTTTTAACCCCATTTCATTTTTATTTTGTTTTGGTGTTTAAGTCGGCGTGATTACTATAAGATCAGGAGTCCGGTTATCAATTAACAGTTATATAAGTTATTGTTGTCTACTTTCATTTCAGGCGACCTGGTTTTTATTTCTGTTTTGGTGACTGAGGGTTTTTTTTTTTTTTTTTTTTTTCATTCAAATATTTTTAAAACAAAATTAAAATTCATTAAAAATAAATAAAAACATTACAATATATTAAAAATTAAACGATCGAAATACATAATACATAAATCCTAAATCTTAAATCCTAATGAAAAGTCGCCCACAGGATCAAAGCGGAGGGTATATAATCCTCGGCGGGTAAAGCTTCTTCAGGAGATCGCTCACCGGGAGACTCACGGATCATCATCTTTGACCCGATACGACTTATAAGATCATCTCTGCGGGGAGTCACCTTTTCGCTCGGTTATCAATTTCTCATTCCTTTTGGAACAGTTATATCATCGCTCTCGCATTGAGTTATTGTTGTCTACTTTCATGTATGGTTAAATGACTTAATGGTTATTGATAAAAAAAATAAAATAAATAACATGTAGAAATATAGATGCATGAACAGAAGTATTTCCAGCTAGCATTTCCCTTGGTCCCCCTAAATAAGGTCCATGTTATTACTAGATGCATCGTGGTTTGTAAATCACTACAATGTTTACTATTTCTGTTTTATGTTCACAACTACATTAGTAATTTTTATTCCACAATGCAAATTGACATGAATCTAGAATTTGACTTGGTTCACAAGACAACCATGTCCCTTTCTTGATGTTCTTATGCATCTTTACGTAATTACATATATGCTTTTCGAGATATGCCTACTCATACACTGTGGTTTGTCTTCGGTTTCTATAAAGCATGCCACATGGTATTGTTTGGCTATGTTTATGGGAGTTATAGTATGGTTTCTATGACCCATCGTTGTCCATTTCTCTAAATGTTGCATGCAATCCTTAACTTTGTCGAGGCTAGCATTAAGCTATAGACACTGACATTGACTTAAACCATGACAAGTGAAAACATGTTCACTAAAGTGTGTGGTGTTTCATGGATGTTGCCAAATTGTTGGACCATTAATGTGAAAATTCTGAAATTTAATGTCGTAAATTTCTTGCAGGAACATGGTACCCGTGCCTTTCATCATACTCTACATAAAACCATTAGCAACATTCCTGGCTGGAACCAACAAGTCAGCATCTCGGTTCCTAGACCTATTGTTTGAGAAGGCAAAACGAAAAGCAGGTCCCATTGAAGAATTCCAATGGCTCGGCTTAATGTTATTTGTAGCAGTACCGTTTCCAGGCACAGGTGCATGGACTGGAGCTATTATAGCTTCAATCCTTGATATGCCGTTTTGGTCAGCTGTGTCTGCCAACTTTTGTGGGGTCGTGCTGGCTGGCCTTTTGGTTAATATGTTGGTCAACATAGGGCTTAAGTACGCTGTTGTTGCTTGCATTCTAATGTTTATTGCATCGGGGTTCATGTGGAGTATCCTTCGTTTTCTGAAACAACGTTTAAGCTCTTCCTCGTCGTGTTGACACTACAATGTACTGATTATAACTTAATAAAAACGGCACTAATTTCATTCTTTGATTTTAAAGTTTTACTTGTATCTGAAGTGCTGACTAGTTCACCATTGTGTGCAATTAATTGTATACAACGTTATTCGTTGTGAAACGAGCAGACTCGGGCGGGGTGTTTACGTTTAAAAATGTGTTTTGATAGGACAATTCAAACATGTATTAGGATGACTTAGGAACATCTTCTTTTTTCTTTTCTTTTTTTCTTTTTTTTCAATTTGTATCGTAAATTACAAGGTAATGAATAAGACAATAAGTTTAAAAAATCTTAATAAGCCTAGGATTATGTTTTGTTGGTTATTATCTTTTTTTTTTAACGTTAACTAAGTATCTCATAATTTATACATCGAAATCATCTCACATATTATAAACAGTATTTGAACCCACAATTATTTAGTTGTGGAGATTCTCACACAACAAAAGACACCATTGAGACATAAGCCCTTTGGTATTTTGTAAGATTATTATCAGTTAATCCACCCATTGGCGGAACTTTGAAGGGGCGAGGCCCCAATGTTTGGGCTACTAGTGTACTTTTAGGGGTAATTTACTTATTGAAACAAGTCTTTACGTAATTCAGTTCTCGGTAAGCAAGTTGGCCGATAAATTTGGTTATTTGAAGTTTTCAATAAGATAAACAAGTCTTTAGTGAATAGACAATAGGTTATTTGAAGTTTTCAATAAGATAAACAATGTACTATGAGATTTTCATGCATTGATTATATTGATCTTTTATAATAACCTTTTCTTTTTTTCTTTTTTGACAAATGCGCTTCTCTATGTGATAACATTCATTTTTATAAATTTGGTTATCGATATTAGGTTCACAAGCCTATTTTTTCAAATTTCAAGCTCGGGACTTCAAGCGCACTTAGTTGCATGCAATATTCTTCCTTTGTAATGTGTCTATCATTGGTGTAATTTAGTGATGGATGGCAAAAAAAAAAAAATAATAATAATGTCCAAATCTCAATCTCTATTTTCATATATGACTGTGAAAGATTTTATGTATAAGCAAACAACATTTAAAAAATTTAGTGATTTTGGCCCTTCCATAAAAAAACACTCAAGTACCGCCACTGGATCCACCGGTTTATTTGACTTATTCTCTTACCGACTAAAAAATAGTACTACGATAACATTCATTTCTGATTGTATTAAATAGAATCCAATTTGAAGTTTACATAGAATAGTTGATGTCGATTGCTCTATATGGTAAGGAACGATTATCATATTCTCACTTTTTATTAGGACACTTACAATACAAGTAGTTAAAGCAGTTTATATTAAAAGTACAATTATTTGATGCATAAAGTGAAGTGTCTCAATAAAAAATAGATGTGTGTCAATCACTTCCAATATGGTAAACTTATGTCCCGAAACTGTAAACTTCGAAACGTTTGGCTTTAAGTTGTTTTCAAGTCAATTTGGGCTCTCAATATATGCTTTTTTTAGAAAGGCAACATTTATTACACTTTCTACTAATTCCATTGGTTAACTAAATTTTGAGCTTGAGACCGACGAATGACGTTTCAAAATAAATAGAAATATAACATTGAGCCGATGTGAATGTAAACATCAATGACGACCCGTAGCCCCAATCTTTCACAATTCGGACTGTTCGAACGCTCCTGTATTCGATTTGAAACACTCCTATCTGATTTGAACCTCGATTATGATATGTGTCATGATTTCCATTATAAGTGCAATCATTCTAATATAAGATCAACCCACTTAAAACTTCATGTATTAGAATGATGCCACTAGCACATAAATGTTCGACACATCATAACTAAAATTGATAAACTTGTGTATACTATTGTTTTTATTTTTGTAATTTACTACTTAACAAAGATGAAATACTAATAACTAATAAGTGTGCGTTTAGTTGATAGTTATCATTGAATTACTTTGATAGTTAAAGATGGGGTCCAAAATGATTAAAAAAAAAAGGTTTTACAAAAAGGTCAAAAATTGTACTTTGGTGAGTTATAACAACAAACGATGAGTTATTAAAATCTTTGCAAAAGCCTATAAAATTTAACTAAGAAATCATGAGACTAATATATTCGACTAGACAAATATTCGCTTAAATTAACGGTATATAGTGACAAATAATTATATTTGCAAAATCGTGAGTATGGTTTGACCTTTGATGTAAAACTTATAGGTTTAATTTGTAGTTATTGCGAGAAAAAAATTCTATGAGTTAAAAACGAAAAATGATAAAATTTTAAAGATTAAACAGTATTTAAAAAATTAATTTAATAATAGATTTTGTTACCATTTTTAATCAATGGTATAATACGGAGTAGTCCACTAACATTACATAATTTTAAATCATTTTTAGTTTTAAAAATGAATATACACTTTTTATAAATAGTAAAAATTATCCATGTCTCTTACAAGCATTTATAGTAGTAAAGTTTAGTATTCATGCATTTATAGTTTCTTAAATTATAGTAGTAAAGTTTAGCATTCATTAACTTAAGCAACTAAAGACCTATCGTTTGATGAAAAATTAAATAAATATATTTAGCATGCAATGATGATTTTAATAAACTTTGCATCAAAATAAACCATCACTTCTTCTAGATCTAGCTTCTTCAACAAGTTTCTCCTCCGGTAAATCTCTCTTCTACAGACCCATCTCCGTCTCCGCACCTATATCTCGTGAAACCACCACCCACTTGGGTCGCGTCGTCGTCATAGCTCACTGGCTGGCTTCGGCACACGGTTTTCAAGTCTCTGCAACAACCGTTTTCAATGTCGCTCGTGGGTATTTTGCCCTTATATTGTGGTCTTTGTGTTTGGTGGGTTCGGTATTGGAGCTTGTGTTTGTTGAGTTTTTTGCAGGGAAGATGATCTCTTCAGATTTGGATCGATGTTCTAGCCATCAAGTCAAAGCAAGCATTTGTATCTTTAGTTGATGATGAAGAGTCGAGGTCTTCAATGGAAGATATCTTTGGTTTATTTTTTCACAAGTCAAGTTCTAGTTCAATTGTTGTTTTTCAATGATGTTAGTTTTATATTTTCAATTAGTTTGCTTTTTGCAAACTTTAATGTACTAACCGGATCATTTTATGCTCTCACTTCAATATCAATTTCACTTTTGCCCAAAAAAAAAAAAAAAAAAAAAAAAAAAACATTTTGCATTTAATACTTATGCAAAAAAAAACTGAGTTTGGCACAATATTGATCCAATCACGTTTGTAATTTTCATATGAACTTACCAGTTTCCAATATTTAAAAGAAATCAACTGATCGATTTGAGTTAGTTTGTATATATTTTGACTCATAAATATATGTCTTTTATATAGAAAGTGATTTCTTGAGTACAAATAAGCTTGAATTTTTAATACCGAACAAAATTCGTGCTTTGCACGTGTCAAAATGTCTAACAAATTAAAAATTTGAGTTTCATGCAATTAACTTAAAGTATTATGATTAAAAGACTATAATTATATTATATTTGTAAAAAAACTAATGTTTATAAAATTTAACTTTTAAGCATTTTAATGTAGTATTCATAATTGTAAACTAATGTTATATTACAGATTTTAATAAATTAATGAAAAACTTTATATCTATCTATAATTATAAAATATGAGTTTCATGCAAGTAATGTAAGTATTAATGAATGGAAAACAATAATTATATTATATATTTTAATAAATTGATGTTTATAAAATTTAAGTTTCATGTAATTCAGTGTAAATATTCATGATTATAAAACTATGATAATATTACATATGTATAGATCCAAGTTAATTTTTATATTTGAAATTATGAAAGTTGTGCTCAAAGGTTTTTTTTTTGTAAGTCACTTAAATTAATTCATTTTGTGTTTTTGTGTGTGTTTTAAGACATCATGTATGATAGATCAAATTTAAATAAATAGCTAAAGTTTAACTTTTATTTGTTAGTCATATCAGTAAGTGTGTGATTGTCGATTCTCATTAATCACAGAATTGGATACATAAATAGTGATACATAGATTAATCTAGATGTCGGGTTTGAGCCCAATGCAAATTATAGCCCAACTATACAAATGAATTGCTAACACTCATCCGCAGTTTAAGCGGTAGGGCACCAAATGCTTAAACTAGTTCGAAATTCTTCAAACAAAGCCGAGGGCAATCCCTTAGTGAAAATATTTGCATACTGATAACGTGAAGGAACATGAAGAACACAAACCTGACCAACAACAACCAAATCTCTCACAAAATGAATACCATTCTCTATATTATTCATACGTTGATGTTGAACCGAATTACAAATAGACAGCACTGACATTGATGCGAGTAAACAAGCGTAGCGGAAGAAAAAGGAGTATGCAACTCACATAAAAGATTTCGCAACCAACAAGTATCAGCAACAACATTAGCAAAACCACGATACTCAGCCTCTGCACTAGAACGAGAAGTGTCGGTTGACGCTTAGAGGACCAAGAGAGAATGTTGTTGCCAAGAAATACACAGTAACCGAAAGTCAATCTCCTAGTAGTAGGACACCTAGCCCAATTCACATTCGAATAAGCAACCAAGGCTCTGGGAGAAGATGAAAATAATGTAACCCATGATCCAAAGTACCACGAACATACCTCAAGATCCGTTTAAGATCCGAAAAAAGAGGCTCCCGAGGATCATGCATATAAAGACAAACCTGTTGCACTGCATAAAAAATATCAGGGCGAGTAAAAGTAAGATACTGTAGAGAGCCCGCAAGACTCCGATATAATGTCGGATTAGATACTAGATCGCCATCATCTCCTAACTTAGACTCCGTATCAACAGGAGCCCGACTTGGATTACAATTAGTCGTACAAGCCCGCTCAATAATCTCAGCAACGTACTTTCGTTGAGACAAGAACATCCCTAAAGAATCTCGTGTAACAGAAATACCCAGAAAGTAATTAAGAGAACCGAGATATGTCATAGAAAACTCATGATACAAAGAATCAATAATGTGTTGTAATACAAGCTCAGATGAAGCTTTGAGGACTATATCACCAACATACAACAATAAGTAAGCAGTGTCAGCCCCCTGTCTGTAAATAAATACTCCATATGTCTAAAAATTATTGTTAGGAGACAAAAATCATAAAGTTTAATAAAAGTGGTACCATTATAAATCCCAACCACTCAAATAGAATATTCTCCTACTAAATTCTCTTTTTTTATTAAAAATAAAAAGAGGACAAGTATTTGAGACATCCTAAAAAATAAATGTGAACTATAATTTTGAGACGGAAGGAGTAGTGAGGAGTCACAACGACTATGAGTAAAACCAACACTAATAATATACTACCTACGTCCCAATATTATTGTCACTGTTTGACTTTTTTGGTATTTCTTTTTCAACTTTGACCTTAAATATTTTTGTTCGTGTTATACAATAGTTGATGAAAATTATACCAATAAAAATACATTTCGAAAGCCAACCCATTCATATATTTTGCATCAAGTATTATATAACTCAAACAAAAATACTTAAGATCAAAGTTGTAAGAGAAAGACCGAAAAAGTCATACAAGGTGTGACAATCGATATGAAATGAAAGTAATTAACTCGAAAAATGTACGTATAAATCGCATGCAAAGTGAACATGCATTGAAACCAATTCGTGGATCGAATTCCTTTTGACGGGCGAATGCGATAACTCGCAATTTCAAGTGCACGTTCACTTTGCATGCGATTTATACGCACATTTTCGAGTTAATTACTTCATTTCATATCGATTGTCACATGGACGCCTTTAAACGCCCATTCCATTATTCTTTCTTCATACTCTAACGTGGAGAATTCCGTCATTCCCTATCACAATTTTTATATCGGTGATTCATCATCGATAACGCCGAATGTCGAGACGAAGCCCGAGAGAAGGCAAAGTCACTCTCACTCCCCGTGTTTCACAACCAACATGTCGTGTTAGACGTTATTCACATTAAGTCACTAAACCATTATACATTCAAGACTTACAACATCTCATAACCCATCTTTGGGAAACCGTCGATCATTTTGAAAATAACCTCAAACTTATTTCCGCTGAGTTGATTTTCTTATGGACCTATACTTAGAACTCGATTGTTTTATTAAATCAAACGACGTTTTTCAAACGACACTTTGGTCGTTCAATATATCTATTTGTGATGCTATGACAATAATCCCTGTGAATTCCATTCCATTGCAAAACAAGTAATTTGGGGTGTGACAAGGATAATAATTTTGGAACATAAAGAGTATGTTGCAAACCTCTTAAACCAATGAACAAAGTCACCAAACCAAAATATAAATGAAGAAAACTTGGTATTAGGGTTTAGGGATGCATACAGAAGCAGGAGTTTTATCTAGGGTTTAGGGATCAATGGTACTACTAATACCACGTAAGTGCATGATTGTCGATTCTCATTAATCACATAATTAGGTACATAAACAGTGATACATGAATTAATCTAGATGACGGGCTTGAGTCTAATACGAATTATAACCCAACTATACAAATGAACTCCTAACAATATCAAGATACGTGCATCATGCGTGCATGACTAGTTCATTAAATAGTAATGACCATTTAGTAGATGTTATAAATGTTGACTACAAGGTCTATGATTTTATATGTGTCGTTCCTTTTAGACTGAATATAACTTAAGATAACTAAGTTAACTTAATTTTTATGTAATCTGATGTAAACTTGAAAAGTTTTAAAACATGAATACTACAAATAGTTTAAACAAAATATACAACAAAATTTTCAACGTTTAAATTCATATTAGAAATGAATCAAATAATTAATTATGATTGGTTGGCGAATAACAATCAAAGTTGAATAAAAAGTCCTCATTTTCTTAAGCACAAACTAAATTATATATTTAAGTAAGAACTATGCTAACTCACTGAAAGTGTTTAGGACTTAGTTCAAGAAGGAGCAAGATAAACGCATTATATTTTGTGAAAAAATGTTTTGTTTAAAGAATGTACATTAATTGTGTTTTTAGATGTGTGCGATGACAAGTGAAACATAACATTTAAATACATGCTAGCTTTTATTTTTCAAATTCTAAATTTATTATCTTATATAAAGCCTTTCTTTATTACATGACTTTTAATGTATTAACCATTTGATAAGGAAATATTTTTGGTCTTATATTTTTAAGACTACTTATTTTAAAGTCTCAAATCTATTATAAAGTAGATAGATAACATTTACTTCATTAAAACATAGAAACTCGGTTGGACACCCATAGTAGTAATAAGAATGTCAAGTATCTAAATAGAAAGGTAAATTAGTACATTATTGCATTAACTGTTTCTATTTAGGGTACAATTATGACAATTGTTTTCAATTTTCTTTACAAACTCTTTCACTTTATTAACTTTCTTTGATAAGTAGCAATAACTTATCTTTTCAATAAAGTTTTTGTCTATTTGTTTTAGAGACTTAAGTACTTTTTCTAAGTATTTAAGTTCATGATGTCTTGGTTGATGAGATCAAAAAGAGTTAGTGAGGTATTGCCAATTTGTCATCACTCACTGACTCAATCATCTTCTTTCAGGTTCAAGCTTCACTTTGCTGAATTCCGTCTCAGAAAGTGGAGAGACTTTCTTTATTCTCTGAAAAACTCTTGAAGATGACCTTCTGAATGTTCTATCATACAGGTGAAAGGATTAATGTGCAAATAACAACGTCTCTCACAACTGGTCTTCACAAAAATGACGAAGAGTTACACCGATGCAAGCTAAAAGAAACACGCAAACGAAAATAAGAAAAAGAATGATGAAATTAATTGAAAATAAGAATACGATAATATTCTCGTAGAAGAGTAAAATGGTAATTAACAATGTTATATATTTTATCAAAGATAAATATATTTAAAGTATAACAGACAAAACAAAAATAAATGAAAGGTTTTCTAATTGCATTAAGATTACCTCTTGAATGCCTATAAATACAAAATCATTTTAAGGGATTAATAATCAATTCTTTAAATCCTAAAATCCTCTCCTTTCTCTTTCTTGTTCGATCGATTGACCAACAATCCCAAACGATTTTGAAAACTCTTTGAGCCGATCCAACCAAGTCGACACACTTGATCTAGTACTTGAAAAAATCACCCATAAATTTCAATACCATAAATCTTAAAATCACCACGAAACTCCTACATCACTTCTTATAGGAATTCATTTATACGCTTTTTAGTAAAATTGCAAGCCAACAAGGTACAAATCTTGCTAGAAGTTATCATCTTTCCAAATTTAAAGGGATGTATACGAAACTTACATCAACAAACACATGTGGCAGGTTACAAAGACCAAACACAATGCATATTAATGTCGTATCTGACAATACAGCGTGTCACGCACGTGGGTCATGGGTACCACATCACACGTGTCAATATCCAAATGAAGGGACGTAAAATGAACATCAATGGTCCTATCAACTAGGGCCCAGGTCCCTAAAAATCAGTACAAGTCTTCAAGAGGTAAGAATGTAGGACCATTAATCGGGTGCCACGTGGGGTCATCATATCTTATCAACGGTCCTAATGGTGGGTCATATGATAGTTACAGATGTGGTGTGGTGTACGTTGTTATTATTTATGACTAAATATATATGCTTGTCATTCGGAACACGTAAAAGAAAGTAAGAAAGTGGATTGATTGTAGACTGTGGGCTAATCAAAGACACGTGTACGGTCTTTACTTTCTGTGTATATGCTTACACTTTGTACTAGCAAAGTTGCTTTACAATCATCGGACTCTCAGTTTGAGTCCTGAAAACCCAAAATCATTTCTTTGTACTCGTAAAGTTAAGTTCCGTTTCGTATTCGGGTGTAGGAATTAAGGTATGAGTTTGCTATCATTTGTATTTATTTGGTTGATGGGTTTTGAAAAATCATTCATGTGGACCTTGCAATTGACACCCATAGATCCATACCACTTAAATTTGGTGGATTTTGTTAATCCACCATTAATTTCACTCACCCACTCTTTTCCTTAATATTTAACAAACAATATTCAAACCCAAATATATAAACTAAACAACATTTTTTAAACTATCAAACTCATTCTCATACCACCATATTATCATACCAATATCCATTGTGATTCATATAAGCAAACCAAACGGACCCTTTAATATGTTTGTCAAGATTGACGATCAAGAGTCTCGCTGCAAAAACAATATGCAAAAAACAATATGTAGCGGCTTAAAAAGCGAAAGCAATGGACTACTCGATCCTTGAATGTTAAAATTGCATATATATCCAAAGCATGCATATAAACCATTGTATTATCAATTATTCACTTTAGAAGGAATATATATGCATTTTTGCCAATATTTTAAAGAGTTTTATGTTAATCATGATCATGCTTTTGTAAGAGTATTTAAGGCGCGTTTGTTTTTTAGCTTATAATAAGCTTATATGTTTTGTTTATGTTTTATAAGCTTAACTATTCGTAATTATTTAAAGACTTGCCTGCTTGTTTGAGCATGTCATGACACCATAAACTTATGTAAGCTCATAACTTTAAAAATAAATTGAACAAATAACTTATAAAATATAAACCGAAAAATAAATCTCATAAACTCAAATTTACACTTGAACAAACATCCCCTAAATGAAGTAATATGGAGCTAGTCTATGTGCATGAACTAATACATGTCTATACATGTTGTTGGGTCCCTTCGTCCTGAGACGCAAACCACGAACATAATGAAGAACAACTTCCTCATGTGAGGGTGGCTGATGAGCTCAATGACATGAAAGTGATAGGGTTTGCTTTGAAATGACGCAGATTTGCTAATAACACTATTTGTATTTTTTCAACGTTTTATAAATCTTATTAGAAATGAATATATTTACAAGGAATAGCCGACGGAAAACTATCCTTGTTGATGACAAATACTCTCCAAACTCGTACAAGAAGAGGCAGCTAACTTTGCATTGTTGTCCTTTGAAGAGGAGGATTCTAACTAATAACTTGTGCTATTTTTTATGTTTCATCATCTCTTAATCTGTTTACAACCTTTCATATTTATACGGAGGGAATTAGGGTTCGCATTTGGGTTGCATAGTAAGTTGTCGACATTACTATAGATAGACACGTGCCTAGTAAGCTAGTCTGAAGCTGACAACTTAGAGTCCCAATTCCCGTTTCACGCGTATCCATAAGTAATTGATCTTATCTTCTTGAGGGAGTTTCCTGCCCATGCTTTCAGTTGGTTGAGGTTGTAATTCAAACTAAGTCTTCAGAGTCCTAAAGACACTTGTCAGATCCTAGAACTTCTGGTGTTGCTTCTGGCTCCTTGTAATATCATTCCCTGACACCGCATCAGTTTGTGACATTGTTTTCTTCAGATGGTCTTCGACATCCCTGAAGCCAACCGGCGTTTGAGCTTGATACAACACTCACTGACATTAGTGAGTCCGTCTTCTGAATAATAATCAAAGAGTCAAGTTCTCTGATAACCATCAAAGAGTATGTCATAAGACATCTATCAGAATCACTTAGATAGTTTATCCGGTGACATACTTTCTGACCCTTATTAGAGGCTTGGTTCTTTCTAACCTTCGAAACCGTATTATGCTATTTTATGTTTAAATATTTGTCAGAGACAATTGGGTTGGTTTGTCAGACCTAACACACGTAGATTCGTCGTTGGATTATCAAGTTTTTAAAGGTTTATAAGGAATGAACATATAATCAAAACTTAAGCAATGATTGAACGGCCCGTGATTTAGGAATGATCGACATGCGAGGAACGCCCGATTCCCGGTTCTGCCATAGATGGCGCTACATGAAAGAAAAGAAAATACATGTGTATAAACTTAAAAGACATATTTGACACTTCATGACATTCATTTTATAAAGAAAAAAATATGATCAAGTTGCAATTAGTAATTTTTTTTTATGGATTTTGGAAGATCTTCAAAAATGTAAAACGTAAGCCTATAAGAGGTTTATCAAAAGTGTCGTAACATGATAATACGAGTACTCCAGTTGAGATACATCACATAACAAATTTTTATTAATAGTGTCAAAAAGTATGTATATGAAGTCCGAAAGATGTCACATAACAAATTCAAAATTTCAATATAGCGACATACACATTAATCCAAAACAGCACAGGCTTAACAGTCATTACTAACCATCATTTTAGGGTTTTTATAGGGCCTAGTTATCATGGCTTGGACCTATGCGCCATTTAACATGATGCCAAGCTAAACCAAGCCATAACACCGCCTTCTATGCGCCAAATCATATGCTAAGGAATTTGCTTGAGCCAAAAGGACAAAAAGTTAAAAAATTTGGCCGTTGGCCAACGGTTTTGTTTTAAAAAAATTATCACACTTTTATATATATCATACCCCGATACACCACTTATCATATAACATTTTATCCTCTTAATCAAATACACCAAACATATTCAAATATTGTAAACTTTGAACATGGATGGTGTATAAGAATTCGATAATGAAGGTGGGTATTTGCTTTTGATGAAAGCTTATTAGTATCACCAATCGTTGCAACAACAAGAAGCTGAAAGTTCAAGCCCGCATAATCTGATAATCATAAACGTGATGTTGCAGAAAAATGTTTGTTGGACGACTATTTTGATGATAATCCAAAATATCCAGAGTGCTTTTTTAAGCGTCGATATCGTATGAGCAAGAAACTATTTTTAAAAATAGTCGAACGTATATCTACTTATACTTATGATACTCTTCCCAAGCATTTGATGCGTGGTTCGGGGTCGAAAGAGTTCTGTTGATCCCAGTTGAGCAATTGATCAAGTTGAGTAAGTTAGATAAATCTAACACAAACAACAATATAGTAAATTGTCTTGAATATAAGATTAAACAATATGCGGAATCTAATGTTTAACGATTAAGAGAATACTTAAACACAACTTGTTTCTCACAAAACACCTCAATATATTAATACGAATACTCAAAAGTATTAGGGTTACAAGAACCTTGAAGTGATCGACTCTAGAGTAACTCGTACTCTAAATCTAACCTAGGACCTCCTTTTATAGGCTAAGGAGTCCTTCTAGGGTTACAATAACTTTCTACACAAGATACATATTATAGAAACGTTTCTATAATTATCTAACCGACTATACAAATCTGATAAGCAGTACTAACTAAATGTACTAGCAGTTTGTACTGCTAGTTATATTCTTCGCAGTCCACATTCTAAGCTAACAGTACTAACTATTAAGCTTGACAGTATAAAATGTCTTTGCTAAATTCCAAACAATCATCCCCTAAACTTGTGATTTCATTTGCAAATCAACAAGTTTTTGAATCCACCTTTTTCATCATACTGTTGGGGAATTTTGCAAACACTTACTTTGTTGGCTTGCTTGGTCTTTGTGCTTGAATGAAACAGCCTTTTTGAAAAGTCATTTTTTGATTTGTTGTATCATACCCCATCCTGGATAGATGTTCAAAATTTCAGTATTTGGTAAGTCAAATAGTCCACCTTCATCATTCAAGTGGAGATGTCTCCGCAAGGATGATTCAGATATCCTAACTATCTTACCATCTACATTAGCTTTTATTTGTGTGTCCCCCTGTTCCAATGTTTTGACAGTAGTAGCTGCCAAAACTGTTGAATATGGGAGACATAGATAGTGGGATTTGTTATAAGTGCATACCTGATGTATGTATGAATTGTTTAGAAAATCCACTATCTGATGAAACTGTTCACTACCCTCTGGTTTTTCCAAGAAAGCAACTTGATTGTGAGCTTTAACAAATTCCTTGATAAAATATTTGAGATACTGCTGGGTTTTGACCGGAATAGGTTTAATTAGCAGTAGGTACTGGCAATTGAAAGTGCGTTAGGGTTTGAGAGTTGTATTTGTGAGAATCGTTCGTATAAAGAAAATTAGATAAAGATTAAGGAAAGTGAATAATTTTCACAAATAACAACCCTATAAATATGACTAGACAGATAAAATCCCCAACGGCTAGTAAAAAAGTTTTACTACACAGTACCAACGGCTACTCAGCAGTACTAAAATTTTGCGCTAGCAGTACAAACTTCACACTAGCAGTACAAACTTTTTGACAAAAAATTTATCCGACAGTACAAACATGATATCTTTGAAAAACATATTGTCCACCACATTTTGAGAAAACTAAGTGTTAAGGAAAACACTTATCATAGTTTTTAGCAAACAATCAACTATCAACGGATTTGAGATGTCTTTACCAATAGTCGTTTGCTTTGGACTAGTTAACTCTTCACTGTGAAGTATGGTGAGTTAAGAACCATATAGTTTTTGGTAAACTATCAACCATAAACGGATTTGATTAGTCTTTACCAGGAGCCGTTTGCTCTTGGACTAGCCAGTTCTTCAAAATTTATGGTGAACTGATTACCATTGCACTCATCAGTGCACAACTCCAGTCCAAGGAGTCTATCACCAGATATTTATGGTTGTTTTGTCACCATCAAATAGGGGAAGTTTTCTTAACCTGCAAATGTTAGTAAACACCAAGAAAAATACAATCCAAGATGTTTTCACATAATAACTTATCAGGTTATAAAAGCAGTACGGAAATTTTATACTGACAGTACAAACTGCTTTTATGAGAAAACTTAAGGTAGCAGTAGAAACATATTTTGACCTCAATAACAGTACAAATCCTTTACAAAACTTTACAAAAACACAAAGAGATAAGATTGTTGATTAGAGATTCATCATACCAATACTTGCAATTAAAAACTGAAATCTACCCACATCAAAACCTTTTGTGAGCAAATCTGCAACATTGTTATCAGTATAAATTTTAACAATTTGAATTAGTTTATTTTCATAACAATCTCTTATAAAATGATGTCTTATCTTAATATGTTTTATTTTTGAATGAAAAAGAGGATTTTTAATTATGCACATTGTACTGCTATTGTCAATATAAAGCTTAGTGTTCATAAATTGTACCCATAGTCCAGTAATTGATTCTAAATCCATAACACTTGACCACAGCAACTAGAAGCAGCAATGTACTTTGCTTCTGTAGTTGAATTAGCCACCATTGTTTGTTTCTTACACTGCCATGAAATCAACCTATGTCCAAGATACTGACATCCTCCAGTAGTTGATTTCCTATCCAAACATGCTCCAGCATAATCACTATCTGAGTATGAAACTAGATCAAAAGGTGAATCCTTAGGATACCAAAGGCCCAACCTAGGTTGACTCCTTAAGTACCTAAAAATCCTATTTACAGCATTCAAGTGAGACATTTTGGGAGACACTTGAAATCTAGCACAGGCACATACATTAAACATACTATCTGGTCTTGAGGCAGTTAAGTACATCAAAGACCCAATCATGGACTTGTAAAGATGCACATCAACCTCTTCACCATCTTCATCTTTGACTAGAGGCTTATTTGGATCCATTGTAGTCTTAGCAGGCATCACATCATTAAATCCAAACTTCTTCAAAATAAGAGTCACATACTTCTCTTGACTGATGAAAATGCCTTCATTTTTCTTCTTGACTTGAAGGCCTAAGAAGAAAGTCAGTTCACCCATGGAACTCATTTGGAACCTGCTGTGCATTAACTTCTCAAACTCATCACATAACACCTTATTTGTTGAACCAAAATAATGTCATCTACATAAACTTGAACCAGTAGGATGTCACTTTTTGTCCTTTTTATGAAAAAGGTTTTGTCAATTGTGTCTCTGACAAATCCATTGGTCAATAAATACTTGGATAAGGTGTCATACCAAGCTCTTGGAGCCTGATGTAGTCCATACAATGCCTACTCCACCTTGTAAACTTTATCTGGAAACTTAGGATCTTCAAAACCAGGTGGTTGGGAGACATATACTTCCTCTTCAATTGTCCCATATAAGAAAGCACTTTTCACATCCATTTGATACACTGTGAAGTTCTTGTATGAAGCATAAGCCAAAAACAATATGATAGCCTCTATTCTTGCCACTGGCGCAAACACTTCTTCATAGTCAATGCCTTCTTCTTGAGTGTATCCCTGAGCCACTAACGTTGCGTTGTTTCTGACAACTATTCCTCTTTCATCTCTCTTGCATCTTACTACCCATTTTGTCCCTATTGCTTTCTTCGCATTAAGCCAATCTACCAAGGTCCAAACCTCTTGAAGCTTGAATTGTAACAACTCCTCTTGCATAGCTTCCACCCAGCTTGAATCTTGTAATGCCTTATAAGCATTCTTAGGTTCCATTTGTGACAGAAAACAAGCAAACATGCAATTTTGCAGAACTTTGTGGCTATTCCTCTAATGAAGGGTTTGAGCAAATAATTCTTGATTCTTCAATCCTTTAAGTTTACTTCTTGTTTGAACAACAGACTGAGAATCTCTAAGAATTTGATCTTTAGGATGATCTTTGTGGATTCTTGTAGTGTGTGTAGGACTAGTAGCATAAGAAGACTCCATATTATGCAAATCAGCCTCCATAGTAAAACTATCCACAACCTCATCATCAGTATCTTCATAAATATGCTCCAAACCAGGCATATTTGGATCATCTGGATAATCAGCATCAGCATAGGACTTCCCATCTTTGTCCACTGTGGGAAACCTTGGATATGGAGAACTGTTAGGCGTAGCAGTATAACTGTTGGTCTAAAAATTGGCGTATCAGTTGCAACTGGTGAGCTAATGATAAACGTATCAGTAGGAACTGGTGGACTAATGCCATTTTTCCTTCCTCCCTTTGCATAATTTGCTGATGGACTTTCTTGAACTTCATTTTCAAATTGTGGTCCTTCAGTAACCACCTTATGCACATCAGAAGGTTTAGTCCCACCTTTTGTATCACTTTTTCCACACTTTCCAATGGATCAACTTCTGGGCTCTTTTTCTTCAACTTTTTGGGCTTGAGAAGCTTGTCTAGCTTCCACTTTTCAACCATCACAAACTCCTCTACATATCCATCCTTCTTGTCTTGTGTACCTGCATTTGAATCTCCTTGTGTAACTGCAGACTTATTAGTTGTACCTGTAGACACTGCTCATAATTCATGGTTATGGTTAAGGAATCAATGTCAAACAACCAGTCAGGCCCACTTCCTGCAACATTAGGTGAACTCTCACTAAACCTAACATGCAAGTTTTCTTCCACATGCCTAGTTCTACTGTTGAACACCCTAAAAGCCTTGGTATGAGAGTACCCAAGAAAGAACCATTTGTCTGCCTTTTCATCAAATTTGCCTAGGTGGTCTATGGTATTTAAGATAGTAACATGACACCCAAATGGTTTTAAGAAGTCTATCATGGGCTTCCTACCATGAAAAAGTTCATAAGGGGTCTTGTTATGAGGCTTAACTACTTTACTCCTATTTTGCACAAAGCAAGCAGTACTTACTCCTTCAACCCAAAAAGTAGTAGGTAATTTGGATTCAGATAACATAGTCCTTGCAGCCTCAATTAATGTCCTATTCCTCCTCTCAGCCACTCCATTTTGTTGAGGAGTTCTAGCCACACTAAACTGTCTTACAATACCTTTATCCACACAGACTGATTCATCACACCATTCTTAAATTCAGTCCCATTGTCACATCTGATTATTTTTTCCTTGTGATTTACTAAGTTTTCTATCCTAACAATAAAGGCCTTAAGGATTTCTGATGTTTCATCCTTAGTTCCTAGGAAGAAAACCCAAGTGAATCTAGTGTAATCATCAGCGACCACTAAGTAGTACATCTTCTTATTCAAACTTCTCACAAAGGTTGGCCCAAACAGATCCATATGCAACATATAAAGGGGCTCAGAAATAGTATTTACAACTTTGGGCTTACAAGAAGCTCTGTGTTGTTTCCCATCGACATGCAACATGGTTTCGAGATTTTCAAAACTTTGAAGGTAACCCTCTAACAAGGTTACTTTTTACCAATTTATTCATTGTTTTGAAATTTAAGTTACCAAGTCTCCTATGCCAAAGCTTGGATTCATCAACAGTGGCTTTTGCAAATAGACAAGTTAAAGATCTTTTAGGAAGTATGTTCTTTATGTCAACATTGTATATGTTGTCTATTCTAGGGATTCTAAGAAGCACAAATTTGTCATCAGGCATCTTATAATCAGGAGAAAGAACAAGACATTCAGTGTTGGTAAAAAGGACAAAATTCTTTTTGTCACACATTTGTGAGACACTAAAGAGATTGAACTTAATTCCATTTACAAGATACACTTTTTCAAAATCCAATTTTCCTGTTTTAATTATACCTCTACCAACAATCTTTCCTCTTTTGGGGTCATTCCCAAAAGCAACATATCCACCATCTATAGCTTCAAAAAACGAGTTGAGGACTTCCAGCTTGGCATTGAAAGCTACCAAACCAGGATCAACCTTACAAGTCCTCAATGGAATGCAACTGGGCATGAATTTCATCGAGAATACAAAGTCCTTGACACCCCTAGAGCCGCATCTTCACCGATGATATGGATCTCAGATGCTTATGAGTCTATGTGAACTCTACAAGTTTAGATGATGGTACCAAATTGGTCGAAGAAGAACTTGACACCGAAAAGAAGCCAAACTTGATATGAAATCTTGGGTTAAAACTATGTTTTGACCGGCGATGACGGAAGAGATGTGAACACTTCATTGTCGCTATCGACGAAGACTCAAGACACGAAGGAACTTGAAAGTTTTGTCAGGTGGAAGGTCCGTGATGGTCACTACAAACTTCTTCGAGGATCGAATGAAGACTTCGCCGGATATTATTTATGGTGTGTTTTTAACTATGTGTAATATGTGGTGTAACAAATATAAACAATCGTAATACATGTAATAGTGCTAGGATTTGTACTATGGTTTCCCTTGAAAAGGGGAAACATCTCGTGTTGTCCATTTTTGATCATATAAAATCGGACACATTTTTCTCCTACAAATATTTTACCTCATACATATTTAAATCACTTGAGATCCAAAATCTCAAAGGATTTAAGATTTTTGATCTGGGGAGAAATGTGATATAAATATGAAAGATGTTAAAAGATAAGATGACCAATTTTTGTGCAAACTTCTCTTATATGTGCTAAACAATTTTTGAATCTCAAGCATATTTTAAGGGGAGAACTCTCTTTGCAAATTCAAGTCATCAGGTACCCAACACTTAAACCTTTGCAAAATTCAACTTTAAATGTTTTTAAGGTACCTTGATCATATGGCTTCTAATCCTTTGATGATAAAGGGTTCCCTCTAGTATGTGCAAAACTCTTTTCAAACCTCGAGGCACATATTGAGGGGAGCAAATTATGGAAACCTCATCCTTCCCGTAAATGCTATTTCTACTTGATTTAATGTGGAAGTGATGTTGATATCTTTAGAAAATGGTAATCAAAGAAGTTAATTTTTCTCTTGCCTCCGTGTGCAAAACATTTTCAAATACTTGATGCACATGTTGAGGGGAGTTCTCGTTTAAAATATCAAAAACAATTCGGTACAAAATGTTTGATAATATATCACAAGTATCTCGAATTGATTTTGCTGGATCAAATGGCGGATGAACAATACCAAATAGACCGACCAACTATACTTTATGTACGGTGATATAAGGATGATAAGGTTAGGTATTGGTTCCCATGATCCGCCGTAACCGAGGGATCTACCAGGGACAATCCACTAGTTAGTGTAGAAGTCCTTGGTATGATGATAAAAGGAGAAAATGAGATATGGGAAGAGGTCGACTAAGACCGAAAGCTAAGATGGAATAAACCCAACAAGGTTCTAGTTATGAAGTCTCTAAGACCGGCGGTTGAAGAATTAAAAGGAATTGAATGAGAAAGGGTGAAAACAAATAGCCCTCCATTTATTCAACCTTAGGGCGTAAACCGGGTTCACTTTATATGCTAACGATGGTAACATCGGTATTGAAGACAAGACGTCATGGACCCAAGTGACGCGACGCACTTCAACTCTCCAAACCACTCAAGTTCCTCTTAAAAGGGCTTGTTTCATTCTCACTGGGAACCGACATTATCTATCGACTTTCTTGAGATGGTTGATATTGAAGAAGGAGACCTCTCCCTAGTCTCAGTTATAGGATCCAAATATGCACAAATTGAGTCTAGAGCCAAGATCATCAATAAATCTCATTAGACACTTTCAATGAAGACTCCTGTTTCACACAATGTGAAAGAGAGATTATATCTTGAACGCATTATCCTTGTGGTATTGCCGGAACATTCGAGTGATGTGTTTACACACTCACAATGAAGATGGAAAGCCTCTCGAGCCAACATCAAACAAGCTCGGTAGGTGGCATGTGAGATCTATTATATGGATCAACCAAAATCTTCCAGATTGGACATGTCACCGGTCATATGTCCGAGTAACCACTATCAAAATTGCTTTATCTTTTAGCTCCACCGTAAGTTGCCTGTACATAAAAGAATAGAATCGGTTTCTCTTGGGGACCCAAGCCATTCTTGACTTGGAGTGCGCCTTGTGCATCAACAGAGTCAAAGCGTTTAAGTCCATTGATGCATTCTTTGTTTCTAGAAACATGATCTAAAACCTTTATTTTGGTTTGCACCAGAAGTCGAGGCCTTCTGAGATAAACCGATTGCCCATTACAAAGGTTCTGTTATCACTTTTGGCTCAACAAGAGAAAGCGCTTTGCCTTAGCAAGACAAACATCATGCGTTTTGAAAAGACCTTTGCTTATTTGGAAGAATGTAGTAATGGTTCTAGTAGCACCAGATCTCATTAACACTGTCCTTGGAACCATCTTTTTTTTATCATGAGGGTGAGAGTGTTTTGAAGACTTTTTATTGTTACATATTGTTTTTCACAAACACACAATCTAACACATATATGGGTCAAATAGTTAGAGTTCTAGAGAGAGAAAGTGGAAGAGAGTTGGGAACTTTAGTGAGACAAAGAAAAATGTATTATGAAAACTCCAACCCTTTGCCTTGTTAGGCAAAGGGTATTTATAGTTAGTTACATGAGATGCCTCCTACGGGCTGTGGATCAGGAAAACAGTGGGCAAAGACCCGTCCGTCCTCCACGGTGTTACATAACAAACTAATAACTATCACTAAATGACTACGACTACGAGCTTTCTAACGATTACACATACTTGAGGTGACCGACTCTTTAACTACCGGATTTTCTAAATCCTAACAATCTCCCCCTAAGGGAGATCACCTCAATTACAAACAAATATTATAATTTGGTGTTCTTGGATTCTTTGATAAGTTCTTTGCTCTGTAGCTCGTAGTTTTTGATTCTTCATGTTCTGCATGTTGTGTTCATTAAGTGGAGGTCTTTAACTGATCCACGTGATGGTGAGTTTCTCTGAGCCAGCTTTGAGATCAACGACCGCGACAAATCTCTGACTCATCCTTTGTTGTATAGCCATTATGAGAGGTTGTGACTTTTGGACCGACATGCTCACATTTTGGATCATGATATCTTCTCATCGAGTAGCGAAAGCTTTGTTGATTCATAATATTTTCAAAGAACAGCGAAGCATGGATTGAAAATATCATAGCCTAGTTGATGAAGATATGCATTTATCATAATTTCTTTAGAAGTGAGTGTGTTGTGTGAGCATGCGGTTATGGATAGACTCCTCAATTACGATCGGTGCAACCGTCGGGTGTCCCGCAAACAACGATTAGCAATAAAGCGCATTTAATGTGTCTTTGATCACTTTCGTTGAATAGGTTTACGAACCACGGTTCCCGCTTATCGATACAAATCTTTTTGTGATCGGTACAATTCAAGAACCTTCTTGATGTGGTTTCATTGCTAATCAAGTCGTTCTCAAACCGGAGCGTCTCAAAGAAGACAACACGGAGTGAGTGAACCAAATAATTGAGATTCACTTATTCATGAAAATGATTTGAAAAACAATCGTGTATTGCATAATAGAAAGAGTTTTGTAATACAACGAAGGTTTTATGGAAAATAAATTATCAATCATAAATACCCTTTTAATTTTGAAAACTTAATACACGATCGATGTGCTAGAGAAGCGAGTTGTTGAGCACAACGACCGGTTTTCAAAGGTATCCGTCAATCCATTTCTCGGACCAAGGTCGACTCAAGAGTGAATCGCCCCATCGTTTCTATCCAGTTGTCAAAAGTTTGATCTTTCGAGAAGATCTCACATGTTACCCACCAAGAGCTTGTTTAATGTTGGCTCTAGAAGGATTTCCATCTTCATCGTGAATATTTGACATATGACTCGGATGTTTTGGCAATACCACAAGGATAATGCGTAGGACTCTTAATATATATTTTCTTACTTTCCACATTGTGTGCAACAGCAAGTCATTGTGTGTCCTAATAAGATTTATTGATGATCTATTGGCTCTAGACTCAGTAGTGCATATTTGGTTTCCTATGTCGGAGACTAGGGAGAGGGTCTCCTTCTTCAATATCAACAATCTCTAAGAGAAACTCGATAGATTATGTAGGTTCCCCGTGAGAATGAAACAAGTCCTTTTAAGAGGAACTTGAGTGGCTTGGGAAGTTTTAGTGTAGTGCGTCACTGGGTCCATGACGTCTTGTCTTCAATACTGGTGTTACCTTGGTAACAACCAGTAGTATATGAATTAAACCCGGTTTCTTTCCTAAGGTTGAATTAATGGAGGACTATTTCTTTTCACCCTTTTCACATTTAATTCTTTTTCATTCTTCAACCCATTCAGTGCTTACCGAGACTTCATAACTAGAACCTTGTTGGGTTTATTCCAGTACTAGCTCTGTCTCAGTCCGCACTCTTCCCATATTCTCATTTTCTCCTTTTTCATCATACCCAAGGACTTCTACACTATCTAGTGGATTGTCCTCGGTAGATCCCTCCCGCTCTGGCGGGATCGTGGGAACGAATACCTAACCTAACCATCCTTATATCTTCATGCATAAAATAAATTGGTCAGTCTTTTGGTATTGTTCATTCAACCAATTGAAAACCATTTGTAAATCAATCAAGGTACTTGTGATATAAAATCAAAGCGTTTTGTACCTTAATTGTTTTTGATATTTTAGAAATGCTCCCCCTCAACATGTGCTTCAGGTGTTAGAAATTATTTTAGCACACGGAGGCAAGAGGACTTTGAAATCTTAGATTGAGAATGAAAGATCCAATCTTTGATTAACATTTTCTAAAATAATCATCATCACTTCGCCGATCAAATATTGTATTTTGAGTACTTTGGATGAGATATTTTGGGAAGGATGAGGTTTTCTTTTGATTGCTCCCCCACAATGTGTGCATCGAGATTCAAAAGTGTTTTGCACATATTAGAGGGAACCTGCACTTTGAGATAAATCAATCACGTTTCAATCCTTTTTGTTTAAGATAAATGCTCCCCCTTAACATGTGCATGGAAAATTTGAAATCGTTTGACACATGTACGGAGGAGAGCTTGTTATTATATTTCACAAACCACTTATCGAATTATCAGTTTATATCGAATTATCAGTTCCTAAGTTGGTCTTCTACTTTCTTCCCTTGATCACTCTTGGCTTGCGAGGTCCTATCTTGCTTTGTATTGCCTGGAGGCTTTGACCCGCTTACCTTAGTGTCACTGATTACTCCTGTAGAAGGAATGATGGGAACATTAGTTGGTTTCACTACTTTTTGCATTTCTGGTCTAGAAGTGCTGGGGTCTGAGATTCTAGGAGGCACATCAAAGGTCACCTGCTTGACTTTCGGCATAGAACAAGGCATATTAAGGGTCACATGCTTGACTTTAGGAATAGAGCAAGGCATAACAACACTATCTTTCCTAGTACCAGATTTAGGACATATTGCTATTAAGGATTCTAAAAGTTTCTGAGATCGTTTGGCATATAAGCATGCATCCCTAATCGCATTATCAAGTGGTTTCTCTATCTTATCCTCTTCAACAATCTCACGGAGACATTCTAGACTATCCTTAAGGTACGAAAAATATGTTTGACATGCAAGTTCATTGTTTCTAAGATGAGGGGGAATATACTTCACAGACATAGCATATTTAGTACACGCGGGCACATTTGGTGCAATATTCCCACCACAGGTGATTGGCATTTTCCCTTTTACCTGACTCTTCAGATTCTCAATTTTATTTTGCAAAGAGGTTATCTTTTCATTGTTCTTGTCACGAGTGATCTTAATTGATTCATATAACTCTTTGAAATGCAGTTTAACTTTTTCATTTTCTGCTAGAAAACACTCATTTTCATGTTGTAATACATTAATGATGTTTTGAAGATGAAAATTCTGAGAATTCCGAGAATCTAAAAGAGGAGGCATATGGGAACCAGTCACTTCATTATTTTCTCCCTTCAATTGAGAAATCTGGGCTTTCATCCTTTTGATCGTGTTGCATTGAGCTCGAATCTGTTCATCTTGTTTGTTTAATTCAAAAACTGCATCAAACTCAGGAGCATCCGAGGATGTCTTGGCATTCGAGGTTTTAACATTTTCTTTGAGATGTTGATATTTTCATTGTAAAGCAAGATATTCAACTTCCAATTTAGAAAATTGTCTGACCATGTTATCATGATCACCCCTTTCGATTTTATCATGCAATTTTGAATTCGTGGTCTCAAGCTCAATGACACAATTGTAGGAGACTTTCAAAGCAACAGATAATTCATGAAATTGAGAAGCAGTAATAGAGTAATTCGTAACAGTGTAAAACACATCTTGAGCAATGCATCTAGAAATCAAATTATCATTTAGGATGCGATGATTCTTCCTCTCAATCTCATTACTTTTGAGCTTACATTCATAATCTTTGACCTCGTTTTCCATTTCATTAAACATTCTTTTCATATCTTTAACCTCAGTATCTATGGCCTTTTGAAGAGATTCAAATTGTTCTTTTAGTTGTTTAATTAAGTAACATTTTTTTGTTTGCTCAAAACCCCTTTCCCCTTCAGTAATTCCCGTTGGAGTGATTCTTTTCTTACATGTTTTCTCAAAGTCAACAAATAGTTGGTAAACTACATAAAGGCTGACTAAGGTTTTGCTTTGGGTGGGAAGAGTTCTAGGCACTAAATGCATAGGTTTATTTGGAGGATACACGGTGGTGGGGCAATTTCCTCTGGAGATTCTTTTGACAAGATTATCGACTTTTGCTTATCCATATCTTTCTTCCAAAACACTTGTTTAAGGGTCAATGAGTCGAGGTCTAAACTTATTAAAGGCAATCCAGTTTTCCTTAGCATAATTCGGTGTTTTAAATGTGATATTATACTCTATGCACCAAGGATCTTTTAGTTTCTTATCCATTTTCTCCCTAGAGGCATCTTCTAACTCTCTATCCTCTTCAGTGCTTTCTACACAAGTAGGCTTTTGTCTGGGCTTAAGGATTTCATTGCCATCATAGATCACCTTTTGAGCAACTTTTGCTTTCTTACCAAACTCAGGATTGGGTTCCTCTACAAGGCTAGTACTATGCTCATCGCTTAACACTCTATGCTTAGTGATCATATGAGCAGTCTGAATGGTGTTCCCTTGTACGTACAACTTGTTTTCAAGTTTGTTTTTCAAAGTTTTTAGGTTGGAAAAATCATTTAAAAGTTTTGATTCCTTAGCATTGTATTCCTGTTTAAGCACCTTTACATTTTCTTGAAATTCTTTCTTTTGCTTAACAGTTTATTTAGCTTTTCTTGTAAGGAATTTATCTCTTGTTTTAATATTTCTTCCCTAAAATTACTTTTCTGATAAGTGTACGCATTTGGTTATCCATTTCCTGCTCACGGGTAGTCAATTCAAACTTAGCACGTTGTTCATATATAGCAACTTGTTCCTTATAAGCATTTAGTTCAGAGGACATGGAATCATCAGGTGCACATCCAGTGTATTCATCATATATACATTCATTATTGATGGCAGAAGATGCATCGCTTGGTACAATTATACTTTCATCTTGATTCACATATTGATCATATGGGACAACATTGCTATTACCCATATTTTCAATATATGATTCAATGATTTCCGTTGATTGTACATTGTCGTGAATCTTTTGCACATCAACCACATCGTATAGTTTTAATACCTTTGATATGATGGATTCCTTGGCTTGCTGAGGTGGAGAGACCATTGGTGTGATGTTAGCCATAAAGATGGTTTGTGCCGTTGGTTTATCATCAACATCAGAGTCACATGCATAATATCTGCAACTTGAAAGACATCGGGATTGTTCTGGGCCACACCATGCACCGGTTGTTCATCCATATCTGCATCATAAGTTTTGGCATTCCCCTCAGCAAGAAACAACAACTCTTCCTCATCCAACACTGCTCCATTGTCTTGAGCTTGCACTAGCAACATATTATCCCTGAAGTACTCTGCATTCTGTGGACGTTTAGGTTGAGTGCAGTTCCTAGCAATGCGTCCTTCCCCTCCACAGTTGTAGCACTTGATTGGCTTCCCTTGACCCTGAGCCACAATCCTTCCTCGATTCTGATTTCCCACATACCCTGCACCGGCTCCTGTATTCCCATAACCAGTTCCAACACCAACATTTCCTTGCTCATTATCTGGCAGATAAGCATTCTGCCTTCCTTGCACGTTTTTCACTACTACCCTTCCATCTTTAACAGTAGCATGATTGTGTAGGTTAGATGCAGTTCTGAGATGATTGTTGGTGTGTGGAGTGAGATTCAAGCTTTGCTTAACCATTAGAGCGATTGATTGGCAAAGTGTTCCATGAATGATTACGAAGGCTTATACCACGAATCCGGAATGAGTTTGTGATTACCATCCCGATGAGGCATGACTTGTGATTCTTTGGTACTTATTCCACGTTAGTGTAGAATGCAGTTGAATCATTTGAAGAACTTGCATCTCCGGCATTGGTATTAAACTTTTCCATGATCATTCGTTCAAATGCAAGATGCTTCTCATGTTGGAGCAAATAAGCATCTGATTGCTTTCGAAATTAGTGTGCCTAAGTCCTTTGTTCAATTTGTGAAGTGACAAATTTGTGCCATTCGGATTCATGTTGTTTACTGAACTTGGAATTGAGTGGATATTCGCATTGTCATCTTGATTTTCCTCATATCATTCACAAGATTGTGGAACCTCACATAATATTCGATAACACTTTCCCCGGGTTCATTTTAAAGTTATCAAAGTCATCATACAATTGAGATTCTCTATCTTCCTTAGTTAGATTCGAACCGAGAGAAGTATCTTGACATTATCCCGCGACCTTGGCTTGGTGTTGTGATTGATCAGCTTGTAAATGTCCTTTGGTAAACCTTGAAGTATGATGTTTGAGGCTCTAACATTTCCATCAGTTCCAGTTTCTAGAATGTCCCTAGTCGTTCCAATCTGAAATGGTCCTTCATCAATAGACTTAAGGATGTTAACCCCATTCTCTTTTCCTAAGCAATACAATCTAATTCTTTGAGCCCAAGAGTCATAATGGTTCTATCAAGCATGGGAGGACGAGTATCGGATCTTGCTGCTTGAACGTCATCAGCAACGGAAGAAGTGATTGTAGACATGATTACTAATTCCACGGGATTTTACTACTCTTTGATTAAACCGGGAAATAGATTATTTCACGGGATTTTACTAAATCAAGAGAAAATCAGAAACGATCACGAAGAAATGACAAGTCTCAAAAGACAAATCGCATAACCGACAAACCGCTTGATTCAAATCGCACACCTGACAAATCACTTCTGTCAAATCGTACAATTGACAAATCGCTTCTGTCAAATCACTTTCAACACAAATTGCTTAACTGTCAAATCACTTAAGTGTCAAACCGCTGTCAATACAAACCGCTTCAGTTATAACGCTTTATGACAAACCGCTTAAGTGTCAAACCGCTTAAGTGACAAACCGCAGGGGAATACAAGTACTTCCACTAATTTGTCCTTTCTTGTCTCTTTGTCTCAACACACAAACCTCTTAGGTGACAAACCGCTTCCACAAAACAGGACAAATCGCTTAAACGTGAGATCATACCGCTTCAAAGAAACTAAACCCGAGAGACAAACCGCTTCCAAGAAAACTTTCAAAACTAAAATTTTCAATCCAAAACACTACAACAAAGATGATTGAGGCCTTCCAATCCAAAACCTAGACACTTCTGATGATTCTAAACACCAAAGTACTATCAAAATTCAAACTTTAACACTAAAAATGATTCAAATGATGAAAACTACTCAAAACTCATTCAAACCCAAAAACCTATGAAAACCACTAAAGATCCAAGAACATGTAACGTAGATGATCAAACCATGGCTCTTGATACCAATTGTTACATATTGGTTTTCACAAACACACAATCTAACACATATATGGGTTGAATAGTTAGAGTTCTAGAGAGAGAAAGTGGAAGAGAGTTAGGAACTTTAGTGAGACAAAGAAAATGTATTATGAAATCTCCAACCCTTTGCCTTGCTAGGCAAAGGGTATTTATAGTTAGTTACTTGAGACGCCTCCTACGGGCTGTGGATCAGGCATACAGTGGGCAAAGACCCGCCTTCCTCCACGGTGTTACATAACGAACTACTAACTATCACTAAATGACTACGACTACGAGCTTTCTAACGATTACACATACTTGAGGTGGCCGACTCTTGAACTATCGGATTTTCTAAATCCTAACATTTATGATTCACGCTGCTGTTATGGTTCCATGAGGTTTTCTTGTAGTAAAAACAATTTTCCTGTAAATGCTCAAAGCCGCCACAATTATAACAAGCCTTTTAGCCAATTTTAAATCATCACCTAATCTTTGAGATATTAGGTAGTTCCAGTTTCTTTGGTTTCTTTTAGGCCTATTATTTTGCCTTCTGGCATCTCTCTGGGTTTCTCATCATATTCAACTATCTTCTTAGAGATGCTAGCACCAAACAAAGGTTTTACAAACCTAACATGTTTAACAGTTTTTGGTCTATCCTCCTTAACAAGCTTAGGTGTTGACTCAAACTTTTCCTCATCACTGTTTGATGTCCATTCTTCAATGATTGGGGCATCAGATGACTGTGTTTCTACTTTAGGTGTGACATGGCTAGACTCTCTTACGGTGTGCTTCCTAACGCTCCTATAAAGTAGATTTCTTTCTTTGGGGGGCATAATCACTCAAATGTGGAGGAGATACTTCATCATATCCTAAGCCATTACCTTTTCTCATTAAATGACTCTCAATAGACTTGTTCACAAGATCGATGCAAACCCGAAGTTTATCTACCGTGACTATGTGTTTTTCTTTTTACTAATGCAACATCCTTTTCTGTGAAGCTTCTACAAGTTTTGATTGAGAAAATTAATTTCACAATATTTCTTAAAAATATTACCCTCTAGAATGACTATCTTATCAACATATTCTAGTTCATTCATTTAAGATATTCTAGCTTTTCTTCAACCGATTTTAGACCAACTTTATAACCTAAGTTATCTAATTTCGCTTTTTTTACTTCATCTCTTAAACACTCATTCCTAGCCTTAAGTTCTTCTAAAGTATTTATACATGATTCATAAGAACAACTAGATTCATTAGATACCTCAGAGTCAGACCAAGATGATGAAGAAGCATAGGCCATCGAAGCAAAGTTGGGTCCATCTTCAGTCTGATCACTCCAGTCATACTCACCTAGACTATCACATGACACCAAAGCTGTAGTGGTCTTAGTATCTTCATAGTAATTATCCTTGGAGTGTCACCAATCTTCTTAGGAGCCCTACACTCTCTGGCAAAGTGTCCTTCCTTTGATAGTTGTAGCACTAAATCTTTGACTTGTCGAACCACAGTAGTGTTCTCGAGCCTTGAACTTGAGCTCTTTTCCGTCTTCTTTAAAAATCTTCTTGCCTCATGGTCAACATAGCCATCCGCCACTTGATATCAATTTCTTCCCGATCATCGTGGTCAATCGCTCCAAATCTTGATTTACTACATGAGTACTTGTAGTAAGATCAAGAAAGCACAAATAGCAAGATCATCGATGTTATCACTAGCAGTAGAAACTGTTGTGATAGCAGTAGAAACTCCACAAGCAGTAGAATGAGTTTCCTGATGATTTTCTGACCCTTTTGAGGACACAAATTCTAGGTTTTGTGTGCCTGGGATTGAACTGGATGTTCCCTTCAAATTCTGATTTATACACTTTGAGATTAATGTATAAATCATCCAAGGTCAGCTTATCAAGACCTTCTTTGTTTCTCCAGACCACAATATGCATGCTCCATTCAGGTGCTATACTTCTTAGAAACCTGAGATTCACATCTTTTTTAGGAATTGCAGCTTTCATGAGTGCCAGTTGACTCACAAGTTTCTGTAATCTGTCAAGTGTGTGATCAATACCTTCATTGCTTAGAGCAGCAAAGTTTTCAAACTGATGCTTCAAAAGATTCTTCCTTGATTTCATTGTTTCATCATTCCCACCAAACCTTTGTTCAATAGCTTCCCACAAAGACTTGGCATCTTCATTCTCATAGAAGCTTAATTGATACTCATTAGGTAATCCCATCGAAGGATACTATGAGTCTTGATCTTCAATCTTCTCGAGCTTTGTGTTCAACACTCTTGATGGGTAAATCCTTCCCATCGACACCTTAGCATGAGAGAATCACCATTCGTGATGATTTCACCAGAGAAATCCAACATCTTGAGGCTGCGTATTCTTAACCTCCGTAGTTCATACTCTCTTGTCTTCAAACATAGGCACCTTAGATGCGGTAACCATGTGTTGAATCTTCCATAACTTCGAGATTAGTTTTGAACACGAATTCTTTTATATCACAGCTTCTAGATCACAAGCTCGATACCACTTGCGATCCCAGTTGAGCAATTGATCAAGTTGATTAAGTTAGATAAATCTAACACAAACAACAATATAGTAAACTGTCTTGAATCTAACATTAAACAATATCACGAATCTAATGTTTAACAATTAAGAGAATACTTAAACACAACTTTTTTTTCTTCACAAAACACCTCAATATATTAATACGAATACTCAAAAGTATTAGGGTTACAAGAATCTTGAAGTGATCGACTCTAGAATAACTCGTACTCTAAATCTAACCTAGGACCTCCTTTCATAGGCTATGGAGTCCTTCTAAGGTTACAATAACTTTCTACACAAGATACATATTATAGAAACTTTTCTATAATTATCTAACCGACTATACAAATCTGATAAGCAGTACTAACTAAATGTACTAGCATTTTGTACTGCTAGTTATATTCTTCGCAGTCCACATTCTAAGCTAACAGTACTAACTATTAAGCTTGGCAGTATAAACTGTCTTTGCTAAATTCCCAATAAGTTCCTTTCCAAAGAGCAAGTTTTACAACCCATTAGGCAGTGTACCTAATCGTTGCAGTGTAGTATGGGTAAGCCTAGGGGGTTGATCATTCTCTAGGAGAATAGAGATGCTAGTAGAGATGTATGACGAAAAGGTAAAGGTGAAGGTGTTTCTTTTTAGTCTTTTTTTATTTTTTATGAAAGCAAGTAAAATCTCGGGGTTTGAAGAGTGGGGGTTTGGTAATTTACCAAGTAAACTACTTAACAAATTAAATTAAAACTAATTAAACTAAATAAAAGTAAAAGCTATGGATTAAAGGAGTGTGTTCTTATGATAATTAAAAACGTGTTCATTTATATTTTCTTACTCCCTAGTTATCTTTTATTGGTCCATTGAATTGTCACATCCTTGCATACTTGATGTGTTGTATTCCATGTTTTAGTCAAGGGTGGTGCCTAATTCCCCAATTCTATGAATTGTAAGTCTCCTCTAGAACACCCAGGATCGCCAAGAACCGAGGTATCTCCCCCGAATAACATATTATCCTTAATCTACAAATCACGCAATAAACACAACGGGAGCTTATAGTGCACTCAAAGGCTTTATGCTATTTAGGACGTTCAAGCTCGCAACAATGAAAGAAGAAGCTAGTTTTCCTTAATCTAGCGTCTACCAATTATAACAAGAAACAACCTAACAATAATCAATAACTAGATTTCATTAGATCTAAGCAAACACTAATTAATTTAGTTATGCATGATAGATAAGCAAGAACACAAACAAACAATCAATCAAACATAGATGAAACATGGTGATAGATTGGATAAACAAACTTATTGTTAATACAAATAAACCATAAAAACGTTTATGTATATTTTACGATCTTCTAATGTTTTGTCGATAACAAACGTAAAATTATTTTAATGAAATAAATAAAATAGGTAAAAGCTTTGAGCCAATAGTTTACTAACACACTTTTACTAAACATATTAAAACCATCAAAACATGTTTAGTTAAATAAGTTATATAAACCAAATACATTTTTATAAAACACTTACAAGTAATATTGTTAATTTAAATTTTATAAAAATATATATGTACTTTGTATATGTTGTAATGGATAAATAATGGGTAAAAACCAAAGTCCATAACCCATGACCCAAGACCTATGATCCATTGACTAGGTACAATGAATCTTGTTGGGTAAGAACCAAAGTCCATAACCCATACCCATGGAGAATGATCCATAACCCATGATCCATTGTGTGAAAAACTAGAAGGGGGGTTTGAATAGTTTTACCAATTAAAACTTCCTTTTAAACTATTTAGATCGACTTATGTCAATCTATTTGGTTGTGTGTGTTGGATGTTGATAAAAAAGCATATAATGATATGTAATGAAAAGATAAGAGTAAGAAGCACAAAACCACAACGCGAGTATTTATAGTGGTTCGGCTACAAGGACACCTTCCTTGCCCTACTCCACTCCCGAGTCACCTACTCGAGAGTTCGTAAACACTACACCAATCTCCTTATGGCGGAGAAGCCTTCACAACGTCGCTACCCTTTTTCCGGTGCTAGGCTAACCACCGGGTTCTTTCACTCAAGGTGAACCAAACCTACACAACGTCGCCTACCCTTTATAAGGTACTAGGCTAAGTACCTAGTTCTTTCACACCAAGGTGAACTACACCTTCACAACATCGCCTACCCTTTATTAGGAACTAGGCTAAGCACCTAGTTCCATTGCAATGGAGGAACTACTACCACACTACACCAACTACTAATCCCAAAGGAGATCTACTCCTTTACAACATCATCAAGGACATCAATATCCTTGGATCTAATACTAGTCTATCTAGTACATCGAAACACACCATATCGAATGTACATCTAAGGCACCTTTCACTAATGCCTTTGACTAGATCTACAAGACACCTTTCACTAATGGCTTGTGTCTTCACTTCTAAGCACCTTTCACTAATGCTTCAAGTCTTGACTTCTAAGCACCTTTCACTAATGCTTCTTGTCTTGACTTCTAAGCACCTACCACAAGTGCTTATGCTATAGACGATAGATACCCTTCACTAATATCTTCGTCTTGACACTTGAGACATCTTTCACTAATGTCTTCAACACTACACTTCTTTGAAGAAAGAAAGGAATCATCAACAAGAAGACTTCAGTAGCCTTGATGATGAGGAAGCTTGGCAACTCATGGACTTGAGCTTGCTCGACTTCAAAAGGTGGTGATCTTGCCTTTAAGAGGAACCTAAAGATCACACAAAATAAAACTACAAACATAGATCTCTTGGATCTAAGGTTAGTGAGATTTAACTCGGGGAGAAAGTGTGTTATAAAGGGATGAGATCTAATGAAGAAATGGCTCACTATTTATGAGGAAATATCCCATCGTTCCCCGGATCCCACGGATCCTTCCACTGGGATCCGCTAGCACAAAGCCGTGGATCCGTGGAACGCTCCTCTTGCCCATGGGTATTTTAGTTATGGGTCATGGGTCATGGGTTGAACCATGGATCTTTGGCTAGATACAATGTATCTTTGAGTGTAATGCACTTAGTCACTTGGGTATGGGTTAATCCATGGGTCTATGGATATTATCCATGTATGATATAAGCATGATGTCATGCAATGGGTTATGGGTCAAGATCCATGGGTTATGGGCTTTGGGTTGTATGACTACATTCAATGTATTTGCCCAATGGGTTGTGATACTTAAGTTTCTACCCATTTATAATACCTAATATACTACATACTAGTTATGTGTATATTTTACCCAAATATGTAAACACTAGTTGTTATACATATGTATTACTAAATCATAAAATCACTTATACTTGTTTTAGTGTTTTATGTGAAAATGTGAATATGTTAGAAACTATTAGTTCAAACCATTTACATTATTTTATTTGTTTCGTTAACATGATTTTATGTTTGTTATCGACAAAACATTAGAAGATCGTAAAATATAAATAAACGTTTTACGGCTTATTTGTATTAACAATCTCCCCTTTTGTTGATGACAAAACATAAAATTATTTTAAGGAAAAGCTAAAATTGTAATGTTTGAATTTGTAGTTTTACTTTCTTCTCCCCTTTTGTCGAAACAAAAGTGTTTGAAGGAAAGCAACACATCATTTTTAAGAAAAACATGTGAAAGAAAAGAAATAAAAATTAGAGAGCAAGTAACGGAAACGGATCTCGTCTTTACTCCCCCTTGACGAGTCCATCCCTATGTAAGGGCGTCAAGAAAGTGATACTAATCTAGTTTCTTTGCAAGTAAGTTTGCAAAAGAATTCGTCTAAGTGGCGAATGTGCCCCCCCTTGATGATTGCAATTATGCACGGGAATGTCACGAAATATAAACCTAGTATTGCAAGTAATTTGCAATGTATTGCTTTGACATAAAGCTCCCCCTAGCTTTAGGATGTCAAAGTCTTCATGTGTAAATTAAATAACTACAAAACAAAGATTTGAAACCAAGTATAATTAACAATTTCCTGCAAATGTGATTCAAGTTAGTAGAAAGAAAACTTTCGTCTCACGGATCCCACGGTTCCCTCCTAGTAGGGATTCGTCTAGGCAGTCGAGGGATCCGTAGTAGGCGATTAATTTCAAAGAACGGTGATAAAACAAGTAATGTTATCACATAAATGAGATATGAATACAAAGTAATCATATGCTCAACAAAATAACAAGTAGCATGTAGTTCCATTTAATAAAACAAGAGTTATGATATACATGACTCTAAAAATAAGAAAATAGACAGTACATGACTAGGAATTTCTAGATCAACTAACGCTTGATGCTAGGACACCACTAAAATTCTTCTAGCTCAAGTTTTGTTTAGGTTTGATCTCGTCGAAACATTCGAGGAGATGATAGAACATGAAACGTTGGTCTTCTCGTACTTCATGTATCAAACTTTCAACATGTTGACAATGATAGCAATCTTTTTCATGGCTAGGTAGTGGTGGTGGATGAAATGAAACGGCTTGATGCGAAAGATCAAGTGAAGCGGCTTGTGGAGCTTCAAACGATGAAGGGATTGGTGGAGGTGCATTTGAGAATGCCTCGACCAAGAATGATGGTGGTGGTAAAGAAGTGTCAACTTCCATATGGTCGGGTGGTTGACTTTGATGATTTCTCATAATCCAAATAGGGTTATATGATGGAGACTATGAAAAGGAAGCCGGAGCAAGTGTTGACTCAACACCTTGATTATGAACCATTATTCCTCCTAATGAGGAGAATGTTGTCGTGAGCGGATGAGATGGCCTAGGAGGCAAGTCCTCTAAATTGTAGAGGTGTGGTGATGATAGTGGTGAAGTAAATGAAATAGCTCTAGGAACCAATGGTGATGGTTTAGTGGAGATGATATTGTTTGGCCTAGGAGGTATGGTGGTGTTTGGCATAGGTAGTTTTGTGGGTACTATCCTTTTAGGAATTGGTTTGATTGGATAATGAAGGATTCTATCATTTGTTGGTTTGACCGGAGATGATTCGGTTGAAGAGATTTCGTGTACAACACGAGCCTTTTCATGGGTGATTCTTTGGTGGATAAGTTACTACTTGGGGTTTTCCTCATGATGAGATGATTTCGTGGAGGTTGCAAGAGCTGAAAGTTAGGATGAGAGTGATGACTATGGAGGTCCTAACAAGGTGGTTTATAAAGCAAGAAAATTGGCAAGTGCATTCAAGCCTTAAGCCACTAGGATTCATTGGAATGTGATGATTAACATGCACAAGAGTCAACTTCAGAGTTTACACTGATCTAGGAACTCATTTAAGATGAGATGGAGTGTTTGAGTTAGGAAGATGAGTTGAAGTGATTGTTTTAGCAAGATTTGACCTAAACTATCATCCGGATCCCACGGTTCCCTCCTCAGAGGGATCCGTCTAGGCTAATCCTAGGGATCCGGCTTTCAGCAATTATAAAAAAATGGAAATGATGTTTCTAAGATCTAAGACCTATAACATCTTGAGTGTTTCAGTCCTCCTAAGTGTTTTAAATGAAGGGGTGCTTAAGTACTTGAGGGTAATGAATGATGTAGCTAATGATTTTCTTTATGGAAGGATTTGGAACTTTCAAAGAGCACCAATGAATGAGTAAGGATGACACTAGAGATGAGAGTGTCAATTGAAGCTAAATGATCCTAGAGATCGATTGTGACTTAGGATAGTGTTTTGAAAAATATCCTAGAAGCTTTGAGATGAGAAAATTAGAATTTGATCAAATTTGATCAATTTTGAGGTGAGGATGATTTATGATCAATTTTGCCATAATTGAAAGATTTCAAAGACTAAATAGAAAATGAAGTATGAGTTTGAGAGCGGAAGAGTAATGGATTAAAATGAAACGGTAGATCTACAAGCGTTTTAGAGTGTGATCTAGGTGTGTGAGTAGGAAGGATCAACCTATCTTGATAAGGACTTAATTTGCCTTAAGACACTATGTTTGACTTAGTGTGAGGTGTTCTATATGTTTGAAATATAATGCTTGCAATTGCATTTTCTGTTTGCCGGATCCCACGGTTCCCTAAAGATAGGGATCCGTCTAGTACAACATTTGGGATCCGTCCATCTGCTAGGCAGAACCTTTACTAAAGGTATGCAATGATCTTGACAATGCATTATATTCCAAGATTAGTTAAAGGAGTTCTAAAACTAAGATATCAAATGTAAGATGTTTTATTTCATGAAGGAAATAGGATTACATTGATAAAGCATGAGTAGAATAGAACTGATCCTATTTGAATACTACTAGGTTCCTTGAGTGTTTTCGCTAGGAGGATCATTATGTGATTGATGGGTGTTGGTGGAATCAAGAATGAAGAAAGTCTTCATGAGAGATATGTTTAGCGGTTCCATCATCTTGTTCACAAGTACGTACAACGGACTTTGAAATTGAGGATGGAAGTGCATAACATTATGATAGAGGCGTGTCAAGAAGTAGGCGAGATTGTATGATTGTTGTGTTAGCAAACAGTACAACATGTGAGCACAACAAGCGGGAAGAATTTCGATTTCCCTAAGACTCCAAACATTTTCACGTGGGATGAGTGCAAAGGGCTTGTACTCTTCTTGGATGTCCCGTGTGAAGATAATGTTTGGATCGGAGTAATATGGTCGAGGTTTGCATATTATGCGATTTAAATCTTCCGGAGAGGGTATGTGTGAACAATATGGACTATTTTCTTCACGAAAGTTGAAGAGAGAATCAAGAGACCAATATTCGGTGAAGGCACATTGTCTATGATTTGGAATCCGGAGGATGTGAGCAAAATGCCCAAGGGTTAGAGTAAGCTTTTGGTTTTTGATATAAAACCAAAGAGATAGAGAGCGATCCTCGTTACGAACGAGTTCGACTTGACGGAATAATTCCATTATGAACCTTGGACATATCTTCTCGTTGATTTCAAGAAGACATTCTAGTCCTATTGCTCGGAAGGAGGTATTGATACCTTCTTGAATTGTAGAGAGGTGTCTGTCGTCCTTCATGGAAGTGACGGGTTTCGAGATTGTTGAACCCACGGACATGATTGCCGGTGTGTTGGGCTTAAGAGAGATGTTAGGAGTGTAGACGCTAGTAAGTGAAAATCAAACTCGTATTCATGCGTCATAGTTGAACCTATAGAAGTGATGGGTTAATAAGAGGTGATGTTTATGGTCAACCTATAATTATCTAACATTTTATTTAGATTTTTATTAACAATGGTTTTAGACAAGAAAGACACTTGACTCACTTATGGTTTTGACATTATAGTGGAGTATACTTTTTAGAAGAAAATGGTTTTAATTTGCATGAAAAGCTGTTCTCGAAGAGATGATCCCACATTTTCTTTTCAAAAGGGATCCGCTAGTATAACTTTTGGGATCCGTGGATCGTAGTAATGTAAACAGCTTTTGATAAAGCATAGGTTTTACAGCTTTTATACCACGAAGTGTTTTATCCTACATTTTCTTTTAGCATGCATTTATGACTTCTAATGTATCACGAAACACATAAATCACAAGAAAATAAATAATAACAAAGATAACAAGATTATTAGTAATATTGCATTTCAATGCTAAGGATGATACAAAGGATTGGGTATATGATCCCAATGTAGATTAACAACACAAAGTAAATGTCTCCATATGTGAACTTCATCATAGGGAACACAAGTGCGATGAGTGTTAGGGCGATGAGCACGAGTGCGATGTAAACCATGTTGATGACGGATCTTCTTGGTTTCGGTTGAGATGGGATGAGGAGGAAGATGAAGTTTTTGAGAGGAAATTTTTGAAATTGGAAGATTTGAAAAAAAAAATTGAGGATTTGATAGATAGGTCGACGGTGGGAGTTTTTATAAGGAAGGAGGAATTTTTGAAATTCATGTTTTTGTTTTATTGTTGGATTAAAAGAAAAACATAAGTTTTATATACCACGACTTTAGACGAGAGATAAGACACGTATGTAAGAAAAAGGCTTCCTAATGAAGGTTCATGTAAAACATGTAATTTGCACAAAAGATAATCATATAAATACTTAAATAGGTATACTTAATTATCAAGCAAAGTAAAAAGAGAATCATACCTCTAGCGCACTTAGGAATGTCTTTACAAATGACACAGCAAATGTCACTTAGACTATTCCCGCTCCTTTATGCTTAAGATACCTTTAAGGAAGGTATTCTTGTTACCAGCGACTCCTAAAGCTTGGTGGGTATGAGCTTTGACTAATCCACATGACAAAGAAGATTAGTGCAACTAAATGAAAAATAAATAAGAAAAATGTTGTTATCAAATCAACATCCAAACATATAGTTTTAAAAGACATGGTGTTTGTTTTATGAAAACCTTCTTTGTAGTTTTCAATTAACCATGGATCGTATCAAGTTTTTAAAGTACAATATACTTAAAAACTTGGTAACGAAGCTCGATGCCAATGTGGAAAACTAGAATGGGGGTTGAATAGTTTTACCAATTAAAACTTCTTTTTAAACTATTTAGATCGACTTATGTCAATCTATTTTATATGTGTTGGATGTTGATAAACAAGCATATAATGATATGTAATGAAAAGATAAGAGTAAGAAGCACAAAACCACAACGCGAGTATTTATAGTGGTTCGGCTACAAGGACACCTTCCTTTCCCTACTCCACTCCCCGAGTCACCTACTCGAGAGTTCGTAAACACTACACCAATCTCCTTATGGCGGAGAAGCCTTCACAACGTCGCCTACCCTTTTTCCGGTGCTAGGCTAACCACCGGGTTCTTTCACTCCAAGGTGAACCAAACCTACACAACGTCGCCTACCCTTTATAAGGTACTAGGCTAAGTACCTAGTTCTTTCACACCAAGGTGAACTACACCTTCACAACGTCGCCTACCCTTTATTAGGTACTAGGCTAAGCACCTAGTTCCATTGCAATGGAGGAACTACTACCACACTACACCTACTACTAATCCCAAAGGAGATCTACTCCTTTACAACATCATCAAGGACATCAATATCCTTGGATCTAATGCTAGTCTATCTAGTACATCGAAACACACCATATCGAATGTACATCTAAGGCACCTTTCACTAATGCCTTTGACTAGATCTACAAGACACCTTTCACTAATGGTTTGTGTCTTCATTTCTAAGCACCTTTCACTAATGCTTCAAGTCTTGACTTCTAAGCACCTTTCACTAATGCTTCTTGTCTTGACTTCTAAGCACCTACCACAAGTGCTTATGCTATGACGATAGATACCCTTCACTAATATCTTCTTCTTGACACTTGAGACATCTTTCACTAATGTCTTCAACTAGGTTGAACCATGGATCTTTGGCTAGATACAATGTATCTTTGAGTGCAATGCACTTAGTCACTGGGTATGGGTTGATCCATGGGTCTATGGATATTATCCATGTATGATATAAGCATGATGTCATGCAATGGGTTATGGGTCAAGATCCATGGGTTATGGGCTTTGGGTTGTACTCAACTACATTCAATGTATTTGCACAATGGGTTGTGATACTTAAGTTTCTACCCATTTATAATATCCAATATACTACATACTAGTTATGTGTATATTTTACCCAAATATGTAAACACTAGTTGTTGTACATATGTATTACTAAATCATAAAATCACTTATACTTGTTTTAGTGTTTTATGTGAAAATGTGAATATGTTTGAAACTATTAGTTCAAACCATTTACGTATTTTATTTGTTTCGTTAACATGATTTTATGTTTGTTATCGACAAAATATTAGAAGATCGTAAAATATAAATAAACGCTTTTACGGCTTATTTGTATTAACACATTGCATGACATCATGCATGAAGTCATGTTAGATATTATCCGTGATCCATGACCAAAACCTCATGACCCATGACCCAAGATCCATAACCCGTTGACTAGGTACATTGTATCTTGTTGGGTATCTATGATCCAAAGTCCATGACCCATGGTCCATAACCCATAACCCGGTTTGCAACCCAAAATCCAGACTAAGCTGACCCAGCAGCCGAATCTCTGGAATTGCACTGGCCGGATCCCTTGGGTGAGGGATCCGCCGGAACCATAGGATAGTAGGCTTGTTTTGCCTATAAATAGTGAGCCATTTCTCTTTTGCACACCACCCTTTTAGACATACTTTCTCTATATTCTAACCTCTCTAACCACGCATCCAAAGGATCGTTCTATTGATGCGCGTCTGAGCGCGTTCGGGTCAAAGGTACTTCCTTTTCTTCGAGCAAGTTTTTCAACCACCTAGGCGGTGAACCTAATCATTGTAGTGTAGTATTGGGTAAGCCTCGGGACCGATATCGCTCTATGGGGAATAAGAATGCTAGTAAGAAATGTATGACGACAAGGTGCGGGGTTGAGGATGATTCTTTTATCTTTTATGGCTTTTAGGAAGCTAAGGTAAATATCTCGGGCAATTGGTTGGGGTGGTACTTCACCGATTACTCTACTTGTCTAATTATCTAATACTACGGGTAGTCTTATGTCTAATTGATGTGTGCTCGTATGATGATTAAAAATGTGTTTACCTAGATACTATTACTCCCTAGTTATCTTTTATTGGTCGGTTGAATTGTCACACCTTATCTTAATGCGTTGTATTCCTAAGGTCGTAGGGTATGCGTAGTCTCTAGTTCTTTGAGGTTATCTCTCGGGCATGACATGCGAAGTCGGCAAGCCTTAACTATCTCATTCATAAGCCACATATTCATAAAGCATCTTCAAGCATTAAATACAACGAGTGATGCCTAGTTGCACCCTAAGCCAATTTAAAATTAAAATAAGAAACAACCTAACAATAATCAATAACTAGATTTCATAGATCTAAGCAAACACACAAGAAATTTAGACATGGTAAACAATCAATCGAATAATGGATAGACATAATGTTACTTTGGATTAAAAACTTATCTCGATGTGTAAAATAGGGTATGGGACCTAAGATACTATCCAAATCGGACTACAAGCGAATTAGGGTTTTTCTCCAAAAGTCTACCTCTAAATGTAGAAAATCAATTTTTATATAGATTTACAAGTGCGCGACGGCCACCTTTTGAATAGGGCGTCGTTAGCTCACCCTCATTGTGGTTTCGTCTTGGCCAAGTCATCGATGGGATGGCGTCACCTTAGAGTCATGGACGTCGGTCTTGATTGGGACGCTCGTCTTGATTACGGATCCGGGCCGTCGAGATGAAAACTCGAGTGACGCCTTCTTCTTTATAACGCGATTGTGACAACCCGTACTTTGTGTCATTTCTTGACACGATTCATGTTTCATTATTTCAACATTTATAGTAAACTTGGTTTACTTGTTTCAAATCGCGTAACCTTGGAGGTTTAGCGGCTAATTCATGATCATGACATCACGTACATTTCATATGGACTAAGATTAGTCTACATTTCATTGACATCATTTGCACCTCATTAGTTCATTCACGACATTTCATTTCACCTTCAACGCGTAATTTTTATATTTAATAATCTTTATCGCGTGAGTTATTATTTTAAATATTAATCCATTACTTTCAAAAATGATCCCGAGGTATTTTTAAACTTACATCTAGTTCATAAAAACTATATTTTTAGTTTTCCTAGTGTTTCAAATTTATTTGGTATATTAATCGTTAAAGTTAAATTATTACGTTGTGTTTCTTAAAAATTTTACGATAATTATTTTATCACTCAATTTTCACAAGGAAAGTATTTTTACAATTTTTATTATCTCATTACATCTTACTTTGATCTATTAAACATTTCTTTTACTCAAAAATCTACCATTTACATTACTTACATTTTACTTACACTTTCTATACAAAATAATACAAGTTGCAAGTTAAAAAAAAAAAAAAAATATATATATATATTGAGAGACAACCCTCCCTAAACCGCCAAGGGAGGGTGTGTTTTAAATGAGGCATGGTTCTAATAATATTTTGTCTCCAATGATAATACATAAGTCTAACTTACTACATTTTCATTCATTCACTACACATAGTCTTCAAGTGTTAGTAAATTTTAGTTCTCTCTTTTCTTTGGCCTCTTCAAAACCGGTCACAACATCAAGCTCCATAGGGATCAAGATTTTTGCAAAATCAAGTGTTTATTAACCTAGTTATATCCTTTATATGGTTTTGAAATAAAAACCAAGGATATTTAAGTTTAATCCTTGTTACTTTCACCTCATCACTAATCACTAGTAAGCATATTTCTTCCATTTTCAAGTTTCCTTATCATTTCATATGTTTCTTTTCATTTTTGGAGCTTATATGCATGATATGTGATTTATACCATTTTACATGATTTATTGAGTTATATATATACATATTGGTCATCCTATAAATATTCCCATGGTATTCTTTGGTCTTGATGGTGATTAGGAACCCATGACACCCTAAGAAGGTGTATGGTAGGATTAGATTAGTTTGGAGTTGATTTGAAGGGATTAGAATAGGTTTTGTCCGAGAAAACTATTTTCGATAACTATATATTTATGTTCTGTCCTTATTTCGAATTTCTGGAAAAACCTACTGTTGGTACGAAACTTTGGCCTTGATATTTAGAAAATATACTTTAAAACGAATCATTGGCCGCTTGAACGGATAAAAGCGGACTTATAACGAAGAAGTTATGAATTTTAAAGTTTGACGACTTAAATAAATATTTTTCTAAAATTTCAGCATGCGGTTTTACTCTATTCGGGTCAAAACGAGCCTTAAGCTTCACAAATTATTTCGACTAGTCAAAATATATTAGTTTACTTCTCTTTGACTAGAACTTGTGAACTCAAATCAAATCCTTGAACTTAATTACGAAATTATGACTTGTTGGAACTTATCGAACCATACGTAGCAGACCTTGTCCCAAAGTCTCCCATGTTCGGAGCATCACTATAAAGTCTCCCATGTTCGGAGCATCACTATAAAGTCTCCCATGTTCGGAGCATCACTATAAAGTCTCCCATGTTCGGAGCATCACTATAAAGTCTCCCATGTTCGGAGCATCACTATAAAGACTCCTATGTTCCGAGTATATCTTTGGGAAGAGGCACCAAAGATATCTGGGAAGAGGCACCCAACATAACTTTGGGTAGTGGCACCCAAAGATCATTTGGTTTCATCAGAGCATCCCCGAATTATTATATTCGTGGTACTATATTGTGAACTATTATGACCGCTTATACTTGACTATTTGATACGCTATATTTCGGCAAAGGGTTGTGAACACAAAGGCAAGTTTTGTATGGGCGGAACTTGAACCGAGCGGATTTACAATGCCTTTGCTTTGTGGACTATTTCCGATGACCAAACCTGGACTCTTTCATACGAGTTTTTTATTTTACTAAACATGTTTACTCACCAACTATTTTCATAGTTGACCTGCTTTTCTCTCATGCATTTCGTGTGATCGTTAGTGCTTTTCTACCAGTCTTGTATAATGAAGTTTTCACTTGTCAATACAAATCGTTATGTAATAGTAACGCAATATTTTGGAATCTAAACTTTGTAATATATTTGCCGATGACGGCTAAACCGGTATTGTAATGGTGTACTCTTTCTTTTAAATCTTAACGTTGGTATGTTCTATTATCTTGCGCTTATGTTCCTCCACACACTCGTGTTTCATCCCATGAGGTGCGATGTATGGTACCGAGAGCCAAAGGTTATAGAGAATGCCGATTTTTCAAAAATAAAATCACATGCCTATAACCGGAAATTTTTTTTATTAAATATCAACATCATCCGAGTCATCTAGTCCTATCGTTGCATCATAATCATAAATTATACATATACCGATCAACTATGTCTAATTTATGAAGAACCATGATGATAAGTATGGTAAATTTAAATCATGTTTAGTCGAGTCTTTTGAGTCCGGTCTTTCAAGTTGCATTGGTCGCAGCGGGTATGCATAGCATGTTTTACGCTCACGCCTACATTACCGCATTCTTGTTTATATCTTCTCTTTCCACCTTTCGACTTGTTAGACATAGCATGTCTCTGCTCCTCGTCATATTTCGATCACTATAACACATTACCACCGCTCGCACCTCATCCGATTTCGCTCGAATGTCGCTTACTCAACCCGATGTTTTGGTCCATCCGTAAGATCATGGCCGCAAGAAACACACGCAGGAGTGGAGGCAACAACAATGGCAACCCAAACAACAATGACAATCCAAACAACAATCTTTGCCGGAATAGCGGATCTACTCACCCAAATTATAACACATCTCGATGCAGACGAACCAATGCCGAAGAAGGTACTTCCGGTCGAGGATGCAAACTACATAAACTTTCATGACATGCAAGCCAATGGAATTTCATGGTACCGAGGTGCCATTGATCGCTAACTTTGGTTCGAGAATGTTGAGTCGAAACTTAGTATCACGAAATGTACTTGAAAAACAAGGTCGAGTTCTCTACCGGGTCTACTACTGTGGTCGAGCATTGACTTGGTGGAACAACCACCTGCAGATTGTAGGAAAGAGGGGCCGCAAATGCGTTATCTTGGGAAGCATTTAAGAAACTACTAGCCGATGAGTGCTGCAGAAGATGAAGTGCGAGAAGTTAGAAGCGGAATTTTGGAATCACTCATGGTGGAGTAGAAGTTTATGGGCACACCCATCCGTTTCCACGAAAGTTAACTAGAATGGTTCCTCGCATGGTTTCCGCATGGAGAATTTGATTGACCGAGATATATGGGGATTGATACCTTGAAAGTAGAGGATGTCACCTCATCAAACCCAACACTCTATGCAAGCTGTGGGTATGGCGTGTCGCTTGACAAATGATGTGATCGGTGTCGAGGACTAAAAAGGCGAATGACAATGGACGAAAGCGGCAGGAGGATCACCTGTGAAGCGGAGACCGTGGTCACACCAGACAAGAGGCAACGAATAACCGGGAACTATGGAGCGACTACTCGTGAGCGCAAAAGATCTGTGGTCCGCATCCTTGTGCACTCGATGTAACTATCACCACTCGGGAGACCGCCTAAGGTGCGATAAATGTGGACGGGCGGCTACTACGCAAAATTGCTCAAGCAGGGTGGGAATCATGGCGGAGAAAAGCATGTTACGAGTGTGGAAGTCTAGATCACCTTCGCAATACACGCCCAAAGTCGAAAAGAACACCCAACCAAGAAGGTAATCGTTCGAACCAAGGCTGGCAATAGAAGGCCCACAAGATCGTAACCTTGATGTTCCCCCACGCGTGGTTGAGCATTCTATCCGGGTACCGAGCAAGCCCGCCCAGCTTGGCGGGTACATTCTTTCTAACAACTACCTTATTTCCGTATGATATGATTTCGAGTGCATAACTTCCTTCCAAATTTTACCATGTTCACTCGCATTGATTAATTCGTGACCCACCGATTATCTAATTTTAGTTGTATTATATTTTGTTGATTTGATTTGATTTGTGTAAGCAAATCCAATATCGAGCGAATCTTTCAAAAGACTTCATTCAAAGACTTGTTTCTAAGCTTGATCTAGTAGCGGCTCTTGTTTGATGAGTTGCGAAGTCAAGCTAAGAAACAAGTTTACTCAAGTCACTATCTAAAGGTCTTTTGAGGGCTACGCTCGATATTGGTCAGTTTACCCTATCAAATCTAATCGAACACGCACTTAGTTGAATGGGGAACCTATGCGACAAGGGCATTGATATGATCATTTAGACCATACATGAGCATAAACTCTTAGAACCCTTGTCGAGGTTCGGACCATAAGTATTATTAATCAAATCACGAGGGCGCACATTCCACAATAATCAAAAGAATGTCACAATTCTTAATTTCCTGGCCATTTCTCAAACTCAATATTCACTCATTTCATATCGGGTTCGTGTATGGTTTTGTATTTTACATTAAGCGCTTATTTTCTTATTAAATAAGCGCTATCACATCAAGATTATTTTTGAATATTGATCCTATTAATTTCCTAAAAATATTACACTTATATATTTTGATCTCATTTAAAGACTATAAAATTTATATTATTAGTTTACCCGATGGTTTCAATTTATTTTGTATATAAATTGTTATGTATAATTATTCTGACGGTTTCTTAAATTCAACCCGATAAATATTTATTCACTCAATCTTTCAAGAAATGTAATTTTATAATTTTTATGACCTCAATATATTTTATCTTGACCCGTTAAAATTTATTTTTAATCAACGCTTCTTACTAGCTTAATATACCCAACTATACTTACAAATACACATCTAATCTATACTTAAACACAGTAAAAAAAAATGTATACACTAGCTATATAATATCCCGCGTAAACAGGGGATGACTCTTCCATTTTCTACAAAATATCTAAGTTACACTAAGACATATATTCATTTATTTACAAACATACACATAGTATCTTA